>JALGBA010000907.1:0-564400 GCA_023970755.1 Azemiops feae | reverse complement strand
AATAATAATAATAATAATAATAATAATAATAATAATAATAATAAAAGTTGGAAGGGACCTTGGAGATCATCTAGTCCAACCCCCTGCTCAGGCAGGAAACCCTATACCATTTCAGACAAATGGCTGTCCAGTCTCTTCTTAAAAACTTCCAGTGTTGGAGCATTCACAGCTTCTGGAGGTTGTTCTGGAAAGGCTGTTTTATGTGATTTATTTATTTCCTCCAGATGCTGACTTCTGGAGAATTCTGGGAGTTGAAGTCCACACATCTGAAAGCTGCCAATATTGAGAAACACTGTTCTAAATGTTAGCTACCATATTTAGCACTTAGACGTATATATGGTTCCACAGTGCTTTACAGCACTCTCTAAGTGGTTTACAATGTCAGCATATTGCCCCCAGCAATCCGGCTCCTCATTTTACCAACCATGGAACGATGGATGGTTGAGTCAATCTTGAGCCCATCAGGATCGAACACCTGGCAGTGGGTAGAGTTAAACTGCAATACTGCATTCTAACCACTGCACCACCACGGCTCTTTTTTACTGACATGATGTGATTATTTTTGTGTGTGTATGACAGAATCTCTGTAAAAAAAGATCCCACATGATGTCAGACATTTTAAGGTAACCAATATGGCAGTCACCAGCTCAGAGAACATGGATGAGGAATTGGGAAGGTTTTTCCTCAATACTAAAGTGAAGAAGAAAGATAGCATTTAACACACACATAGACGCACACACACGTTTCCCTTTAAGGCCAAAAATTCTGGGCCGAATAGCACTAAAAATCCAGGCACCATATTTTCCTGGAAAAAAATAAAGGACAAACCTGAAAAGGGGCAAATCTGTAAGAGGTTCATAAGGACAAAAATGTATATATGTTGATAAATTTTCTTTACAAAGGAAAATTCAGGAGCAAAACCAAGAAGGACTGTGTAAAAATGCAAATTCTACTAAAAATATCTAAAAATCAAACAGTATATGTAAATTTATTCTAAACATGCGAATTTCACCATTTTTACATGAACGTAAAATAGGTGCATTAAGTGGTACCCATTATACAGTGACAGTTAAATGATCAATATAAAAGAGACAAGTGAGTTTTGGAAAAATAAAAACATAAAACTAAATTTTTAAATTTTAAAAAAATGTTTTTTTTAATAATAAGGGATATCTGGTCACTGTAACTTAGAGACAAACCAGCATATTATAAAGCTACAGAAATGCAGCATCATAAAATGATCTTCCTGATAGACTAGATTTCTATTTTCTGACTATTTAATCCCCTATTATCACATCCAGCAATAAAAAGCAGAAGTACATGTGATATTGGCTGAGTCCTCTGTTTCCAAGTGACATTCCAGAACTGTATTTTTTCCATTCACCTGCACATTAAGGATCTAATGGTTTTTATTTCTGCCACTGATCTGAAGCTTCCTTGCCTGTTGCCAGTTCCAAAATGCTTGGGACCTAATGTCCTTTCTGCTTTGTAACAGCTACTAAGCCTCTATTGTTATAATTGTCAATCAATCACGGTAAAATTTGCAGGAAGGAAAGCAGGGCCCTTGTTCTCATGGTTCGTTCATGAGAAAAGCCTTGAGATTGGTTCCCCATATTTTATCTCCAGTATACAAAAGGAAACTATTAAACTTTTTTTTAAGAGGAATGCCAGGTGACAAATACTTTCCTACTAGATGAAACCAGACAGGAGCTTTCACAGGCAACGTTTGTAGGCAGGACAGGTGTGTCTGCTTGAACAGTTAACTCTTATCACTCACTGGCAGGTTTGCTAGAATCTCCCTTCCTAATCATTTTGAATCAGGAAAGGTATTCAGCCGAGGGGAATCATAGATGAAAGGCATTAACTAGAAATAGAAAAAGGATTAGGCACACCATGGAAGCAAATGAGAAGGAGAAGCTGTGGAGAATTAAGTTCATTTGAATTCTTGTTTAATTATCCCTTCTTTTGTTATTATCCCCATGTTGAGCAGGAGAAAACTAAGCATATTTCAGAGTTCTTAGAGAAATAATAATAATAATAACAACAACAACAACAACAACAACAACAACAACAACAACAACATTGAAGGAAAATGTGATAACAACTTGACATGGGCATGGCTTAAGATGGGAACCATCAAGAAAGAAATGGAAGTATCATGTCCATTTTGTTTTTAACTGTATATTCAATAAAAAATTTAAAAAAAAAGAAAGAAAGAAAGAAAGAAATGGAAGGCTTAATACTGGCTGCTCAAGAACAAACTAATGCCATGAAAGCGAAGATACAAAAATCCACTGACAATCCAAATTGCTGACTTTGCAATGACAAAGTTGAAACTGTTTCACACCTAATCTGTGAGTGCAGCAAAATTGCGCAAACTGATTACAAAGCTAGGCATGACCAAGTTGCTAAATTAATCCACTGGGCATTGTGCAAAAAATACGACTTGCCTGTGTCCGAAAAGTCGTGGGAACATAGGGTGGAAAAAGTTGTTGAGAATGAGAGGGTGAAGATCTTGGGGGACTTTCGAATACAGACAGATCGCCATTTGGAACACAACACGCCAGATATCGCAGTTGTAGAGAACCGAAGCATACAGCTGATTGATATCGCTGTACCAGGAGATGCCAGAGTGGAAGAACAAGAACTGGAAAAAATTATGAAATATCGCGACCTGGCCATCGAAACTGCACGATTATGGATGAAATGTGTAAATACCCATTGTCATCGGGGCACTGGGAACTATGTCCAAAAACTTTGCAAAATACATCAAGAAACTGCAGCTTCCTGCAATAACTCCAGCAATGTTACAAAAAACTGCGCTACTCGGAACATCTTACATTTTAAGGAGGTACCTGGTTGACACCTAGGATGCTGGTAGCAACCCGTGTCAACCATCAGCGCCAGCCAATTTGAATGTTCAATTGACTGAGGTTCATGTTTAATGAATAATAATAATAATAATAACAGTAATAACAATAATAATAATAATAATAATAATAATAATAATAATAATAATAATAGTAGTAGTAGTAGTAGTAGTAGTAGTAGTAGTAGTAGTAGTAGTAGTAGTAGTAGTAGTAGTAAGTGCCTTGGGTGCAATCCCAAAACAACTGAAGCATCACTTGAACACCATTGGCATTGACAAATTCACCATTAGTCAATTGCAAAAGGAATTGCTTCCATCCTGCAACGATATTTGTAATATCATCAAACATCCACATCTGCCTATCCCAGGTCCTTGGTAAGGACTCGATAGGTAGACAAAAATGCCAAATCCAGTCTAAACATCTGGCTGACTGTGCGATGATCAATAATAATAATAATAAAGTTGGAAGGGACCTTGGAGGTCATCTAGTCCAACCCCCTGCTCAGTCAGGAAACCCTATATACCATTTCAGACAAATGGCTGTCCAGTCTCTTCTTAAAGACTTCCAGTGTTGGAGCATTCGCAGCCTTGGGAGGCAGGAGCAAGAGCTGAGATTTGTTTTAGGGATTCCTGGATTTGAAACTTCCTATACGGAAGCTCAAAATACCCGGATGGTACTAGATTAGGGAAGGTGATTTATTCTGCCTTCCAACTATAAATTGGAGCTTGGAGGATATTTTAGTCATCTGTTACTAGTTCTGATCACAGTTGTCAATGATATGGAAACTGAAATATTCTGCTAAAGTGAATTGCTTTTAAAGGGCCCTTGTGCATTCCTGCTTGAATACAGATAGTCCTTGACTTACAACTACTCGTTTAGTGACTATTCAAAGTTACAATGGCATTGGGGGAAAAATGGACCTAGGACCATTTTTCACACTTATGACCATTGCCGCATCCCCATGGACACATGATCAAAATTTGGATGCTTGGCAACTGGTTCATATTTACAATAGTTGCATTGTTCCAGGGTCCTTTTTATGACTTTATGACAAGCAAATGGAGAAGCCAGATTCACTTTACAACTGTGTTACTAACTTAGCAATGGCAGTAATTCACTTAACCACTGTGGCAAGAAAGGTTGTAAAATGGGACAAAACTCACTTAACAACTGTCTCCTTTAGCAACAGATATTTTGGGCTCAATTGTCCCTATAACTACCTATAATTGTCCCGCCCGTGTCTTGTACTTAAAAATAAACCCAATCATTTGGAGGAACGTCATCTGTTCCCAGGCACATCCAGCTGCCATGTGATCCTGAGAAAAGGTAAGGCCACACTTGGAATACTGCATCCAGTTTTGGTCACCACGATGTAAAAAAGATGTTGAGACTCTAGAAAGAGTACCGAGAAGAGCAACAAAGATGATTAGGGGACTGGAGGCTAAAACATATAAGGAACGATTGCTGGAATTGGGTATGTCCAGTCTAATGAAGAGAAGTTCGAGGGGTGACATGATAGCAGTCTTCCAATATCTCAGGGGTTCCACAAAGAAGAGGGAGTCAAGCTATTCTCCAAAGCACCTGAAGGCAGGACAAGAAGCAACGGATGGAAACTAATCAAGGAGAGAAGCAACCTAGAACTAAGGAGAAATTTCCTGACAGAACAATTAACCAGTGGCACAACTTGCCTCCAAAAGTTGTGGGTACTCCAACACTGAAAATTTTTAAGAAGAGATTGGACAACCATTTGTCTGAAATGGTATAGGTTTCCCGCCTGAGCAGGGGGTTGGACTAGAAGACCTCCAAGATCCCTTCCAACTCTGTTATTCTATTCTATTCTGTTCTGTTCTGTTCTGTTCTGTTCTGTTCTGTTCTGTTCTGTTCTATTCCGATTTATCTCGATCATCATACTATTAATAATTTCAGTTTCTACTATATAAATAACACCATACTCAGTTATTATCTGTACTCTATAATCTATTATTCGTATTTTATAATGCAATATAAGAATTAACTTGGGGGGGGGGAATGAATGAACAAGAAACCATGACCAGGGTTATTTAAAGTTTTCACACCACTTTTATGCCACACCTATTTATGAATTTCAGAGGCTTTCAACCCTGACCACTTAATTTCCCAATTGCTCAGAAAACAGATTGTCCTCAGACAAAGTGTGCATGATTCCCAGGGGTAAGTAGGAGCGCCGTGGTTCGAGGGGCTGGAACGCTGGGCAGGAGCAGGCTAGCAAGCTGGCGTTCGAGAACCAAGAGCTGCCATGGAGCGGGGTTGAACTCCCTTCCTTCACTCCAGCTCCTGCCAGGGACATGAAAGGAGCCCCTAACTGGGCATCCCCAGAGCAACGGTGATCCTGTCAACCCGGAAGTGCCTCAGTGCTATATAGAGCCTAATGCTGTGAAAGATTGAGGGCAATAGAAGAAGGGGACGACAGAGAATGAGGTGGCTGGATGGAGTCACTGAAGCAGTAGGCGTGAGCTTAAATGGACTCCAGAAGATGATAGAGGACAGGAAGGCCTGGAGGAACATTGTCCATGGGGTCGTGATGGGTCGGACACGACTTCGCAACTAACAACAACAATATATATAATATATTGTTCTAATACAGCAAGGTATCTCATGAATACATATATATACATATGCGCTAAATTTTTTTGGATTGCTAACAAACAGTTAGCTAAAACTCTTTGCTAAAAATGCGAATCCTGGGTATACTCATACTTAAAAGAAACAACCGAACACCAGGATAAAATACAAACAAAACTGATTAATACACTTAGCTTTCGTCGGCTAACTGCCGACGTCGTCAGAGTAAAATGTTGCCGCCGACATAACCCACTGAAATTGTTGAAAACAACAGATGCCATGACCTGTTACTTTAAGGAAGTAATAATAATAATAATAATAATAATAATAATAAAGTTGGAAGGGACCTTGGAGGTCATCTAGTCCAACCCCCTGCTCAGGCAGGAAACGCTATACCATTTCAGACAAATGGCTGTCCAGTCTCTTCTTAAAAACTTCCAGTGTTGGAGCATTCACTGCTTCTGGAGGCAGGTTGTTCCACTGGTTAATTGTCAGGAAGTTTCTCCTTAGTTCTAGGTTGCTTCTCTCCTTGATCAGTTTCCATCCATTGCTTCTTGTCCTGCCCTCAGGCACTTTAAAAAATAGCTTGACTCCCTCTTCTTTGTGGCAGCCCCTGAGATATTGGATACTGCTATCAAGTCCTATAGTTCTTGTGAAACCGAGTGCAATATTTATCACACAAGGATGGTGTTAGGCTTTGCACAACATATTGAGGACCATGCTCCAAACAGAAGCAGGTCTCAGAGCCTCGGAGCTGTTTCTGAGCCTCAAGGCAGCCATTTGAGACCCAGTTTGCTCTTGTGGTTAAGACACTAGACTAGAAATCTGGAGACCCTGAGTTCTAGTCCCACCTTAGCCATGGAAGCCAGCTGGGTGATCTTGGACCAGTCCCTCTCTCTCAGCCCAGCCCACTTCATATGGTTGCTGTTGTGGGGAAAATAGGAGGAGGAAGATGTGTTGGCTAAAACATACAAGGAACGGTTGCTGGAATTGGGTATGTCTAGTTTAATGAAGAGAAGGACGAGGGGGGACATGATAGCAGTGTTCCAATATCTCAGGGGCTGCCACAAAGAAGAGGGAGTCAAGCTATTCTCCAAAGCGCCTGAAGGCAGGACAAGACGCAACGGATGGAAACTAACCGAAGAGAGAAGCAACCTAGAATTAAGGAGAAATTTCCTGACAGAACAATTAACCAGTGGAACAACCTGCCTCCAGAAGCTGTGAATGCTCCAATACTGAGAGTTTTTAAGAAGAGACTGGACAGCCATTTGTCTGAAATGGTATAGGGTTTTCTGCCTGAGCAGGGGGTTGGACTAGATGACCTACAAGATCCCTTCCAACTTTATTATTGTTATTGTTGTTGTTGTTGTTGTTGTTGTTGTTATTATATATCCACCACCTTGAGTTATCTGTAAAAATTATGAAGTTGGAATACAAATAAATAATAAATTTTGGCAGTTTTAATTCTTCCTGGGGGCCCAAAAGATAAACAGCCAACAGTTAAAGCTTGGGCGATGTAACAAGCATCGTCACAAGCTGCATTTTCCCATTCTTAGTTAGATGCAGCTGGCTGGCCTTGTCTGGGCTCAGGAGCTAAGCAGCCAGGTTGGTTGATCCTCAAATAGTACATTACCAGGGAGTCCCAGGAATAGGTTAAAATGAGAAATGAAACAACGGCCCAGAAGATGAGGCTGAAAACCAGCTTCTCCTGCAAGGAAAGCTAGTTGGATATGACCATGAAACGTTCAAGAGCCAACCTCAACTCAGAGGAGACTTTAGCCAAGACCAGTGTTTCTCAATGTCAGCAACTTTCAGATGTGTGGACTTAACTCCCAAAATTCATGCTGGCTGGGGAATTCTGGGGGTTGAAGTCCACACATCTGAAAGTTGCCAACGTTGAGAAACATTGGTTTAGAGTCCAGGGGTAGCAACCTTGGCTCTTTTATGACTCGTGGACTTCAACTCCCAGAATTCCTGAGCCAGCATGGCTCAGCTTGGAAACCTCTCCCTTTCCCCTCAGCGTGGCTGGCTCAGGAATTCTGGGAGTTGAAGTCCACGAGTCATAAAAGAGCCAAGGTTGCCTACCCCTGGTTTAGACCTTGCTGAAATTACAACTCCAGCCAAAATGGATAAAAGTGAGGGAGGCTGGAAGACATGCTTCCCTTAACATTCATCTTAGGTTTGGCAAGGATATCCCACACAGCGTATTTGTGTTGTAGAACAAGTTCTAAAATAGGGTTTTTCTTCTTTTTAAAAAAAATTCCAATGAACATGAAATACAGAGTATAAAAGCCAACCCTGAAGACTTATCTCCATGTTTGACGTGTCCCGTTCTTGGAACTCACATTTCCTCATTTGTGTTTTCCCTCATCCTTCTCCCAAAACATCCTTTCCTGTCCATGCAAAGATATAGCATAGCTACCTATTTATTTATTTTTTTACTCCTAGGACAGTCTCCCTCTCCTCCCTATTTATGATGACTATACAGATAGTCCTCGACTTACGACCACGAACCCAGAATCTATGTTGCTAAGTGAGAAATTTGTTAAGTGAGGTTTGCCCCATTTTACGACTTTTCTTGCCACGTTTGTTAAGTGAATCACTGCAGTTGTTAAATTAGTAACACGGTTACTAATCTGGCTTCCCCATTGACTTTGCTTGTTAAAAGGTCACAAAAGATGATCACATGACCCCGGGGCACCGCAACCGTCATAAATATGAACCAGTTGCCAAGCATTTGAATGTAAATCACGTGACCATGGGGATGCTGTAATATAAGTGTGAAAAATGGTCGTAAATCACTTTTTCCGGTGCCATTGTAACTTCGAACGGTCACTAAATGAACTGTTGTAAGTCGAGGACTACCTGTATTCTAATCACTCGGTTTATGACATCTGCATAGGTTACCTCCTGAGGCAGCTCTGAGCCAATGCTTTAGACCAGGGGTAGGCAAAGGTATAGCTGGATCAGGAATTCTGGGAGTTGAAGTCCACGAGTCATAAAAGAGCCAAGGTTGCCTACCCCTGCTTTAGACTGATAACAGAGAACCTGAATTTATTTACAGAGAGAAATTCCACGGGAGACAGGAATTTCAAAAGGTGACTCCCCTGGAGCCCCCTTCTTAGGAACTGTGTGCATGTGTATACACACACATACAGACAAAGTACAGACATACACACAAACACACACACACACACTAACCCAGAGGGCAGGGTGAGATGGGCGAAACAGAGTGCAATTAGAATTGAATACTGTACTGGAAACAAAACAGAAACAGCTATGGTTCAATACCTTTGCAAACTTTTAAGTTTTGTTTTGTCCCTGGAGATGTGCCGTTCAGTTTCTCATTTTCCCATGTCGAAGTGTGGTTAATCCTTTTCTTGTAATACTTTGATTTTAAAAAACAAAACATTTGGGATAAAAAGTGGGTGGTTTTGTTTCATTTCTCCAGACAGTTTTGCCAAAAGTATTACACTTTTTAAATTGTTTCTCTTCATAAAATGCTTTGTTGTAGATTCTTAAAATGGCTATATTCATTCTTATGCAGATTTTTTTTTTTAATACAGATTCCGGAAATGCTGCATTGAAAAATGTGTTTGCACTACTAGGTGAAATCAGGTCAATGTGCATTTAAATGCACCAAAAGGCAAGACAAGAAACAATGGATGGAAACTAACCAAGGAGAGAGGCAACCTAGAATTAAGGAGAAATTTCCTAACAGGGAGAGCAATCAACCAATGCACTGGCTTGCCTTCAGAAGTTCTAACACAGCAGTCATAGAACATGGCCATTAAGTGAATGCCACAGATGTCAAGCAAATGTCACAGTCATTAAACAAATCAAAGGTTCACTATGGGTGTGGTTTTAAGGAAAACCAGAAGCAATTGCTGGTTTTTGGCAAACGGTTGTAAAATACAATCACGTGACCATGGGATACTTTGCCAAGCACCCAAAATGTGGTCATATGATCGTGGGAGGGGAGCCCAACTATCAGAACTTAGGATTTGGGTTGTAAATCCCCTTTTTCAGGTAAGTCATAACTTTGAATGGTCACTAAGCAACTGTCCATAAGTCAAGGACTATCTGTACACTGGAAAACACAACGAAACCAAACCCAGTTAATAGTCACAAGACAGAAATCCAATATTAGGCAGCTGATGTTAACCCACTCTGACCCAGGGCCTGGTGGAAGAGCCCTTTTTTCAGTGGTGGGATTCAAATATGTGAACAACCGGTTCTCGGTGTGGATGCCGCTTCCGGAAGTCCATTCCGGGCCTGGGCAACAAAAAATTAGCTACCGGTTCTGCCGAAGTGGTGCGAACCGGCTGAATCCCACCACTGCCTTTTTTTCAAAAATATATACGGTATACAGTATATACAATGGTAAACAGGCCAGTGCCCTACAGACTTCAGGGAAAATGCTGTTCAATGTATGACTTTCCCTCCCCCGTCCTAGGTTAATAGTCATTGCAATATAGAACCTCTGCACTCTGGTGCAGTCTACCTTAAGATTCTTTCTTATATCAAATTTGCCAGGAGAGAAAGTATTGCTCCATGACTTAACTCTGCCAGGCCTCAGCAACGAGGCCACTCCATGTTGCTGCTGGCACACAATTTGAGGTAGTTTGGGGGGGAAAAAACAGTAGGAAAATGTTCTAGTACTTTCTTCCTGTCCCGTTTAAAATCATAAGGATAATACAGTGCTAAATTGAAGAGGTTCTGCATGGCTGCTGGGTAAAAAAAGGTGGACTATAAATCAAAACAACAACCACACCAACCTCGACACAAACAACATAGACTGACCTCCAACCTTGTCTGAACCTGAAAACCTAAGCAGGGTCTGACTTCATTAGACTTTGATGGGAGACCACAAGGAGAGCCCAGCAGTGAGAGCTAGATTGGGCAATCATACATCTTGCACAAAAGTCAACTTCAATGGTGTTGTTATTGTTAGGAAAAAAGATACCTTCTTAGAGACACCAGGATTAAGGTTGATTCAGAGACTTTCTGTTGTGTCCTGGGCCTTGCTGAGTCATTCAGCAAGGCTTAGGAAGTCTGCAGAAAGGTTGCAGAGACCAGAACGGTTGCAGAGACCCGGACAGACCACGTGTCTGCCCGGGACCCAGACAGGCTGTCTCCAGCCTTGCGCGCATGCGCGAGGCGGGAGAATAGCCTGCAATCATTGGTTGAGCATCCCCTTGCACGGGGAGTATAAAAGGGCTTGTTGCCACTGTTCACTTGCTTCTGTTCAGTGAGTGTACTAATAAAAAGACGTCTTTTGTTGTGAACTGCCTCGCCTCAAATGTCTGCTTGTGCGAACAGAACATTGGCGACGAGGGTGGGATTCGCCGTTTGGAAGCCTACCAAAAGAAGATAGGCCTACTCACCTAAGGCCTGAATGAGAAGAGAAGCGCAGCGTCCAGAAGGAGCAACCGCCTGCCAGTACGCATACGCTGGAGGTGGGCTTGGCTTCGTGGGACCCCTTCTCCTTCCTTGCGGCGAGAGACGTCGACGAGGCCGTCGTTCAAGAAGATGTCCAAACTGGGTCGTCTCGGTGAATTCGACACTTCACACCCGGAACACTGGAGCTCATACGCAGCTCGCATTGAGAATATTTTCGGGTGAACAAAATCCAGGAAGACGGCCTGAAAGCGGCTACCTTGTTGTGTGTCTGTGGGCAAGAGACTTTTGAAATTGCCGAGAATCTTGTCGCCCCAGCACCTTTGGAATCGATCGCGTATCTTAAGAAAATGCTGCGAGAGCATTTCGAGCCCAAGCTATCAGTAATAGCTTGGAGGCACCAGTTCGAGCAGCGGGACCAGCAGCCCGGAGAATCAGCTGCAGACTTCGTCGCGGCCCCGAGGCAGGACGCTAGACCATGTGCGTTTCAAGATCTGGAGGAAAGGCTCCGAGATAGACTTGTTTGCGGGTTGCGAAGCCGCGAGATGCAGCAGAAGCTGTTTGCGAAGGCTGATGTCACGTTCCAAGATGCTTTAAGAGAGATTGCAGCAGAAGAAGCAGCCGGCGGCGCAGTGAAGGCATTGCGGTCGACGAAGAATCCTCCAGCGACCGTCCCAGTCCACCAAGAAGCCGCGAATGAGGCCTCCGGAGAAGACTCCGAGGAAGAAGAGGTGGACAGACTTCAACCGTCAGCAGAGAGAAGACTACAGGAACGCAGAGGGCCGCCGTCTGCATCCCTTCACTGTTTCGGCTGTGGGGGTCGCCACAGGAGGGCCGACTGCCATTTCCGTTCTGCTGTCTGCTGGGCATGTGGCAGGCAAGGCCACATCGCATCAGCCTGCATGGGTCGTCAAAAGAATAGGTCCCTTGAATTGCCTCTGAAAGGTACCAAGGTCCCCAGCCAAAACAGGGTGGGCTTTTGCGCATCCCGTAGGGGGGTGTTTAAGACAGGGGTTCACCGGCCCCTTAAGAAAAAGCTGTGCATTGATGTACAGTTGCAGGGAGTTCCCCTGGCCATGGAGCTGGACACCAGGTCCGCTCTTTCCATTATTTCTGTGGACACCTTTAACAAGGTTTGCTCCCGGAGTGGCTCACGAGTCAAACTCAGGCCCTCCAATCTCATCCTCACTGACTTTCAGAATTCACGAGTCAGTGTGAAGGGGGAGGCCACGCTCAGAGTACAGCGTAAGGAATTCGATGGGTTGTTAGATGTGGTGGTTGTTGGGGGTGATTGAACGAGTCTTATAGGACTCGATTGGTTCGAGGCACTTGGAATCCAGGTGACTGGTCTGAATCAGCTGCAAACAGCCAGCCTTACAGGAGTCTGTAAGGAGTTTGCTGATGTATTCAGCCCAGAACTTGGCTCATACAAGGGGCCTTCCATTACGTTAAAATTGGATCCAAACATTACACCCATCAGGGTTAAGCCAAGGAGGGTGCCTTTTGCCCTAAAGAGCAAAATTGATGCCGAGTTGGACAAATTGCTCCAACAAGGCATTCTTGAACCTGTGGATTCTAGTCCATGGGAAACCCACATAGTGACCCCACTGAAATCAAATGGTGAAGTCAGAATATGTGCAGACTATAAATGCACTCTGAATAAAGCCTTGCAGCAACACGCATACCCAGTGCCTGTGGTGAGCCACATTCTGGCCTCACTAAAAGGGGGAAAACTTTTTGCTAAACTTGACTTAGCTCAGGCATATCAACAGTTACCTGTTGATGAGGCAACAGCTGAGGCACAAACTATAGTCACCCATAGAGGGGCTTTTAAAGTAAAGAGGCTGCAGTTTGGGGTCAATGTAGCCCCTGGCATCTTTCAAGGGGTGATGGAGCGAACGCTCAGGGGTATTCCGGGGGTCTGCCCCTACTTTGATGACGTCCTCATTGCAGGAGAGTCATCTGGGAACTTGGCTGAAAGGCTGAGAGCTGTCTTGCTGCATTTCCGCCAAGCTGGGCTGAAGTTGCAGCAAGACAAATGTAAGATTGGTGTAACATCCACCGAATTTCTAGGGTTTCGTATTGATGCAGAAGGCATCCACCCCGCAGAGTCCAAATTCCAGGCCATCCAACTGGCCCCAAGTCCCCAGTCAAAAACTGAACTTCAGGCTTTTCTGGGCCTCCTTAATTTTTACCATTCATTTCTCCCCCACAAGGCTGCTGTGGCTGAGCCGCTACACCGGCTCTTGGAAAAGCAGGCTCCATGGACATGGACAAAAGTCCATGAAAAGGCTTTTAAAGAAGTCAAGGCTTTGCTATCCTCCAATGCTGTACTGGCTCACTTCAATGAGAAATTGCCTGTGTGCATCGCATGCGATGCTTCCCCTTATGGGTTAGGAGCAGTGTTAAGCCATCTCAAGGCAGATGGAACTCAGGTCCCTGTGGCCTACTATTCTAGGACCCTCTCATCTGCAGAGCGTAATTACGCACAGATTGACAGGGAAGCCTTGGCAATAATTTCAGGCATCAAGAAATTTCATGATTTCTTGTATGGCCGCCATTTTACGGTCTATACTGACCACAAGCCTTTGCTGGGGTTGTTTACAACCAATAAACAAACCCCTCAGATAATATCTCCTAGAATGCTGAGATGGTCTATTTTCTTAGCAGCTTATGATTACACCCTGGTTCACAAACCAGGTACTGAAATGGGCCACGCTGATGGCCTGAGTAGGTTACCTCTTAAACAAATAGAGGCAGACCCTGCTCCTGCTGTACACATTCTGTCTATTCAGGACTTACCTGAATCTCCCCTCAATGCTAGGGATGTGGCTGCTGAAACTGCCACTGATCACACGCTTGCACGCGTGCTGACATGCGTGTTGTCAGGATGGCCTGACACGTGTCCTGGTACAGACTTCCAAAGCTTCTGGCGTAGGAAGCATGAATTGTCTACATTCAAGGGGTGTATCCTGTGGGGCACCCGAGTAGTCATCCCAGCCTCATTGAGGACTAGAGTCTTGCTCTCTGTTCATGAGGGACATCCGGGAATAGTGAGAATGAAGGCGCTTGTGCGCAGTCATTTTTGGTGGACTGGACTTGATAAGGACATCGAGGCCCAGGTTCATGGGTGCCAAGTGTGCCAGCAATCACGGCCAGAAATGACCCAGGCCCCTGTACATAGGTGGGAGGAGACACTCACTCCATGGTCACGCGTCCATATAGACTATGCTGGGCCCTTTCAGGGGCAATTCTTCCTCCTCCTTGTGGATAGCCATTCCAAGTGGCTTGAGGTCGTTCCTGTGTCCTCCACTACTACTGCCAGGACCATCCAGGTGCTCAGAGGAATCTTCGCTTCCCATGGTCTTCCTGATGGTTTAGTATCAGACAATGGTCCCCAATTTACCTCTTCTGAGTTTCAGGCATTTCTCCAAGCCAACATGATCCGGCATGCCACGTCTGCTCCTTTTCACCCTGCCACCAACGGTCAGGCTGAACGCATGGTGTGCACCACAAAGGACGCATTAAAGAGAATCACTCAAGGACCTTGGCACCACAGGTTAGCTGACTTTCTCCTTGCACACCGCACCACACCATGCACAGCTACAGGAAAGAGCCCAGCTGAACTCCGCTGGGGTCGCAGACTTATTATGAAGCTGGACAGGCTGCACCCAGACCGGGTGGCTTCACAGGTGTCACAACCACGGGAACCTAGGAGACTTCAAGTGGGTGACCCGGTTTGGACCAGAAACTATGGGCATGGACATCTCTGGGTACCTGCTGTAATCTGTAAGGTCTCTGGGCCACTGTCCTACGAAGTGGCCTTAGAGGATGGTCGTGTGCTTCGAAGCCACATTGACCAACTGCGCTGGAGGCTTCCTGGCCACGCTTCCTCCCCTGGCTCCGCTCTCGGGGGGGAGGGGGACCCCAATTACAATTGTGGACCACAGTCTCTCCACGAGGGCGCTCATCACAATGCTCCAGATGGGGGTCTTGCCATGGAGGTGGCTCCTGACTCTGGCATAGACTCCGGGGGTCTTGCCATGGAGGCGGCTCCTGACTCTGGCAGAAGTCCCTGGTTTAGGGCAAATGGCCATAAATCGGCTACTCAGGGTACTCCTGCTGCTGGCCTTGGGCTCGAGGGACAGTGCTCCCAAGAGGAGTCCCAAGGACTTTTGGGGAACTCCACCCCACCAAGGGACTTGGGGAACTCCACCCCACCAAGGAACTCTGGTTTGGGTTTAGCGGATTTAGCCAGTCAGCAGTCAGGGGGAACCCCTGAGTCTTCTGGGCGACAAAGTCCTGGTTTGTTTTGTGCAAACCGGGAGCAGGCACTCCAGGCATCTATCACAACTCCCACACCTACCATCACACCTGTACCTATTCTGGCTCCGCGGAGATCAGAACGGGTCAAGGGTCCTCCTAAATATTTGAACGAATATGTGAGTGCTAATACTGCGGTGCTAATATTGTCAAAAAGTGAAAGAACGTGGATTCCACGGAACCCTAAGCGAAATAGGTTGCCAGGAGTAGGGGGTGACCGCCTGGCTGTTTGCCGGTCTGACATTGGCCTAGTGCTGTTAAACAACAGGGACAGTGTTGTTTAATCCAAAGGGGGAGGGGTGTTGTGTCCTGGGCCTTGCTGAGTCATTCAGCAAGGTTCAGGAAGTCTGCAGAAAGGTTGCAGAGACCAGAACGGTTGCAGAGACCCGGACAGACCACGTGTCTGCCTGGGACCCAGACAGGCTGTCTCCAGCCTTGCGTGCATGCACGAGGCGGGAGAATAGCCTGCAATCATTGGTTGAGCATCCCCTTGCACGGGGAGTATAAAAGGGCTTGTTGCCACTGTTCACTTGCTTCTGTTCAGTGAGTGTACTAATAAAAAGACATCTTTTGTTGTGAACTGCCTCGTCTCAAATGTCTGCTTGTGCGAACAGAACACTTTCCCTTTCCCTTCCCTGTCTAGGATGGATTGATCATAAGCCATCAAGTCAATGGTGGCTCTTAGCAACCACATCTTTTTTAGTAATCATATATTATTGTACACCATCCAGAGTTACCATGGACTTGGGCAGTCTTATAAATATAATAAAATGAGGCTGAGCATTTTGAGAGCATTATGACCTGGCTCTCCTAAAGCAATCAAAGCACTTTGAAGATATAACATAATTTTATTAGACATGCAGACAATACAGTGAGCTCCTGGCAAAGCTATTGGCAGTTTACTGGGCAGTCAGGTGTAATAGTTGAAACACCAGGCAAGAAACCAGGAAACGGCGAGTTCTAGTCCTGCCTCAGTCACCAAGCCAGCCGGTGACTTTGAGCTAGTCACTCCCTTGCAGCCCAGGAAGACAAGCAAAGGGCAAGCCACTTTTAAAAAGTTGCCAAGAAAGCTGCAGGGACTTGTCCAGACAGAGGTCAAAACTGACTTGAAGACACACACACACCATCCCTCAGCAAAAGCTTATTTAATGCTTGCACATATTCAATTCAGTGAAACATTACTCCAAAGGAAGGAAGAACGGTTGGTCCAACTAAACTTTCCTTGTGATGATTTCTTTTCCATTCTTCTCATTCACCTCTTGGGCTTGCAATCTTCACATGCTGTCCCCCAAATCCCATCAGCAAGTAGCTGCCATCTTGACTTTTTTTTGACAATCCCCCTCCCCCAATCTGCAGATAATCCTGGCCCGGTCTACTGTATGGGAGTAGAAGCAGTCTTGAGACCCAAAGTATCAAAGTTTCTCACCACAGTGCTAAGCCACAAAACTTAATTCCCAGCCTATAACTTGGGGTTCCCCATGTCTTGCTGAACCTGGGTCCAAACCAAACAGTTTACAGAATAACAGAATAATAGAGTTGGAAGGGACCTTGGAGGTCTTCTAATCCAACCCCCTGCTCAAGCAGGAGACCCTATAGCATTTCAGACAAATGGTTATCTAATCTCTTCTTAAAAACCTCCAGTGTTGGAGCACCCACAACTTCAGGAGGCAAGCTGTTCCACTGATTAATTGTTCTGTCAAAAAAATTCTCCTTAGTTCTAGGTTGCTTCTCTCCTTGCTTAGTTTTCTTACCACCACAACTGAGCCCAGTTGAGTTGTAAGTCATTGCAGTCATTAAGTGGGTCACCATGTGACTTGATTGAAATTTACAACAGTTGTTAAGCAAGTCACTGTGGTTGTTAAGCAAATCAGATGGTTGTTAAGTGAATCCAGCATATCCACTGGGCATTTTTTGCTGTTTTCTGTTGGAAAACAGCAAAAAAATAATAATAATCACAAATCATGGTCACATGACTACTGCAACCAGTCAGAAACATTAGCCAGTTGCCAAACAACTGAAATGTGATCACATGACCAAGGAGGAGAGGGGCAGATGTGCAGCAGTCATAACATTGAGGAGAGGTCTTAAGGAACTTTGAAAAAAACTCTGTTTTTCAAACAGTCATTAAGCTACAACTACCTGTATAGGACGGCACAATGTATGAGATCCATCAGGTTTCCTTTTAAAGAAATGTTGCATAACAGAGATCTAGCCCTACAAAACCTAGGGAAACCCACTGCAACTCACAACCTTGCAATAAACAAAGGAAGCAGAAAAAAAATAGTGGCTTTTGTCTGTAGCCCAACCACTGCAAACTCCTCATGGGCTGGATTTGCAGAGCATGATTCTCTTACCCATGACTTATTCAATTAACTCAATTTTTAGGGTTTGTATGATTCGGGAACAGTAAACTAATCTCACAATTCAAGTTTACAGAATACACTAGATTAAAATGCAACTAGCTGAAGTCTGACACGCAAACACCTCTGTGGATTTGAAGAAGACTATTAGAGCCACTTAATGTAGTGGTTTACGATGCTAGAATGAGAAGACCTGAGTTCTAGTCCTTCCCTAAACACTGAAGCCAGCTAGATGACATTGGACCAGTTGCTCTGGGGAAAAGGTTCCGACAAGCCATTTCAGCTAAGTTGTCAGAAGAACATCATGGACCTATCCATGTAGTCACCCGGAGTCAAAATTGACTCAAAGTACCACCATCACGACAACAGATTACTTAGAAAGTAACATAAACTAACCTGGGTTGAATATATAAGATTTATTTACTTACTTATTTAGAGATTGACATCGTACACCAGCCAGAGCCCCTCTCCCAGGGAGATGGCCGGTTAAGAAATAGGAAGTATAAATAAATATTTAGAATACATGATATGCAACCAAGAATGTCCACTATCAATTAATTATACCAGGAGAGATTTAAGGAAAACACAGCTCTAGAAGATAACGCACTTGCCAGAAAATTCTACAAACACATCCTTTGGCAAAAAAAAAATAGCATGCCCTTGTTTTATACAATCACAACAAAAGAACAAAGAGCGTGGAAGTCCAGCAATCTCTGACACCCCAAAAGGAAACAATCATATTATTCAACTCCAAAATTGTTGTGTCTAGATTAGGTCACAGGTCTTGTTTTCCTTGCTGTTCACCATTGCATCTTAAACTAGACATGGCATTTCAGTTCAATTCTTATTTCTTATGACTTGGCAACTCCACTTTTGTTAAAGCAAGCAAAACAATCACATTAATTTTTATTTGCTTGATTGGAATCCCGAAATTATTTTCAGATGTGCTGCTGCTAATCCAGGGATACTCCATTCTAAATATGCACATTTAAATCTTCCGCCATCCTCCTGGCAGAAATGTCAGGGGGGGGGGAATAAACCCGTTCCAGAGAAGCCAAACTACATGCATTCGACCCTATCTTCTCTATCATTCCCCTGTAGACCCCCTTACCAGTTGGATGTAATTATTAAGAGGGTGCAACTTTGTTTACCTGCAATTTGAAAGACACACTGTAGTACCCAGAGCCATAGGTGGCCATTGCAAGCATCCCTCTTCAAGTCCATTTGCCCTCCAGAAATGAGATTAGCTGCAGATATGCATATAGCATTTATGGAAAAAATGATAAAACATTTCAGCTGGTTAAGTTCCACCTTGGTGAATCATGGTGTATCAAAGGTGGATAATCTTGGCCACAGCTAAGCTGCCCTACCTTTAAAGACAAAAGGGTATCAAATTATATCTGCTACTGGGAATTAATCCCCATAAATCTGCATTCCTCAGGTCATTACCTCAGTTGGGAAGTGGTTGGTTTACTGAACAGAAGCACACCAATTTTTCTCATTCTAGAACAGAGAGTTGTTCAATGGTAAAATTGGAGGAGAATTTATTTCATTTATTAATGATTTGTTTATTTATCAGATTTGCTTGCCACCCATCTCGCAGTTCAAGGTGACTCTGAGTTACAGAAAAGATTATGGATACAGATAGTCCTCGACTTACAGCCGTTCATTTAGTGAACAACGGCACTGAAAAAAAAGTGACTTATGACTATTTTTCACACTTACAACCGTTGCAGCATCCCCATGGTCACGGGATCAAAATTCAGACGCTTGGCAACTGGCTCTTGTTTATGACGGTTGCCGTGTCCCGGGGTCACCTTTTGTGACCTTCCGACAAGCAAAGTCCCCGGGGAAGTCAAATTCACTTAACAGCCATGTGACAAAGTGAACAACTGCAGTGATTCACTTAACAACAGTGGCAAGAAAGGTCATAAAATGGTGTAAAACTCACTTAACAACGGTCTTGCTTAGCAACAGAAATTTTGGGCTCAATTGTGGTCATACGTCAAGGAGTATGTGTAATAAAGGTGGGATAAAAATGAATGAATAACTTTTTAACAAGCCTCCTAAGTTTAATATGTTATTTCCAACTACAGTCAATCCACCAGCGAGTTGCAAAATTAACATCAAGGGAAGGCAGCTTGGAGCATAACCTTATCCCCACCTAAAATGATACAGAGAAATTGGAAGGGGAAAAGGAATAAGAATGTCTCTTTTAGCTGGCAAAAATGCTTGTAGAAGTTGAAAAAGAAATCCCAGAGAGGCCCAGGCAGAAGGATCTTGAAAGAGTTCACTAAGTTTGTTTGATATCTCCTGGGGGTTAACATTTATAATATTTGAGGGGTCTTTCTAGCTGAGAGCTGAGAAATGTTGAGCATTTGTCCTGGCAAAGCCTTTTTAGAACAAATAGGGCTCAGATTGCATTATAAGTGAATGAACCAAAGATTTGACGTTGTGCTGGGTATCTCTGTTCCTTGGGTGTGTTAGTGACACTGAAGGTCAAACATCTCCATCCAGGCTGTGCAAGTTCCTGAAATATCTGGTAGGACAGCATTGTTGGTGCAGAGTGGTGACTCCCACCCCTCATGTTCTTGAGGGATTTCTTGTTTGGTTTTCTGAATCTTCCGCCCTTAAGCTACATCCCAATGTAAATGTCATTGCAATCTAAGATTTCCCAACCTGATACCCTCTGAATGAGCTGAAATCCAGCTGCAACGTGAAGCCCAACACGTCTGGAGGACATCAAGAGGTAAAGAGC
Source organism: Azemiops feae (assembly GCA_023970755.1). Classification (NCBI taxonomy): domain Eukaryota; kingdom Metazoa; phylum Chordata; class Lepidosauria; order Squamata; family Viperidae; genus Azemiops; species Azemiops feae. The sequence continues at coordinate 544,088 of JALGBA010000907.1, read as the reverse complement.
TAAAATAAAGCTCTTTATGGATGAACCGAAGATTGACTGATTAGGACAACCTAGTTTTCACCGTGGTCAACCATGTTCATCTGGAAAACCTCCAAGGGGGAATTTAACAGCTCTTTGGAACTCGCAGGTATACTGCTTCTGTACACGGAGGCTTCATTTTAAAATATGACTATGAAATTTTTCATCTCAAGAGTCTGTTTATATGAAACCTGTTGACTTCTAATCATGGATTAAGCAGGGGAGATGCAAAAGAGGATAGGATCCGAAGTGGTGGAGTTACAGAATTAGTTCTTACAATTATTCAGCATACAGGTAGCCCTTGACTTACAATCATTCCTTTAAGCGACTGTTCAAAGTTACAACAGCACCCAAAAAAAGTGGCTTATGATTGGTCCTCACACTTACAACCATGGTCACATGATCTCCATGGTCACATGATCAGAATTTGGGTGCACGGCAACCGGCATGTATTTATGATGGTTGCAGTGTCCCAGGGTCATGTGATCACCACTTGTGACCTTCCCAGCCAACTTTCAGCAAGAAAAGTCAATGGGGGAAGCCAGACTTCCTTAACAACCAAATGATTCACTTAACAACTGCAGTGATTATCTTAACAACCAGGGGGAGAAAAAAGATTGCAAAATCAGACCCAACTCACTTAAACAATGGCTGGAAATTCTGATCCCAGTTATGGTCCTAAGATGAGGATTACGTGTGTAATAAAGGGATGAGGAGCTCTCTCTGTTAGCTTTGTAAGTGGGGGGCTTGAGCAAGAGAAATAAATGTGGTTGTAACAGAAATCAGGATCACTGAAAAGCTATGATCCAAGAAGAATCCAGACCTGTGGAGGAACATATATGACCCTGCGGGTTTTACTCTGCTAATCTGACTTTAGGGGGTGGTGCTCATTACTGTTTCTTTAAGCCACTGAGCCAATGCCTTCTAAATATGCTTCCGCACTCAGGTGTCCAGCATGACATCACGCTGCAGCGCAAAGAGTACGGTGAAACACGGAACTCTATTACCTTCCCGCCAAAGTGGTACCTATTTATCTACTTGCATTTACAAGCTTTCAAACTGCTAGGTTGGCAGGAGCTGAGACAAGTGATGGGAGCTCACTCCATCATGAGGTGCTAGGATTCAAACTGCCAGAGCACAGACGTTCTCCAGGCATCTTTCAAGCCATTGAGCCACTGCGCCTCCCTTATATACGACGGACAGTCAAAAAGCAAACAAATAGACTGTTGCACAAATCAATCCAGGTTCTTCAGGCACAAATGAAAAGGCTCAATTTATCCTTCTTTGGACACATTATGCAAAGACCTAGCTCTCCGGAGCTCTATTATTTCTGTAATATTGGAAAAAGTAGAAGGGAAGGGAAGAAAAATATTGTGGAATTCTTGATGCTCTCTGAGCTTGGTTGTTGGCTTGTAAATGTTTCTTGACTTGACCAGATAGCATCATCACTACGCAGAGAAGAAGAGAATGAACAGCAACAATGTGGGTGGATATATTTACAGGGATGATGGAGCTCCATTAGATCTGGGGGACCAGATTAAAGACAGATCATTATGAAGAAAATCTTTCTAGGTGATCATTAATACTTGACAAAAACTTAATGGCACATACAGGTATGTGCCTCAGCTTTCAACCATAATTGAGCCCCAAACTTTTGTTGCTAAGTGACACATTTGTTGAGTTTTGCCCCATTTTACAACTTTTGCCACAGTTGTTAAGCGAATTGTTACAGTAATAACAACAACAACAACAAAACAACAACAACAACAACAACAACAACAACAACAACAACAATAATAATAATAATAATAATAATAATAATAATAATAATAATAATAATAATAATAATAATAATAATAATAATAAAGTTGGAAGGGACCTTGGAGGTCATCTAGTCTAACCCCCTGCTCAGGCAGGAAACAAATGGCTGTCCAGTCTCTTCTTAAAAACTTCCAGTGTTGGAACATTCACAGCTTCTGGAGGCAGGTTGTTCCACTGGTTTATTGTTCTCACTGTCAGGAAATTTCTCCTTAGTTCTAGGTTGCTTCTCTCTTTGGTTAGTTTCCATCCGTTGCTTCTTATCCTGCCTTCAGGCGCTTTGGAGAATAGCTTCACTCCCTCTTCTTTGTGGCAGCCCCTGAGATATAGGAAGACTGCTATCATGTCCCCCCTCGTCCTTCTCTTCATTAAACTAGACATATCCAATTCCTGCAGTTGTTAAGTTAGTAACCCGGTTGTTAAGTGAATCCGGCTTCCCCATTGACTTTGCTTGTCAGAAGGTTGCAAAAGCTGATCACATGATCGGGAGACACTGCAACCATCATAAATATGAACCAGTTGCCAAGCATGTGAATTTTGATCACGTGACCATGGGGATGCTCAACGGTCATAAGTGTGAAAAACTGTCATAAGTCACTTTTTTCAGTGCCGTTGTAACTTTGAACAGTCACTAAATGAACTGCTGTAAGTCGAGGACTATCTGTACTCAAGCAATATTTTTAATTAATTGTAAAATGGAATGAAAGAACAAATTAGGGATAGATTGTTATAAAGAAAATCTCTATGGTTTCTAGGAGTTGAAAACAACTTGATGGCACATAATCAAGATTGAATGGGTATTTTGACACTCTGGCACGTGATACTTGGTTTGTTAGCAGTTGAAATTTATTTTAAATAATGGAATTGTTCTCTTGTTTTCTGATTTTAACTTCTTGTGCACCCTCCAGGGTCCTTACTGGCTGGGGAACTCTGGGAGTTGAAGTCCATGCATGTTAAAATTGCCAAGTTTGAAAAACATTGCATTAATCAAATCTATTTTAAAAAAACCTGCAAGATCTTTGTGAACTGTGTAAACTCGGGATGGTTTCAGCCAGGGCTTTTTTTCTCATAGAACGCTCAGAACGGAGTTCCGGCACCTTTTTGGGATGGAACCTTGTAGGGTAGGCAAAGTGGGTTGTATGTGTGAGTTCCGGCACCTTTTTTTTTTTTTACAAAAAAAGCACTGGTTTCAGCAATACAAGAAGGGAAGGTTAGATTATCTGGGATTAGCGATAATCCCAGATAATCTAACATTCTGGTATAGAGTGCTGAAAAGACAGAAATCTCCAAGGGAATTAAATTACAGCTTAACTTTCATAAACTGCTTCTCTCTTTCTCTCTCTCTCTCAAGATAACAGCCAAAAGCAAGCAGTCAAACCCTGCTCTTTTTTGCATGCATCATAATTAATTAAATTAATGTTGCAACAAAAGCAATAAATCTCAGGGAAATGCCCCAGGAGCATGTACAGAAGACTTCCATGTGATTTTAGAGGAATTTGCAATGTAACTTGATTGAGCACAGTTTTGAATACTCACAGCGAACAGAGACTTATAAAATTCATGCAAAGGTTTATTTTAAAGTATTTTCTCTTCAGTACGCAAATCAAAGCCAGTAGGGATGAACATATAAATAGAAGAGCAGTGAATAATAAACAGATCATAATCCATACAGATAGCAATACAGTATTGCCTGAAGCATTTTGAACAGTAATTATTATTTTCCTACTTCTGATCCCCAGTGAAAAATTCAATCCTCTGTTTCCAAGTTTCAACCTTTGATCACTTTTCGGTCAGTAAGTGGCTTGTAGCCATTTCCTCTTAGGCAAGCCAGAATCTTAGCTTAGCAAAATGAGGATACATAAAGGTAATGTGAAGCAAATGATAACAATGCAGGCTTTGTTTTCTTAAAACCAGCTTAATTCAACAGGAACACAGATATGTTTGGTGATTTAATCTTAAGTGAAAGTTGAGACATGGTTCAGTAGATATATAGGCCTAGCAGACATAGAAAACCTTTATCTATTGATGGCCAAATTTGGGCCTAGGTTCTGCCTTGGTTTATCTTTTCCAACAAGCAACCAAGTTGGAAGATGATTTAAAAGCAATTTATTAGAGTACTCTGATAATTCCTGCTGGCTCAGGAATTCTGGGAGTTGAAGTCCAGGAGTCATAAAAGAGCCAAGGTTGCCTACCCCTGGTCTAGTCTAATGAAGAGAAGGAGGAGGGGTGACATGATAGCAGTGTTCCAATATCTCAGGGGCTGCCACAAAGAAGAGGCAGTCAATCCATTCTCCAAAGCACCTGAAGGTGAGACAAGAAGCAAAGGATGGAAACTAATCAAGGAGAGATGATGCTTTGGAGAATAGTTTCACCCTCTTTTCTTTGTGGCAGCCCCTCAAATACTGGAACACTGCTATCATGTCACTTGTTCTGTTCTTGCAAAGAAGACATCGAGACGAGGCTGGTTCACAACAAAGATCTCTTTATTGAAACACAATCACAGAACAGAAGCAAGAACAACAATGGCCACTGGCCTTTTATATCCCCTTGCAAGGGGATGCACATCCAATCATTGCAGGCCGTTCTCCCGCCTTGCGCATGCGCGCAAGGCCGGAGACAGCCTGTCCGGGTCTCTGCAGCCTTCCTGCAGCCTTCCTGAGCCTTGCTGAATGACTCAGCAAGGCCCAGGATATAACATCGCTCCTATTTCTTCTTTTCTTTAGACTAGCCAAACCCAAGTCCTGCAGCCGTTCTTCATATGTTTTAGTCTCCAGGCCTTGGATCATCTTAGTTGTTCTTCTCTGAACTTTTTCCAAAGTCTCAACATCTTTTTTGTAGTATGGTGACCAAAATTGGTTGCAGTATTCCAGGTGTGGTCTTATTAGGGTTTTATAAAACGGTACTACTTCACGTGATCTTGTTTCTATGCCTCTGTTTATACAACCCACATATGATCTCCATATGTGTTAGTAATGTTGAGGAGAACCTCTGGGAGCAGAATGCCAACTCCCTGGAAAACATCAGTTAAGGTAAACTGTATCACTTTACATGGGAAAATCAACCCTTACATAAATAGATTATTATTTATTAAGTCCACACCCACAGAAAACTAGCACAGTTTGAGGTGCCCCCCTCTAAACTCCCAGTTACTTACTTGCAAATAGTTACTTTGAACAAACAGCATTAACCAGAAGGAAATGCCCATTTCCTACTCTTCAGAGCGAGGAATACAGTTAGTCCTTAACTTACAAAGTACGGTAGTCCTCTGGAATTAGAGCTGTAATTTCTTGCAATCATTAAGGAGGTCACTATGTGACCCTGCCCGATTTTATGACCCTTTTGTTTTGCAGTGGTCATTAAGCGAACACCACAATTGTTATGCAAACATGTTGTTAATAAGTGAACACTGTGATCGCTAAGCAAATCCATGTTATGTAACTGGGGGGAGTTCATCGTAACGTCAAACACTCGTTAAATGGTTGTAAGTCAAGGACTACCTGCAAAATGGTCTAAATTCACGGAAGGGGTTTTTACAGTCGCGGCTGCCTTGCATGCATGTGAAAACAAACCAGGACTGGAACCCAAACCAAACATTGGTGGAGCCAGCTGTTTTCTATCTTTCTTTCCATTGCCTTTTGTTGACTGCTGTTGCAAAAAGTCTAATAATCCACAGGGTATTTAAACCAGGCTGAGGGATTCATCTGCACTGGCCTTCTGCCATCGACCTGGTATATCTATTTGTTCTTCAATTAGGCAGGGCTTTTTTTAAAAAAAAGAAAGAAAGAATCTTGTTTGCTTTCTAATAAAAATATTGATGAAGCACATTGGAACCAATGGACCGTGGCAGTTGTGCACACACCCTCTCTCTTTCTGAAGCGATAACAAATGAATGATGTTGGTTGTACACACAAATGATGTCCCAAAGTTGCTTTTTCCAGAGGCAACTGGACTTTCAAGAAAGTCCAGTTGCCTCCTGAAAAAGCACCTTTGGGACAACTATGACCTGGATGACTGAGAATCTCCACAGACACACAAATGTCTATGCCCGTTTTTCACACTTATGACCGTCGCACCATCCCCATGGTCCCATGATCAAAATTTGGATGCTTGGCAACTGACTCAATATCTACGATGTTGCAGCGCATCAGGTTTATGTGATCCCTTTTGCAACCTTCTGACAAGCAAAGTCAATAGGGAAGCCAGATTCACTTAACAACCGTATTTCTAACTTAACTGCAGTGATTCACTTAACAACTATGGCAAGAAAGGTCGTAGAATGGGACAATACCCACTTAACTGTCTCTCTAGCAACAGAAATTATAGGCTTCATTATCGTTGTAAGTCGGAGACTGCCTGTATAGGGAGTCCTCGACATGACCTCCATAGAGCCCACAAATTTCATCGTAAGTCATGAGAGTCGTAAAGCGGGTCACTATGTAACTGCACCCAATTTTACTACCTTTTTTGCAGCGGTTGTTAAACAATCACCACGGTCATTAATGAATGCATTATTTGTTATGGGACAGTTTTTACCAGAAACCAGAAGTAAGTTTTCAGCAAAAATGTCATAAATTGTGATTGCGTGACCACAGGATGCTACAAATAGGCATAAATGCAGGCTGGTTGCTGAGTGCACAAAATATAATCATATGACCATGGGGTGGGGAAAAACTCGGACATCAGGACTTCAAAGCCGGGTCATAATTCCTCTTTCTGTCTATTGTAACTTCGATTGGTTTGAACCAATGTAAGTCAAAGACTACCTGTAGAAGCACAAACTCAGTATGAAAAGTCCAGTACCTGCTGCATGGAATCTGAGGACAGAAAATTACAATTTCCAAGCTCAGTTCAGAAGGAGAAACAGATTGCTACCTTGGGCTTGAAGACATGGTCTTCTTGGAGGAAGTTCTTGGTCTGACCTAGCTCTTAGCTGCTAGGAACCCACTGTAGAAAGTCAGCCCTACAAGTAGAAAGACAAAGACTCTTCAAAATCTGCATTTCCCCCACCCAAATCCAAAGACAGGACGTGACCTTTCAAGCGCAATAATACTATTAGAATAGCAAAATACACAAAGCTCAACACATTGCACTACCCCCTGGAACATCTCAACTTCAAAGTCCCAGAACCCCATAAAAATCCATCCACTTACCCAACCTTTGGTCAGCTACCCCAGAAACATGCTTCACAAGTTTCTGGCTACCAAATAAACAGAGGCCTTCTTTCCAACAGCCTGCCTCCATTCTATTTCCAGCGTCTTTCTCCCAGCTTGGAACTGGACTTGATTTTTCTTCCTACATCATCTTAGTCCTCTGCTGGCTTGTCTAAATAAAGGAACCCAAATGACATATTTAACAGGAATTTAGAAGGCAATCATAGTTTGCCATCATGGCAAGCATAGAAACAGAGAAAAAAATAGCAATTTATTCTCATATATATATAATATAATATATAATATAATATAATATAATATATAATATATAATATATAATATATAATATATAATACATAATACATAATACATAATACATAATACATAATACATAATACATAATACATAATACATAATACATAATAAATAATAATAATAATAATAATAATAATAATAATAATAATAATAATAATAATAATAATAATAATAATAATAATAATAATAATAATAATAATAATAATAATAATAATAATAATAATAATAATAATAATAGTCCAACCCCCTGCTCAGGCAGGAAACCCTGTACCATTTCGGACAAATGGCTGTCCCAGTCTCTTCTTAAAGACTTCCAGTGTTGGAGCATTCACCGCTTCTGGAGGCAGGTTGTTCCACTGGTTAATTGTTCTAACTGTCAGGAAGTTTCTCCTTAGTTCTAGGTTGCTTCTCTCCTTGATTAGTTTCCATCCGTTGCTTCTTGTCCTACCTTCAGGCGCTTTGGAGAATAGCTTGACTCCCTCTTCTTTGTGGCAGCCCCTGAGATATTGGAACACTGCTATCATGTCCCCCCTCGTCCTTCTCTTCATTAAACTAGACATACCCAATTCCAGCAACCGTTCCTTGTATGTTTTAGCCTCCAGTCCCCTAATCATCTTTGTTGCTCTTCTCTGTACTCTTTCTAGAGCAGTGATGGCGAACCTTTTAGAGACTGAGTGCCCAAACTGCAACCCAAAACCCACTTATGCATCGTCGAGTGCCGGGTGGGTGTGGCCCATTGGCTGGGTGTGGCCCATTGGGTGGGCGTGGCCCATTGGGTGGGCATGGCTGTGGTGGTAATGGCAGACTGGGTGGGACTAAAAAGTTCAATCAATCAATTCCAACTTTGCAAGATCTTTTTTTCCCCGCGAGAAGTTGAATTTGACTGATTGAACCTTTTTTTTTTTGCACACGGCGGCGGAGGCCTAAAGCGAAAAGGTTTTATAAAACCCAGCTGAAGGCCTAGAACTGGGGCGACGACGCGCGTGCCCACAGAGAGGGCTCTGAGTGCCGCCTCTGGCACCCGTGCCATAGGTTCGCCACCACTGTTCTAGAGTCTCAACATCTTTTTTACATCGTGGTGACCAAAACTGGATGCAGTATTCCAAGTGTGGCCTTACCAAGGCATTGTAAAGTGGTATTAATACTTCACGTGATCTTGATTCTATCCTTCTGTTAATGCAGCCTAGCACTGTGTTGGCTTTTTTGGCAGCTGCAGCACACTGCTGGCTCATATTTAAGTGATTGTCCACTCACCACAGCCAACTCACTGCAGCCAACTTGCCGTGGGACAACTCACCATGACCAACTCGTCATGGGACAAGAGTTACACTAATATCAAAGTAATAGTGGAATAGAATTATTAAATGAAATGTGAATGACAAAAAATAATGTTTTATTTTAAAAAATTAAATTGAATTGTTGAATTGTCCCACGGCAAGTGGTCCATGGCGAATTGTCCTCTAACGAGTTGGCTGTGGTGAGCTGACTGTGGCAAGTTGTCCCATGGCATTGTGAAGAGGGGGAAAAGACGAATATTTAGGGACAGGGATGAGATATTTGCTTAGAGCATTGTTTCTCAACTTTAAAATCTATGGACATCAACTCCCAGAATTCCCCAGCCAGCACACCTGTGTTATTCAATGTCAGTTCATGAGAATGGCAAAAATATAAGACCTTAGACTTTCCCAGACAAAACGCCATTAAAACAACAATACCACACCAAGGAAAATGACTTGGAAGGAATCATTTATTTCTATCTCCTGTCATTTCATTGGTGTTTTTGTTTGTTATGGGTTTTTAATGGCTTTAAGTCTGCTTTTAATTGCTTTGTTTCTATCCTACATCCATGAACTGAGTGGCTGTATAAATTTGGTACATAAGTAAAGGTGCAGTATCCTGTTATAGCTCTCCTTGAGGTTAGAGGTTTGTTTAAACATGGGGTATCACTGTATTTTTAAAAAAGACAAAATAAACCTTGCGGCTTGGGAAATTGTTGCCATTTCACCTTTTGTTATTTTTGGTTACCTTTCTGAAAGCAACTTACCTGTCCAATACTCTACAAATGGCCAAACCTACCACGCCTGGCTGTCAGTCAGCAGCCCTGCCCAGAGTTTAGCATTTACTTTTGGTTCTTAGCAATTTTTCATCAGGGTTTCATGATAGGCGTTGGAGCCTAAATTTAGAGGAAGAATGGCCCTAACTTATCTTCATTCTTCTCTTTTTAATTCCTTTAATTGCTTTTAAAATAGTGACAAAGAAAAGAAATTGAACACAAAGATAACAATGATAGATATCAGACGTGGCGAAAGGAAAACACAAACATAAAAAATGCTTTAAAAAAGAAGTGAAAATAATAAAGCAGAAAAAAATGAACAGAATAGAATAGAATAGAATAGAATAGAATAGAATAGAATAGAATAGAATAGAATAGAATAGAATAGAATAGAATAGAATAGAATAGAATAGTGGACTGAAATTCCTATTACATTATACTCTATTTTTTTTATAAAATGAGCCTGTTGGTATATGACTCCAGGAAAAATTATCTAGGATGTATAAAGTACTTCAAAGTTATGTTTGAAAAATGGAAAACGTGAAGGGGACATTTTATCATGCTTGGTAGACTTGTAAAAAAGCCAGAAAATGTTGGGTTCAAATGCATATATCGACACAAAGAATTTAAAAGACTAAGATTCAACTGAATTCAGAACTTTAATTTTTATTGGGATTTATGGAAAAAGGTCATGGAAGATTATTTTTTGTATATGTTCACTGCTGTAAGACAACTATAAGCGCAAAAATGGAAAGGCTGTGAAATACCCACAACGGAGGAATGGTTGCTGAAGAAGATGAAGGAACATCGTAAAATTAGCTAGTTTTTCTTAGAGCAGCTACCACTTTGCCGAAAAAAAAGATGATTTATGAATTTGATAACTAGAAATGATAGATTATGGAAAGAAGAAGAATAGTCCTGATGATAGATTTTTTTTTTAAAAAAAAGCCAACATTTGAAGTAGAATACAATGAAGGATAAATGAGGAAAGGATTACTTAGACATCCTATGACAGTGATGGCGAACCTTTTAGAGACCGAGTGCCCAAACTGCAACCCAAAACCCACTTATGCATCGTCGAGTGCCGGGTGGGTGTGGCCCATTGGGTGGGCATGGCCCATTGGGTGGGAGTGGCTGCGGTGGTAACGGCAGACTGGGTGGGACTAAAAAGTTCAATCAATCAATTCCAACTTTGCAAGATCTTTTTTTTTTTCCCGGGAGAAGTTGAAATTGACTGATTGAACCTTTTTTTTTTTTTGCACACGGCGGCGGCGGCCTAAAGCGAAAAGGTTTTATAAAACCCAGCTGAAGGCCTAGGACTGGGGCGACGACGCGCGTGCCCACAGAGAGGGCTCTGAGTGCCACCTCTGGCACCCGTGCCATAGGTTCGCCACCACTGACCTATGATTTGTCTTTCAATCAGATGCACAAAAAAAAACCCACTTAATTTATGGGAGACTCTCCTGAGATGATGGGGGGGGATTTCCTGGATACTATCTATATAAAGGTAGTCCTTGATGTATGACCAAAAGTGCGCCCAAAATTTATGTTGCTAAGTGAGAAATTTGTTGTGAGTTTTGCCCCGTTTTACAACTTTTCTTACTACATTTGTTAACCGACTCACTGCAGTTGTTAAATTAGTAACACGGTTGTTAAGTGAATCTGGTTTCCTCATTGATTTTGCTTGTCAGAAGATTGCAAAAGGTGATCACATGACCCCACAACACTAACCGTCGTAAATGTGAGTCAGTTATCAATCGATCAATGACCATGGGGATGCTGCAGTGGTCATAAGTCCCTTTTTTTCGGTGTCGTTGTAACTTTCAGCGGTCGCTAAATGAACTTTTGCAAGTCGAGGACTACCTGTACTTTAAAAATCTTATAGCTGACAGTTGTGTTTGCATTTCATCTGGGATATACAGAGGTCAAGCAAGACCATTGGTAGCTGTCCGAAGGCAGCTAAAGAGAAGGAAGGAAAGAATTTGCTGCATACCCGGTGTAAGACTTAAAATATGAATAACAATGGATTTGAAAACAGATTTTTCTAGCCCTTAAAAATGGTTTGCAAGGTGTGTTTCTTCAACCACAAGAGGGACATGAGGATGGTGTCTTGGCCTTGTACCCGTAAAAAGATCATATTTAGAGGTCTGATCCACACAGGAAACCAAATCACATTATGGCTAGCATGTTGAGTGAATGCAGGCTGATTCCCTGGAGCAGCTTCTGATATAATAATAATAATAATAATAATAATAATAATAATAATAATAATAATAATAATAATAATAATAATAATAATAATAATAATAATAATAACAACAACAACTACTACTACTACTACTACTACTACTACTACTACTACTACTACTAATACTACTAATACTACTACTAATAATAATAATAATAATAATAATAACAATAACAACAACTACTACTACTACTACTACTACTACTACTACTACTAATACTAATACTAATAATAATAATAATAATAATAATAATAATAATAATATAATAATAATAATAATAATAATAATAATAATAATAATAATAATAATAATAATAATAATAATAATAATAAAGTTGGAAGGGACCTTGAAGGTCATCTAGTCCAACCCCCTGCTCAGGCAGGTAACCCTATACCATTTCGGACAAATGGCTGTCCAGTCTCTTCTTAAAAACTTCCAGTGTTGGAGCATTCACCGCTTCTGGAGAGGCAGGTTGTTCCACTGTTAATTGTTCTAACTGTCAGGAAGTTTCTCCTTAGTTCTAGGTTGCTTCTCTCCTTGATTAGTTTCCATCCATTGCTTCTTGTCCTGCCTTCAGGCGCTTTGGAGAATAGCTTGACTCCCTCTTCTTTGTGGCAGCCCCTGAGATATTGGAACACTGCTATCCTGTCCCCCCTCGTCCTTCTCTTCATTAAACTAGACATACCCAATTCCAGCAACCGTTCCTTATATGTTTTAGCCTCCAGTCCCCTAATCATCTTTGTTGCTCTTCTCGGTACTCTTTCTAGAGTCTCAACATCTTTTTTACATTGTGGTGCCCAAAACTGGATGCAGTATTCCAAGTGTGGCCTTACCAAGGCATTATAAAGTGGTATTTAAAACAGGATTCAGGTAGAGAGCCTCTGACTTGGTTGCAGTTAGGTCTGGCTATTTTTGGAAAAACCAAATTAGGTTTGATGATTTCCACCTCTTTTGTGATAACTTGGACAGTGGTCAAGCAGCTGAAAGGCAGAATTCCAAAATTTTGGCATTAGGCCTCCGTTGGACATTACAAACCAGCTGTTATAGTTGATAAGGGCCTGATTCATCCTGCTTTTTCTCTTCCTGTCCTCTGGAAGGACACACAGATTCTTCTTTACAACAATGGTCTTTTCTTCTGTGGACAGCAGTATCTCTGTGTGGCCCGCCAGTCATTTCAGCTTTTTTTTACAGGGCAGAATGAAGAATAGCTCATCAAACCACCAAAGGGAACAGCAAGACTGAGGGCAGATCCATTGGGGGGGAAAGAATATATCAATCAGCTTGAATTCATAAGCTCTGTTTCCAGAGAGATGGGGCACAAATTATTTTAGCAAATCTTTTGTTCCATTGCAAACAGATTTTAATTTGAAAAGAAAAGGAAAGCTGCTTTGACCTTCAAGAACATCAATCCCAAAGGAGGTTGCCCACTGTATCTCTGCATGAGTTACAGCAAAGGTGGGGAATCTCTACTTCAGTGTTTCTCAAGCTCATCAAGTTTAAGATGGGTGGACTTCAGTCCCAGAATTCTCCAACTTGCGGAATTCTGGGAGTTGAAGTCTACCCATCTTAAACTTGCTTATTTTGAGACTCACCATTGTAGTTCATTGGCTAGATGAAGTTTTCCAACTTCTAGTCCAGGCTTGAATATATCTCATGCCCTCTTTTTCTAAGAAAGAAATCTCCTTCTATTTCCACTCTGGGTCATTGATATTATTTCTTAATTTGGCATTTTTATCCATCTATTGAGTCTTTCCCAAGGATCAGGGATAGACAGATGTTGTTTGATGGTGTTAAAGGTATTGTCGCAGGATATCAGCTGTTCCAAGTAAAGCTGCCTTTTGCAATTGATTGAGGGTGATTTTTCTTCAATGCCGATGGTGTTCAGGTTGTGCTCCAGTTGTTTATTTATTAAATTTATATGCCACTCATCTCATTATCACGCGGCTTCTCTATCAAAGTTACTATCCTGCTTTTCCAGCAATGGATCGGCAATGCTTTCATGTCCCAGTTTTTCTTTGAGGTTACCTTGATTTCTTATCTTATTTCAGGGTTAGTTTTCTACCCCATTCTGGCCCGAGGAACAGAGGAGATGTTGATATACATTGTTGGAATGTATTTTGTACAACAACTATAGCAGTATTCAGCCAGTAGATAGCAGTATTTATAAGTTTGCATCTATGGTATACACCAGGGCTGGGGAACCTTGGCTCTTTTATGATTTGTGGACCAGTGCTGGCTCAGGATTTCTGGGAGTTGAAGTCCACAAGTCATAAAAGAGCCAAGGTTCCCCACCCCTGGTATATACTCTATATCTTTTTGTTCTGAGTAGATTTTCCTATTTCCTTTCTAACATGAGCAGAAAGGCCCACGTGGACTGTACACTTTGTTCTGTAGGGCTATATAAACAGAATTTCTACAGGAGGATTCCAAGCAATCTAAAGCTAGCAAATTACAGTGGGTCATTGATGTCTTGCAACCAAACAAGCAGGAGCAAACATTGCAATGGTACATCAAAATATACATTAATGATAGCTTAAGCATGCATATATGTTAAGGGAAGATCCCAAAAGAGTATGAATTCTATGAACCAGTATTTTTCAACTTTGACAGCTTTATGATGTGTGGACTTCAACTCCCAGAATTCCCCAGCCAGCATGCTAAATGGGGAATTCTGGAAGTCTACATATCTTAAAGTTGCTAAGATTAAGAAGCACACTGCTATAACCAGTTAAATATTGTAAGAGAAAGCCTTGCTGATCTAGGGCAGTTTTTCTTGCTAACCTGAAGATCTGTGGACTTCAGGATTCCCTAGCCAGTATGCTGACTGGGGAATTCTGGGAGTTGAAATCCATACATTTTAAAATTGCCAAGTTTGAAAAACATTGGTCTAGTTAGCCAAATTCAAAAGAAGTGGGATAACTGCATTAAAGCTGATATATTTTAATAATATTTGTTTGCCACTTCTGATTTGTTTTCCATAGTCTTTTAGTCACCAAGCATAAATTGGCACAAGAATAAAAATTCCATTGTTAAGGAAGGACATCTTTGTCTATAAAGAAACATATGTAATACTATATTTATATAAGTAGGTAAACAAAATATTACACAATTGATTCAACCAGAGTTCTCAGCCCAACCCTCCACAGTTCAGGAGCCAGAACTCCCTCCCCACCTACGCAGGCATAGACAACCCACAGAGTCACAGTTAAGAAGATGTACAAGCCATAGATACAAACTGTGGTTTAAGAAACATCCGCATCATTCATTACAGTCTTCCCTTTTACATATATTTAACTATTGACCCAGGGTGGATCTGGTTTTCTCTTTCTATGCTGCCAATTAACTCAGAAGTTATTATTGGGATAATATCGAAGTCATAGAATCTGTCAGAAATGCAAAGATGGGAAATGGTGAATCTCTTGCAATTGCAGTGTAATCACTGCTTGCGGGCATTTGTTACTCCCAGATTAAAAGGGAACTGGGAAATCTAACGATCAAAGCTGTGGATGGACACCAAGAAGTTCCATGTGGAAGGAAGAAAGGAATAGAAAGAGGAAGAGTAGGGTAGGGTTGGGTGGGTGGGGAAAGGACAGAATAGAAAGAGGAAGAGTAGGGTAAGGTAAAGTAGGGTGGGTGGGTGGGTGGGTGGGTGGAGGAAGGAAGGAATAGAAAGAGGAAGAATAGGGTAAGGTAAGGTAGGGTGGGGGGTGTGGTGGGGGAAGGAAGGACTAGAAAGAGGAAGAGTAGGGTAGGGTAGAGTGGAAGAAAGGAAGGAAGGACTAGAAAGAGGAAGAGTAGGGTAAGGTAAGGCAGGGTGGGTGAATGGGTGGGGGAAGGATGGAATAGAAAGAGGAAGAATAGGGTAAGGTAGGGTAAGGTAGGGTGTGTGGGGGAAGGAAGGACTAGAAAGAGGAAGAGTAGGGTAGGGTGGAAGGAAGGAAGGAATAGAAAGACAGTAGGGTAAGGTAGGGTAGGAAGGAAGGAATAGAAAGAGGAATAGGGTAGGGTAGGGTGGAAGGAAGGAAGGAAACGAAAGGAAAGAATAGAAAGAGGAAGAATAGGGTAAGTTAGGATAGGATAGGATAGGATAGGATAGGATAGGGTGGGTGGGAGGGAGGAAGGAAGGAAGGAAGGAAGGAAAGAAGGAAGGAAGGAAGGAAGGAAGGAAGGAAGGAAGGAAGGAAGGAAGGAAGGAAGGAAGGAAGGAAGGAAGGAAGGAAGGAAGGAAGGAAGGAAGGATAGAAAGAGGAAGGGAATGGAAGGAGGAAGGGAGGGAGGGTATTTCATCATTTAATTTCAGATTGCAATTGAAGTGTCCCACCTGGCTGTTCCTCTGCCTCAAGCTGGCCTATTTACATCTGCAAAACTGTTTTAGAGACTGCCGGAGAGAGAGAGAAAGAGAAGATAAATTTTACTGAGCACGGCAAACATTAACATTTTGAAATGTTATATCCAACTTAGGTCTTCTGAAACATTCAGCTATTTTTTAGACATATCCCAGGTTTTGGACTCCTGAGAATGGCAAGTAGCATCTGTTGTTGGATACCGAGAAGGCATTTTCACCACGTTGAGATTCCTGAGATGAGCACAGTGTTTCTTCAGGATCTTTTGGAACCGAGTTTTGGGGGATTTCTGCAAAGACAGGCTGGGGCAATCAAGACTGGAGCAAGTTGTTGCTAAGAAGGCCGATGGTTTGGAAAAGACATCCGTATCCTGTACTTCCCCAGGATCTGAAAGTTTCAGTCTGTACCCGTTCTTTATTGAGCTAGAACTGCTTTCAGAGAGGTGAGCTTGGCTAACCACTTGGGCACGGTATGGACAGTGGTCCCTCAGGCTGCTATTTGTGCAAGCTGCCTGCACACTGTCACCATCGCTGTGGAATCGGTAGCCTCCTTGTGAGTCCAAATCTCTCCTTGTGCTCGGATCCCTCGTGGAAGCCAAACCAAACTGGAAAAACAGGGCCTCTTCGTTGGTGACATGGGGACTTTGTCCCAGTGACACAAAGCCGTAAGGAGTGATGATCTTGGGCAAATGGGGCAGAGACAAAGCAGCTTGGGTGACAGAATCAGCAGGTATATCGTTCACCCCCAGATCCAACTCGACTCTGGAGCAGCAGGTCAGGAAGGAGCCTTGTGGAAAGGGGTGACAGTCCTTGATTTTGTTCCTCGACATCTGTTCCAAAGCCTTCACCTTGCCCAAGTGCTTATGCTCGTCCAGAAGGTCCAAGGAAGGAATGGTGAATTCAGGGATACGATCTGGAGTCACCATATACCGGAAAAAATCCCTAGAGCGTTGCCTCGTGGGAGAGCTGCTGATGGATCGTGCATGGTTCTGGAAGGTCATTTTTCCTTGAAAAATCACAGATCGCAGCCAGCCGTCCCTCCTGAGTCATCAGACTGCTGCACGGCCCATTTGACCATCTCTCTGTGAGGCTCAGCCTCTTTTTATGCACTTCGCTTCAGATCTCCTTGCTCCAGTGACGTCTGCAGCCACCGAGTGTCTCCAAGTGCTGGAGTTGTGATGCTCCTCGTTTGGGGATGGTGCATCCTGCAGCAAGCAGCGGAGTCCTATCACCTTGTGCCCCAACTGCTGAGTTGCATCGTTTATGCTTTCTCAAGGTAAACCGTCTGCAAGGGGATGCTTAAGCAGATGAACTCTGAGAAGGATGGTTTTTCACCTGGAGACAGGAGCAAGAAGATGCAACGTGACCAACAATGGCATTGTGGAACATGGCCCAGAAGCCCGGAGGAGGCGTCAGCAAAGAAAAAAGGTGAGTCAGGCCAAGCACTTCAAAAACAGGAAAGATTAGAAAAGGATCTGTGACCCCCCAATCTTCTTTTCACCAGGAAATCAACTTGAACAAAATTGAACAAGGACATGAAACCATTTTTCAAATACCAAAATGGATATCGCACAAAAGGTCACAAAACACAACCTGTTTTCAATTGTTCCAAAGTGCAAGAAATGGAAGAACGGGTTTTAGGTAACAGGAAGATGGATTATCCTTAAAGGTCAGCAAACATTCCTAACCAAAAACCAGTTCAGAGCTAAACCGGACCTTGTGCATTAATGGAGGAGCAGGAGCAGCAGGAGGAGGAGCAGAAGCAGGTCAGACAGCTCCTCAAAGGAGTAAGAACTTGTTCTGGACAATGAAAAATAAATCCTACAAGGATAGATAGAGGGGTAATGTGAGTCTTTCAAGGGAGTCCAGAAGAAGAAAACTAAAACCCAAAATGCCAATACAGGTAGTCCTTGACTTATGACCTCAACTGAGCCCAAAATTTCTGTGGCTAAACAAGAAAGCTGTTAAGTGAATTTTGCCCCGCTTTACGACCTTTCCACAGCTGTTAAGTGAATCACTGCAATTGTTAGTAACACCGTATTAAATGAATCTGGCTTCCCATTGTCTTGGCTTGTCAGAAGGCTGCAAAAGGGGATCACACGACCCCGGGACACTGCAACCGTCATAAATATGAGTCAGTTGCCAAGCCTCTGAATTTTGATCACGTGACCAGGGGGAATGCTGCAATGGTCAGTATGAGAAATGGTCATAAGTCGCTTTGTTCAGTGCCACCTTAACTTTGAACGGTCACTAAATGAACTGTTGTAAGTCAAGAACTACCTATAGGCATCTCTATGTTAATATCTCTGGTTTACATTGTATGCCTGTTCTAATCTTGCCTACCACCTAGAGTCGCTGTGAGATCATTATTCTAGCAATTTGATTTATAAATAAAAGGATGCTTTTATTGGTTCTTAATATTGTAAACTGTCCGGAATCTTGAAAGCCAGACATTCCATAGATTTATAAATCACTGAAATGAATGAATAATGAATAAGTATTTGATTAGGAACAATCTTCAAAACCTATTGTTTTTTAATGGGCTGTATTCCCATAAAAACTCAGCAAGTGAAAGCCCCTGGCTGATTCATCTAGGCCAGGGGTCTTCAAACTTGGCCCTTTTATGACTTGTGGACTTCAACTCCCAGAATTCCTCAGCCAGCGTGCCTGGCTGAGGAATTCTGGGAGTTGAAGTCTACAAGTCATAAAAGGGCCAAGTTTGAAGATCCCTGATCTAGACTCAGAAATTAATCTCCTAGAGACCTTTTGCTCTCCTTGCCACTCTTATCATCCCCCCAAACACCACTAAATGACTTCTAAAATACATCTAGGTTCAAATTTCTTTTTCTTTCAGGCTGGCGTTGAAAACTATCCTTCATTGGAGGGGGTGGATAGGTGAATGTTGGTTACTATAGGATGAGGTTATTATCTGATTAAGTTACTGAGTGGGATCTCAACTAACCGAGAAGTAGAATTTAAAATATGCAAAAAAAAAAAGAAAGTTGCAAACTACTAGTACTTCCCAAAGCGGGAGTTGAGTTCAACCAAAAAGATTCACCTTTTTTTTCAGAGAATGTATTCAGTTCTAAATTAGCCAACTCCCTTTATCCTAGTTGTCAAACAATGCAGTTGAGATAGTAAAGATGTAGAATATTATGTTTGAACTGAGAAACCTGGATGGAGTAAAGCACAGGTAAATAAAGACCAGGCAAACCAAGAAATTGTGAGTTTTTGTCCTGCCTTAGGCACGAAGCCAGTTCTTCCCTCTCAGCCCTAAGAAAGAGGCAATGGCAAACCACTTCCAAAATCTTGCAAAGGAAACTGAAGGAATTTGTCCAGTCAGTGGAAAGGAATCAAAAACTGATTGAAAAGCACAGACAAAAATGTTTCATGTAAACATACCCACTATCATTAGTCTTTCATGGGACCAGCAGGCAATTAAGCAATCTGCATACAGCCATTGCCAACTCCTTCCAGCATGTAAATATATTCAACAAAGACTTAAATCAGGGGTCTTCAAACTTGGCCCTTTTATGACTTGTGGACTTCAACTCCCAGAATTCCTCAGCCAGGCACGCTGGCTGAGGAATTCTGGGAGTTGAAGCCCACAAATCATAAAAGGGCCAAGTTTGAAGACCCCTGACTTAAATGCTGCCCCCTTTAAGCCCTGATTTTCTCCTAAACCTCGTTCTAGCCCAGGGGTCTTCAAACTTGGCCCTTTTATGACTTGTGGGCTTCAACTCCCAGAATTCCTCAGCCAGTGTGCCTGGCTGAGGAATTCTGGGAGTTGAAGCCCACAAGTCATAAAAGGGCCAAGTTTGAAGACCCCTGCTCTAGCCAAATAATATTCCACTGCCCAAACTTCATAAATGCAACAGCCGAGAGGAGAGCTTCAGGATTGCAAACCATCAGACTAAAGCCACCTTCCCTGTTTGATTGCAGGTCGGACATTCTTGTGCATGGTTGCTTAATTATAAGCCAATTAAAGATCTCCCGGCTGCATTCACAAGGGTTAGTATTTCAGAATTTAGCACCTCGTATACACCTAACCCTTATTTGCAGTATTACAACCTATCCTTAAGTATTTTGAGGATCGGGATCAAAGGCAGCCTTTGGTGAAGCTGGCTAACTAATGCTGGAAGGATTGCACCTGGGGCTGGGTCTATTTAAACCCAATTGAAAGCTTCAACTTTGCTTGATTTTTTCTTTTACGATGGAGCAGAAGGGGGAAAATTCCTTGTCCCAGGTATTATTATTGCATTTATACTATTGGGGAGGAGAATAGAAGAAGTTTGTGAGATGCACTTCAGCAAACAATGGTGCTGTTGGTATATGCTTAGAGCTTGAGTTGAAAGGGAAAAGGTGGTTAATAGGGGGTTTGGGCTAGTCCTTCCCTCTCAGCCCCAAAGCCCAGTGCTGTAATGGAGAAGGTGCTGGACTAGGAGTGGTGAGATCCAGGTTCAAGCCCCCTGCCGAACCTGGAAGCCCCATAGGGATTTGGGGTCAATGCCTCTTTCTCAGCCCAAGACCTGTTGGGAGAAGGTATTGAATTAAGAGCAAGGAATTTGAGGTTCTTGTTGCTCCTCAGCCACAGAGGCTCCCTGGGGTTCTTTGGGCTAGTTCCCCCTCAGTTCAAGAACCAGGATGGTACAATGGGGAAGGTGCTGGACTAGGAATGGAGACAGGTGAAAGTTCCTCCTTCAACCACCAAAGCTCATTGGCTGAATTTGGGGTAGTCCCTCCCTCTCAGCCCAAGAGCCAGAATGGTGCAGTAGTGAAGGTAATGGACTAGGAATGGAGAGATAGAGGTACTCACTAGTCCAGGGGTAGGCAACCTTGGCTCTTTTATGACTCGTGGACTTCAACTCCCAGAATTCCTGAGCCAGCATGGCTCAGCTTGGAAACCTCTCCCTTTCCCCTCAGCAAGGCTGGCTGAGGAATTCTGGGAGTTGAAGTCCACGAGTCATAAAAGAGCCAAGGTTGCCTACCCCTGCACTAGTCCTTCTTCAGCCATTGAGCTCATTGGCTGAATTTGGGGCAGTCCCAAGAGCCAATTGGGTCTGTTTGTGAAGATGTTGGACTGAGGTGAGGCCAGTGGTGGGATTCAAATATGTGAACAACCAGTTCTCTATGTGGATGCTGCTTCCGGAAGTCCATTCTGGGCCTGGGCAACAAAAAATTAGCTACCAGTTCTGCTGAAGTGGTGCAAACCGGCTGAATCCCACCACTGGGTGAGACCCTGGTTCAAGACCCCCCTATTCAACCATGGTTGCTTCTTAGGGGACTATCTGCCAGTCACACTTTCAGCCCAACCCCCTTCATAGGAGTGTCAAGGGAGCACTGTATGCACTCTGGGGTATAAAACTATTGTTTTAAAAAATAAAAACTTGGAACTTCCCAGCCTGGGTCTGAAGCTTTACATTATACTAAAAGTTGTGTTCTCTTTGGCAAGAGGATTCTTAAATAGTTTAAATAGTTAGAACACCCTCTTCATTAGGAGGGAAAGAGTTAATAGGGTGCTGTTGCTGCTTTTTTTAAAAAAAAAACGTGGCATGTGCAAAAGTGCAATTTAAGAAGTAGATACGTATTTTGAGTACCAATCTGTCCCTCTAAAAATTGTAATACAATTTAGAACCATTTCTAAAGTGCCCCCTCTTCTGATTACAGGAGAAGCTGCTTGGGTCCAGATTATCACTAGATTCATTGGAAACTAACCTTGTTGTAAACCAGGGGTCTTCAAACTTGGCCCTTTTATGACTTGTGGACTTCAACTCCCAGAATTCCTCAGCCAGCGTGCCTGGCTGAGGAATTCTGGGAGTTGAAGTCCACAAGTCATAAAAGGGCCATGTTTGAAGACCCGTGTTGTAAATATTAGAGGCTAGAAATGGAGGGGCACGTGATATGGATTTTGTAATTTGTGTACTTTATTTTAATTATTAAAATTGTAAAAAATTTTATCAGGTCACTTATAATAGCACAGCTGATAAGAATCAGTGATAACTTTTAAAGTTTAAAACTGGAATTGGCCCTGATGTTGATCAGTGAAATGCATTCTCACTCCTCAAGGAACAAAGGTATCTCTCAAGCATACGCAGAGTGCACATGCTTCTCATCAATCATTCCAACAAACAACCAGTAACCCGGCCTGGGGAATTGAGTGGGTTGGAGGAAGAACTTCTATATTCTCCTTTTGGGGGGAAATCCCCCCTCTAAACCAACGTTTCTCAACCTTGGCAATTTTAAGTGGTGTGGACTTCATCTCCCAGAATTCTCCAGCCAGCATGCTGGCTGAAGAATTCTGGGAGTTGAAGTCTATGCATCTTAAGATTGCCAAGATTGAGAAACACTGCTCTAAACTATTCAGAACAATGGCTGTTTCCTGGTAGGTTTTGCACCCAAGTCTCTCAAAATAGCTTGCAAGGGCTCATTGACCCAGCAGGTGTTCTGAATCATCAGACCTAGTGGCTTGCAAGCTTCTTAAATGTCTTTATGTGTCAGCAGCTGATTTCCTTCTTCCTTCTCTAGGAGATTTCTGCACTTCCCCTCAAAGAAAGTCCAGAGGCCTCCTGGAAAGTATGTTTTAATATAATAGACTGGTTCCGCCCACTGAAATTTCTGGTAAGTTGCCCCCCTCCCCTTGGATTTCAGTGGTGGTGGTGGGGGAATAATTGCTCTGGAAAGTGGGAAGCGGTTGAAGTTTTGGGCAACAAAACAATCTCTGGTCAGGCTTGCATTTTCAGCCAGTATCCTAGGTGGTGTTTTGGAAAATGAGTAAGGAATTACTATTATTATTATTTTTTGTTTCAGGGTTTCCTGGATGTTTGCCTCCATTACTGGAAGCTGGACACTTGGCAAAAGGGCCTGTCCTACCGTGCTTTTTAGATTACTCTGTTTTCTCTAAGATGGGCATGTTTCAGATGTGTGGACTTCAACTCCCATAATTCTTAACAATGGCCATGCTGGCAAGGGAATTCTGAAAGTTAAAAATCCACACATTTGAAGAGTGTCCTAGTTGGGGGTGGGTTCTTTTACAGGGCATCCTAGAGCTGATGGTAAATTTTAAGAATCTGAGATTGAAAGCTTGATTGATTACAGGTAGTTCTCGGCTTGCAACCTTTTGGGTTAGTGACCATTCAAAGTTACAATGGCACTGGAAAAAGTGATTTATGACCATTTTCCACACTTAGGGCCATTGCAGCATCCCCATTTTGTGATCAAAATTCAGATGCTTGGCAATTGGCTCATATTTATGGTGGTTGCCATGTCCTGGGGTCATGTGATCATATTTTGAGTCAGTGGGGTAGCCAGATTCATTTTACAACCGGATTTACTAACTTTTAACGAACTGCCGTGATTCACTTAACAATCGTGGTAAGAAAGGTCGTAAAATAGGGCGGAACTCACATAACAAATGTCTCACTTAGCAACAAAAATGTGGGGCTCAGTTGTGGTCCTAGGTCGAGGACTACCTGTACATGGCATCAAGTGATGGTTCACTCTTTGTGACCACGTTCATTTTCTCCAGATGATCTGTCCCTACCCTGGCCTTTTAGGTTTACCAACAGTGCACTTGTCACCACTGTAACTGGGTCCATACACAATTGTTGCTGGTCATCCTCTTCTCTTTCCTTCCACCTTTCCCAGCATTGGAACTTCTCCAGAGATATCTGGGTCTTTGTTTAATAAAGTAGGATAATTTGAGCCAGGTCATTTCTGCCTGAAGGGAGAACTCTGGGTTGATTTATTCAATGACCCATTGGTTGGTTTTTTTGTCTCAGGAGTTTTCTCCAACACCAAAGTTCAAAAGCATCAATACTCTTTCCATTTTGCTTCTTCAAAATCCTTTTGCTTCCAAAGAGTTTCTGGAGGAAGTGAATTTAGAATCAGAGATATAGAGAGAAACCAGATTTGTCTTTTTCTATGCTAATTGGCTTTTATAATTTGCAAATACCTTGATCACCACAGCTCACTTGAACTTAAACACACATACCTGTCCCTTATGTTGGGTTGTAACTGCTCTTTCTGTTTGCAAATTAGGGGGGGGGGGGTATTGGGGAAAGGAGAAATGGGATATTTCTTGAATAGATCCTACAAACAAACCAAGACTTGTTTTTTATTGTCCCAAGTGCAGAACACAGAATAATAGATTTAAATTAGAGAAAGGTCCAGCTGAATTCTGGGGGGGAAAGGATTGTAATAGTAATAAGGTTTGGTAATGGACCCAAATTCTAAGGAAAATGGTAAGTCTCCTTCCTTGCATGTTCTCAAATGAAGGTTCCCAAGATGTTTTCATTTAGGTCTCTGTCCCTTGCAGGAACTGACAGCTACTAGAAGAAATGGCTTGGTTTTTTTTAAAAACACACTAGACAAAAGGATGAATTGTTTGGGTTTGCACATTTTGCTAAATGATGATAATGTTTTGCTGGGTGATGATTTGTGAACACAGCTTTGGTAATTTGTAAAACGTATTGATGTGAAGCCAGGCAACATGGTTTATTCAGTACAGCCTGAATAAGCAGGGTTTGAACACAGCCATTGATCTCTGAATGTCAAGTTAATGGTTTCACAGAAAAACTGTTGTTGTCACATTGTAAACTTCCTAGAGGTGGGCAACAGGATGTCCTCCTTAACAGACATTTTGTCTGATCTAGCAAGACTCCTTCATGGGGAAGATTAGAATTTGGATTAACAGGATAGTATCTGGCTTATTCAGACAGCATATCCGTGATTGTTCAAGATGAAGGACTGTGGCTTGGGGAATTTGCAGATATACCTGCTTGGCTAAGGAGGAATTTGGGATCAAAAATTCCTCCTTGGCTTAATTCTCTAAAATCCTGCCCATTTTAAGATTTGGGCATTTTGCTTTTCTTCTTGTGGTCATCTAGAAAGACTGGCGTATTATTCACACTCATTTTTGTTTCCTTACTGTTCAGCTACAGTGGCTACACAGGGGATGTTCTTGGCTTCGTTGCCTGTTTACAACGAAACCTCATGACAGCAGCAAGCGCCAGCCGGCCATGAAGCGTCTGGGCACAGTGGCTCAGATCCTCTTTGCCATCGTCCCAATCCGACTTCAGTTGGCCCTTGGCTTTTTACATACCGTGTGCCAGAGTATTGAAGTTGAAGGTAAGTCAGGAAAAGACCAGTAGGGAAATGGGATATGGTTTTTTTTTCCTCCTTCTGTTTCCAAACTCGAGAAATGCTAAAAAGTGTAACCAATAATTTTGTAAGCTATATTAGGTTGGGATAGTCAGCAACGCCACATAAACAGCTTGCTTTTCTCCCTTTGTCTGGAATGTACACACTCCTGGTGGCTGCTTGGACTAGGCCAGTGGTGGCGAACCTATGGCACGCGTGCCAGAGGCGGCACTCAGAGCCCTCTCTGTGGGCACGCGCGCCGTCACCCCAGTCCCACCTCCCCCTGTAGCCCCACCTCCCTCTGCAGCCCCGCCTCCCCCTGCAGCCCCCTCCTCACCAGCAGTCCCCCGGAGGAGAGTCGCCCCTGGGCGTGGCCCGTGTGGAGCAGCGCAGCCAAGGACATGGCAGCCGGGCAGCAGGGACAAGACTCTGCCCTCGTGCCCCATCGTGCGCAGTTGATGCTGCAGGGCGTGGGCGGAGGGCGTGGCTGCCATGGCACTGCAGGGCCGCCTGGGCGATCTGCTGCGGGTTGCGGAGGCGGGTGACCCTGCAGGCGGGCGGGGTGGTGGGCGGGGCAGGGGGATGGAGTGGGGGCTGGGCGGGGGTTGTTTTTTGGGCACTCGGTCTCTAAAAGGTTCTCCATCACTGGACTAGGCCTAGCAGTTTTCTAGGAAAGGTTTTTAGAAGTGGTTTGCCACTGTCTCCTTCTCAGAGCTGAGAAAAATGACTGGCCCAAAATCACCCAACTGGCTTTATGCCTAAGGCGGGATATTCCAATATTTCAGGGGTTGCCACAAGGAAGAGGGGGTCAACCTATTTTCCAAAGCCCCTGAAGGCAGGACAAGAAGCAATGGATGGAAAGTAATCAAGGAGAGACCCAACCTAGAACTAAGGAGAAATTTTCCTGACAGTACAATTGAATCAGTGAAACAACTTGCCTCCAGAAGTTGTGGGCACTCCAACACTGGAGGTTTTTAAGAAGAGATTGGACAACCATTTGTCTGAAATGCTATAGGGTTTCCTGCTTGAGCAGAGGGTCAGATTAGAAGACCTCCAAGGTCCCTTCCAGTTTTGTTATGTCATGTTATGACTAGAACACATGATCCCCTGGTTTCTAGACTAGTGTCCTTAACTACATCACTTAACCACACCCAATTACTGTAGTGCTCTCCCTCCTGTGTAAGCAAGGCCAAATTGCTGTGCAAACAGCAAATCTTCATGACGCTATCAAAACCTGCATTCTTTATTATGTAGCATCCTCTCTGTGTTTAAAGAAAGCTTTGAAAAGTATGTCAATGTCCTCCTGTTGTGTGCTGTATTGAAGGATAAAGATAATAAACTTAGCTTTTTCCTAGTATTAGAGTCTCACAAGAACGCGAAAGGGTAATTGTCATGGTATCTGTGCTATTGGTAAGGTATTTTATTTGGGAAATTCATATGGCCGCCTATTCTTTTACAGCCACTCTAGGCAGCCTAGAAGCAATAAAAACACAGTATAGAAAGTAAAAAATAAAAAACAATAACCTCCTTCCCTATCAGCCCCTGGCGACAACACACAGTCAAATGAGTCATTTGATGGGCTCCATCGCACTCTGGGTCCCCCAGGCCCCCTGGCAAAACCAAGTCTTCAGGGCCTTACGAAAGACTGTCAAAGTGGGGGGCAGTCTAATTTCTGAAAGGATATTCCAAAAGGAGGGAGCCACCACAGAGAAGGCCCTTCTTCTGGGTCTCACCAGATGTACCTCCCTTAGGGGACGGCCCGCAACATTCCTTGCCTATTGACTAGGTATTGCAATTTTTCTTCAAGCAGTTCCTTCAGAGATGGTATTCTCTACTTCCTTAACTTGATGATAGTGAACCATTTCTCAATTAGCCTCAGAATAGGATGTCATTGATGGATAGAAGTTTTATGGTGCCTTGAAATCATGGCTCCCGACTTTGTTGGTTGGCAGCCTGGTGATTAATAGCTTAATAAAGTTTTTAAAATGTGGAACTCCCTGGCTGGCTGAGGAATTCTGGGAGTTGAAGTCCACAAGTCATAAAAGGGCCAAGTTTGAAGACACCTGCTCTAGTCTTTTGACTTTTTTAAAGCTGAGGTTTTCCATCACAAAGTTGCTTTTTCACAAGGCAACTGGACTTTCTTGTTTTTCTTTGAAGACGTTTCGCTTCTCATCCAAGAATCTTCTTCAGCTCTGACTTGGATGGTGGGGAATGGAAGGAATGTCTGCAAGGAGTATAAATCCTTCCATTCCCCACCGTCCAGTCAGAGCTGAAGAAGCTTCTTGGATGAGAAGCAAAACATCCTCAAAGAAAAACAATGTCCAGTTGCCTTGTGAAAAAGCACCTTTGGGATAACTATGACCTGGATGACTGAGAATCTCCATAGACACGTAAAGGCACAGATTGCCCATTTGTGTCCTCTGCTGGACCCGGCTCTTCTGGATGATGGAGTAACAAAGTCTAGGCCCAACTGTTTTTGACCCAGTGTGACATGCTTTTGATTTTATCCAGTAGGTTCTTTCCTCAGCCTTCCTTTGGGACATCAGTGGGTGCAGAAATCACCCCTGTGTTTGCCAGCCCCACAGCACTCTTTTACTTCCCTTGCAGAGACATTGAAATCGCCTGTCACGCCTTCCAAGAGGGGGAGTAAAAGGAAGAAGGAAGATGTTGAGCTGGATGAGCCCCAGTGCTGGATAGAAACAATCCTGAAAGACCTTCCAGATAACGATGATTCAGAGGATCTCATCTATGAGGTACTGTGACCCTAAACGTCCTGGCTCCAGCCAAAGAGTCCTGCTACCCAACATCCTTTGCTTCTAAGGTCCATCTGAGAGTCTCCAGGAAGGTGGCAAATAATGTTGAAGGCCCTCAATCCTTTTCTCCTGAGACTCCCAGGCAGAATTTGGTAGTAGGTGCCCTTCAGACACGAAGTCTTCATCAGCCTCTCTTACACTTCAGATTCGGATTGCAATAAAAATGTTTATTTCACAGGTGTAATCATCAGGGAAACCAGAAAAATTTTTAGAAATCTGGTTTTCTTGCATTTTCTGCCTGTTCTTAATAAGCGTGCCATTTTGTAGAAGAAATGGGTTGTATCTTCTGTATAACAGCTGTCTGATTGTTAGAATATCCCCCACACTCTTTACAGTTATACGGGAAATAATTGAGCAAAGAACAACATTAGCAAAACGATATTTTTTTTTGTAATCACTTAGAGCCACAAATGGACTGGAATTTCTGTCGATAAACAAGGTGGCTGTTAAATGAGTCACGCCTGATTTTACAACCTTTCTTGCCATGGTTGTTAAGCAAATCACTTAAGTAAATCATGTGGTCGTTTAGCGAATCTGACTTTCCAACTTTGCTTGTCCGGAGCTGGCTGGGAAATTTGCAAATGGTGATCACATGATCCCAGGAGGCTGCAACCGTTGTGAATACACACTGGTTCCAAGCACCCAGGGATGCTGCAGCAGTTGTAAATGGAAGGACCTGTTGTAAATCACTTTGTTCAGTGTCATTGTAACTTTGAACGGTCAGTAAACAAGTGGTTGCACGTCAAGGACTACCTGTAATTCTAAATGAAAGTTTGCTGAAGTATTTAGAAAGTGCATTATGCTCAGCTGTAAATCGTGGATTATGTTCCACAAACCCAGCCAGTGGATGATCAGCTTATTCTGGTTGTGTGTACTTGGCCAATTGGGTCAATTCAGTACACTATGATTAAACATCCTATGAGTTGGTAAAATGTGCAAACACAGGCAAGTAGCCCCAATTTTCTGGCATAGTCCCATACTCAAGCATTTAATTCAGGCCTGGTTTATAAATTGCTCTGCATTAACATGTTTTTAATGTTTTGGCTTAGCACTGTGTACTAAGATCAGCCAACTGTGATTTCTTTAGCAAACCCTGGGATAGCAGAATGTTTGAATCCAAACTGAGACACCTTATTTCTTGGAGAGAAATAAATGATTAATTTACAGTTAGAACAATTAATCAGTGGAACAAACTGCCTCCAGAAGCTGTGAATGCTCCAACACTGGAAGTTTTTAAGAAGAGATTGGACAGCCATTTGCCTGAAATGGTTTCCTGCCATTTCAGGCAAATGGGGGGTTGGACTAGATGACCTCCAAGGTCCCTTCCAACTGCTACTACTACTACTACTACTACTACTACTATTATTATTATTATTATTATTATTATTATTATTATTATTATTATTATTATTATTATTATATACATATACAGTTTTGACTTTTTTATGAATTGGTGGCAGGAATGACATGTTACTATTAAAAGAAGAGAATGTTGTTCAAGGTTGAGGCTACCTAGCTGGATAATGAAACATCTGCCAGCAAACAATCAAACTCTCAGAGCACCAAAAATTCCACATGTTCCTACTTAGTTACTATACTCCACTTGCTTGTGCGGTTGAGTGATTTGAACTTTTTTCGGAGAACAGGTCTTATAAAAATATATTTCTTTTCTACCAGCCCACCAAATCAGAAACTGACAGTGAGGAGTATAAGTCGCAGAACGACACCGAGGGTGATCTGGAGTACGAGGAGAAAGATGGTTTGCTGATGCTGAAGGAAGATCCAGTTTCACCGGTATTTTTTTAAGCACACTGCCTTGTCTTAGCAACGTGTGCTTGGGCTCAAACTCTGCACAACCACTGTTTACAGGTAGACCTTGACTTATGATCTACCTGGAAAAGGTTAAGTATGACCCTGCTTCAAAGTTCTGACGGTCACTGCACGCACCCCCTCTAGTCACATGATTGCATTTTGAGCATTTTGGTAACACAGCCATTTGCAGCACCCTGCGGTCGCATGACCACATTTTACGACAGTTTAGCAAAATTGTGCCACTGCGAACAATGGGTTCACTTATCAAACACAGTGCAGTGTCACATGGCACATGACTCTGTTTTATGCCTTTTTTTGCCAAAACCATAACATTGGTTTAAACCATAGCATTAGTTTAGCGACTATTGCAAAAGAGACTGTAAAAGTGGATCAGTCCCGTGGGTGACCTGCTTTTTACAACTGTCATGACTTATGAGCTTAGTGGGCAGGTTACATTACAATTGTAAGTCGAGGGCTACCTGTACAGGAGTACCCAGCCATTCCTCAGCCTGATCATCTTCTCCAAGCACGGAGAAACTTGTGATTAACTTCTGACTCTTATGCGTTTCCACTCTTACAGCAAGATCAAAATGGAGAGGGCACTGCAGCAGAAACACCCCAAACAGCAGATGCTAGAGAAGAACTAGTGGCATCACGAATATCTGGGGATGACAACAAACATCCAGAGCACCATCTTCTGACGAGCAGTGGCACCTGCTCCCGAAAGAGCTTGGAAAGTACAGAAATCGTGGCCACATCCATCCAAGGCAGTGACATAGTTGATAGCAATGACTACAAAGAGATTTGAGCAGAAGCCAGTTGCCCTGGTAAGGATTTTCTCTTTGCTTGCTATAATCAAAGGCTCCCTTCATCTGTGGGGACCTCATGGAGTGACTTTCAGCCAGTCACCATATCTCAGAGAGTGATTTGGGCATAGAAAACCCGGAAGAGAGAACAACAAGATACAACTTTGATCTCATGGAGGAAAAGTGGGTTACAAATCTAACATAAGTATCAACCCCTTTTCTTTCTTTCTTAAACAAAGACCATATTTGCGTGAAAATGATCTATAGATAGAAGAGAATATTTGTAGCTCAGAGTTAAACTGTGGAGCCCTTAGTGCTCTTTGAGCTTAGCGGTTTACTTGCAGACATTTCATTAGCAAACTAGGTAACATAATCGTCAGTCCTAACACTGACAATGTTACCTAGTTTGGTAATGAAATGTCTGCAAGAAAACCACCAAGGTCAGAGGGCACCAAGAACCCCACAAATGATGAACCGGAAGGCATTATTTTAGAAAATCTGTTAGCAAAAACTGTATGCAGTAGGGAAAATGCACCTGTGGAGAAATGGGTGGTAAAAATGTTAGGGCAAAGTTTGGAGGGGGGTGTAGGGGGGAAATCCTACAACTTGAGCCAAAGTTGACTAAGCAGAAAAAAATAAGATGTTAAGAGCACCCTAATTTAATATATCCATCCACCCCTTCGGCCAGTCTTTGACTCCCATGGCATTTTTAAAAAATCCAATTGTTCCTCTTAGCTCAAGTCAACCTGCCACTTCTAAATTAAAAGCAATGCTTTTTTTTTCATTCCCGCCTCTGTCTCCTATCCATGTTTTGGAAAATATATTCCTGATCCTGCAGGTGTTACCTTTGACACGCATGCCATACGATTCACCATCAGTGACCTAGAACTAAAAACTTTATGCATGCAATAGACATGGATGTGCTTTTCCCCAAATGGTGCAGAAACCTATTACCTAAATTTGTTTTTATACTATTTATTTCTTAATGTATGTTTTTATATCTGTGGTTTTTATTCAATTGTTGTGCACTTCCCAGAGTCTCTTTTCGTGAGATGGGCAGCTGTACAAATTCGATAAATATGTCCCTATAAAAAGACCTTGAAATGCTGTACAATAAATGAATCTAACTTTTTTCTCTTTCTAGAATAATTAGGATTTTCGATGACTGGCTGAAAAATTTCAACTTTTGTGCCAAAGCTGCTCTTCCTTTTCCGTGCTGCTGTTGCATGGACAAGCTATTTCGTAATTGTTTGTCTATTTTAAAATTTTGCAATAAAGCTTCATTTTTCATATTTGTATATTGGACAATTTGCCTGATTCTTTTCAAAGATAATTTCATGAAATCTAAGGGCCAGAAATTCTGATCAGCATGTTTCTGTCTTTTAGGACCATCTTCTCATATTCCTCCAACTGCAGCAAAAAAATGATACAAACCATTTTCAGAGTATATATACTCATGATGAAGATTTTCTTTCTGGAAAGAGCCAAAATTTCTCTTTTAAGGCAATATTACCTGTTCTTTTCCTGGTACAAATTTTGGCATATGAATTGCAGATAGTCCTTGACTTACCACTGTTCATTTAACAATGGTTTAAAATTAGGACGATCTCGGAAAAAGTGCTGAATGTAATCATAATCATAATCATAAAGTTGGAAGGGACCTTGGAGGTCATCTAGTCCAGCCCCCTGCTCAGGCAGGAAACCCTATACCATTTCATACGAATGGCTGTCCTATACGAATGGCTGTCCAGTCTCTTCTTAAAGACTTCCAGTGTTGGAGCATTCACAGCTTCTGGAGGCAGATTGTTCCACTGGTTAATTGTTCTAACTGTCAGGAAGTTTCTCCTTAGTTCTAGGTTGCTTCTCTCTTTGATTAGTTTCCATCCGTTGCTTCTTGTCCTGCCCGGCACTTTGGAGAATAGTTTGACTCCCTCTTCTTTGTGGCAGCCCCTGAGATATTGGAACACTGCTATCATGTCCCCCCTCGTTCTTCTCTTCATTAAACTAGACATACCCAATTCTAGCAACCGTTCCTTGTCTAAGGAAATCCTCAATCTTCCAGGTCATGGTTATCTCAAAGGTGCTTTTCAAAAGGCAACTGGACTTTCTTAGTTTTTTTTCCCTTGAAAACGTTTTGCTTCTCATCCAAGAAGCTTCTTCAGTTCTCTTCAAGTTCAACCTGAATTTGCATTTACAACCATCATACTATCCTGCAGCCGTATGATTGCAATTGCAATTCAGGCACTTGGCAACTGGCTCAAATTTACATCCAGATGCAGCATCCTGCAACCACATGATCGTGATTTGCAACATGCAACATTTTACAACAGGCTAAGCAAAAAAACCACCAACCCATTTGGCTTAATAAAGTCTTTTGTTCCCTGAAAGTTAGGTGGGGACCTCTGGGAGTTGAAGTCCACATATCTTGAAATTGCTGAGGTTGCGAAGGACTGTTCTAATCCAAACGTTGGTGTAGAGCAACATAATTTACATTCCAGCCCCTTTATTGTGAATCCTAAAATTATTGATTTGGGAGGATGCAAATTTAAAAACTTCTGAATAAAGGCAGTGTGATTTCCCACCAGTTTGCGGTAGGAGGTAAAATAGGTTAAGCTTTAATACAGACAAAAATGACATTTATACCACAGACCCCATTCAGGCATGGTCCAACTACCATTAAAATTAAATACTGGACTAACAACAATTAAAATTACACCAGAGCATTGATATCATATATACCTGGATATATTTACTGCTATAGTAAGAATAACAATGTTTGATGCAGTTCAAAAATGTAGAAATACTACACCTCTAGAGGAATCCTACACATTATAACCCTTGACTCTAAAATTTATAAATGCATGTCACATTTGCCCTTGTTTATGGATATGTATACTGTGGTATTATAATGCATGGGTTTCATTTAAAAGGTTTACCGTGAGAGATTATGAGAAGTCTAAATAGGAAGAATCAACAGATGGCAGAGTTTGTCCGTAGCTTCTCTAATAAATGGCAGCTTAAAACAGGCTGCAAAAACATTTAGGAAGTGTGGGAAGTCAGCCCTACCCCAGAGAAGGAAATATTAAAAGGGCAGAATATTATATTTCCTCAAAGGATCTTAAAGAGGCAGAAAATCATGCCCAGTTTTTCTTAATAGCCCCAAGTCTCCCTCCCCCAAGCAGAAACCAGCTCTGTAGAAATGCAGATGTAATAATCCATTCAGGAAGGTTGGAGCCCTCCAGCTAGAAGCTTAGGAAGACAAACCTAAAATCTACATACCCCACCCAAACTCTAAGGATATAATAGGATTAATCCACAGGTGCCAAAGGGGCACATTCAGACTCAGGTCAAAGTACATGACACAGGAAATACAAAGCCTCAAACAGGAACAGGAAACAACTCCAAACAAAAGCCCAAGAGGGTATAAAAACCCACTCCCTTCTACATGTGCTCACTCTTTTCTTCCAGAGCCATCTTTCTGTCTGGCTCTCCTCTTCAATAAACTACAATCTTCTTTCTAAAGCAGTTGCCATGTTGTTTATTCCCGACTTGGACTGGACCCTGATGAAGACTTTTCCTTCAACAGAA
This sequence comes from Azemiops feae, assembly GCA_023970755.1. Classification (NCBI taxonomy): domain Eukaryota; kingdom Metazoa; phylum Chordata; class Lepidosauria; order Squamata; family Viperidae; genus Azemiops; species Azemiops feae. The sequence goes on along the minus strand of JALGBA010000907.1, from coordinate 509,986 downwards.
GAAAAGATTTTAAACATACAAAGAGACTCCACACTAATAAACATGTAGAAAATCTTTTTGCAGTTTCCAAGATTCTGTACAACATCCCTGGAGAGTGAAAAACAGCAAGGTTGCTGTAAGGCATCAGGATCCAAGCCCACCCCACCCTCCGGCGTTTGTATAGATATTAACACCATACATATGTATAAAGTGGTAGGACATCCATCACAATGTTGTGGTGGCCATCTTGCCTATTTTGACACACTCCGTGGATACTCCTGAAACTCTAGCCCTCATTCTTGCACTAAAATTCCATATAATAGCCTGGGTACTTCTTGATTCCTTGAACATGCCTGTCGCAGCAATGCGAAACACCATTGTCATGTCAAGAGGTATCATGACATATTTTCATTTCTCCTTCATATTAAGAAATGTCTAAAGGTTTAGAGTTCATTCAGAACTGGCCTGGTAGTTTTTCATTCTTTACTGCTGAACAAAGGAGAAAGGGGTTGAAACTAATCAACTAAAGAATATTAGTTTCTTGATTAGAAACTATTCAAGGAGAGAAGCAACCTGGAATTAAGGAGAAACTTCCTAACAGTGAGAACAATGAACCAGTGAAACAGCTTGCCTTCAGAAGTCGTGGGCGCTCCATCACTGGAGGCTGTGAGGAATAAAAATTCAACTCCAAGGGTGTTGGAAAACAAAACAAAAAAATTATTAAAGCTTTTGCAAAAGCGGTGGAACTCTTGGTAATGGCAAATCCCAGAGTCCACACTTGAATCAATTTTTGCATGTTTTTATACCCTGTCCCGTGCATCACACCACATCCTTCCAAAGTGTGCCCAGTTGATAGGCCCACCCGGTCACATACTTTCCGACCGCCTAGCAATCATTACAATTAGACCAGTGGTGGCGAACCTTTTAGAGACCGAGTGCCCAAACCACAACCCAAAACCCACTTATTTATTGCAAAGTGCCAGGGCCGCATCAGGATTGTGGTGCCCTCAGGAGGGCATGGGGGCGTGGCCCACTGGGTGGGCGTGGCTGCGGTTGTCATGGCAGACTGGGTGGGCGTGGCTGGGGTGGGCATGGCCACCTCGATGTTGCTCATGGGGGGGATGCCTGTGGGGGCCGGGCAGGGTTGGGGGAGATCCAGGGGGTCTCTGGCAGGTGGGGCGATGGGCAGGAGGCCCAGCATAGATGGGGGGAGGCACGCAATCCTAGCTGGGACGGGGGGCCATGGCGCCAATGGGGATCTGGCTTTCCCTGCTCTTGGTGTCCTTTGGCTTGCTGGGTGTGGGCATGCTCTACCACCACTACTCGAGCTTGCTAGCTGGCCGCTTCGCCTCCTTTGTACTGGGTGGAGCTGCTGCTCTGAGCGGCGGCGATGACCTAATGGACCTGCGCAAGCTGCTGGCAGCGGCGGCGCATGTGCCCACAGAGAGGGCTCTAAGTGCCGCCTCTGGCACGCATGCCATAGGTTCGCCACCACTGTACTAGACCCTCCAATTATTAGATCAAATGCCCCTTTTATTCTTGTCTTATCTTCACTCCCTTTTCTGTGACATGATTTGTAACATCCTGCTAACTCGGGGTATAGCCTTATTTACAAGGTGAATTGCCACCCATACTGAATAATTGCAATTATAAAGGATTTATGTCTTCCCTTGTTTTTCTATAAGAATGCCTGCTTTGCATCTAGAAGCTATGTGTGTAACAGAGTTCATGCTCCGGTTAAACATAGCTGCACTTTGGTTCATAGTTATACTTTAAAATACTAACTCTAAGCAGTTTTTATAAAGAATAAGCCTTCTATAAATTGAATAATATGTTATTCATAAGCTATATGCTATTCTACAATAGTGTGCACTATTCTAAAAGTATACTTTAAGTCAGTATATATAATTTCTCTCTATTCTTCCAGCTTACTACATCTCCTTTCCTAAAAATTCCTTAGCTATGTGCCTCTATATGCCTATTCCTTTAACAGAAATGGGAAAATACAACATGTACATTTCTTGTGTACCTCACAAGGCTTTTAAGAAGAGACTGGACAGCCATTTGTCAGAAATAGTATAGGGCAGGGGTCCCAAGCCCCAGGCCAATACCGGGCCATGGCCTATTCGGAACTGAGCCACATGAATGACTGGCCAGAGGATGCATGCATGAGCAACTCAACTTGCACAAGCAACGGGCCAGTGGGCAGTCAAGGGAGTGTGTGCTGGCCCACTGCTCACAAGGACTGTGTGCATTTGCGTGGCCCAGTTCCCCTCTCCCCCCTCCCCCGCCAGGCTGCCAAGCCGCAAAGGTTAGGGACCACTGGTATAGGTCTTCTGCTTGAGCAGGGGGTTGGACTAGAAGACCTCCAAGGTACCTTCCAACTCTATTGTGATTGGGTAATCTTCACGTAGCTTCAAAGCTTTCCTCACTGTGAAAGTCTCAGACTTGATTCCCATCTCAAAGACATGTGCCAGCCAGAAAAAGGCAGGTCTTGCAGTTTCCTGACCATGGTAGGGCCGTCAAGTCACGGTATCAGATTTTGATAAAAACTATAGGGCTGTTGTTGTTGGCTGGGAGCTTCGGCATGGAAGCTAATACTGGATCCTGTGAAAATTGGCCACCCTTGGGATATCTCTGCTGTTCTTATTAAGGAGCTTCTGACAGCCTATATGAGATTTGGATATCATGTTGCTTGGTATGCATGCTTTCGATGCTACGCTTTTAAATCTGTTTGCTTGAACTAATAATAAAACTTAAAATCCCTTTATTTACAGGAGTGTTTATTGTCTCCAGATCCTAAAGAACCAATTTGATCTTCGTCCTGACACTTGGCAAAACAGTGGGATAGGAAGATCATCAGCCACTTTGCTGCAACTGGTTTTGATTCCCCCTGGCTCCTACCAGGAAGGAACACCCTTTCCAGTCTGTGAGGGCCCTTGCTAGCTCCTTCATGGTGCTTCCGTAACTCACAGGAGAGGAGGGTGTGACAGCTGTTAACAGAAACATCTCGGTGACATATTTTCCTTTGCATGGGGAGGGAATTCTTTCAGGGGGGTTGCGTCAGCCTCTATTTCAAGCGTGCCGGGGGACTGGCAGTCCTTGTCCTACATCCTGCGAGATAAATACAGCTGCTTAAAAATATTCCAGAAACATGCCGTGGCACTGGAATGTGTGTGTCCCTATGCTATGAGTTCCATTCATGTTTCATACCGAGTCTCTCCTGTGATGTCAGTGAATATCTGGGGCCAAACTGCCTATCCTTTAATAGGCTGTTGATGAGAAGAGAGATGCGTTTGTAATTCTACTAACCCAGGGGTAGGCAACCTTGGCTCTTTTATGACTCGTGGACTTCAACTCCCAGAATTCCTGAGCCAGCTATGCTATTCTGGGAGTTGAAGTCCACGAGTCATAAAAGAGCCAAGGTTGCCTACCCCTGTAACTAACCCTTTTTTTTTTTTTAACACAGATGTATACAACCTGACCCTTCTGGAAGATTTGTGGAGTCCTCCAATACTTTTTAGATGACAAAGGAGGGGAGAAACCTTACCTGGGGGTGGGGCAGGTGAAAGGAATAAAGTATTATTCAGAAATTTCTAATGAGGGTCGATAGAAGAAGCCACCTGAAAGTCATAAATTCAGACAAGTAAATTACAGACAAATAAGAAAAGCAGAAGTTGCTAGCTAACTGAAACCGCAAGTAGAGGAAACACAAAAACTAAGGATAAAGTTTAGAGGTTAAGGTAGCAAAGGTATAACTGCAAACAAATATAGAGATAATTATAAGAATTGTTGATAGAAAATTAGATGGTGATAGATAGGATGTGCTCAAAGGGGCTTCCTGGAACATGGGGAGGGGGTGGTGGTTTTTAGGCGGTCCAGATTAGGTGTCGGGTGAGATAAGGGGCGTTGAGTGCAATAGGGGAGGGGGGAATCTGCGTCGAGGGTAGGATATAAAAATGTGTCAAACAGCTCTTGGAGGTATGGCTGAACTCCTGCGTGTGTTTCAGCTCACCAGGCCTTTGCAAATGCTTCTTTTTGAATAAAACTTTGTTGCTGGAATTCCAAGTGAGTTTTGTTTGTTTTGGGATCTTGAGCCACGTTCCAAACACAGGGGAGGATGCTTATTGGTAAGATTTATAAACTACCCCTCTCCAGAGGTTGTAGACTCGTGCTTCTCAACCTTGGCAACTTTAAATTGTGTGGATTTCATTTCTCAGAATTTGCCAGCCAGTGTAAAAAAAATCCCAGAATTCCTTAGCAACCTTTAATCAGTTCTGAGAGTTGAATTCCACGCAGCTTCAAGTTACCACGTTTGAAAAACACTGTTCTAGACAAAGTTTAAATACAATCATAGCATAGTATAACAGAATAAATAACAGAGTTGGAAGGGACCTTGGAGGTCTTCTAGTCCAACCCCTTGCTCAGGCAGGAAATCCTATACCATTTCGGACAAATGGTTGCCCAATCTCTTCTTAAAAACCTCCAGTTTTGGAGCACTCACAACTTCTGGAGGCAAATTATTCCACTGATTAATTGTTCTCTCAGGAAATTTCTCCTTGGTTCTAGGGTGCTTCTCCCCTTGATTAGTTTCCATCCATTGTTTCTTGCCCTGCCTTCAGGTGGTTTGGAGAATAAGTTGACTCCCTCTTCTTTGTGGCAGCCCCTGAGACATTGGAAGACTGCTATCATGTTGCCCCTAGTACAACTATTTCAGAATGGCATATCATCACCATAAAATATTGATAATAATATAGATCACGATGCACATCTTACTACACCTGTTAATCTCCAAAGGCCTTCTTAGAAGAGCCATGTCTTAACTACAGGTAATCCCCGACTTACAACCGGTCACTTAGTGACTGTTTGAAGTTATGATGGACCCCAAAAAAGGGGACTTACAACCTGGATCTGAAGTTCTAACAGTTGTCTATCCATTCCGCAGTCACATGACCACACTTAAGCGCTCAGCAATATGTCTGCATTTACAGCTGTTTACAGCATCCCGAAGGCAGATGACCATATTTTACAAACGGATATATAACAAAGCCAGCACTTACTTCCATTTTTGGCAAAACTATGCCACAGTGAACAATGGGTTCATTTTCTTACCGCCATGTTCGCCTAGCCACCATCGCATGCTCTATGATGGCCATAATTCAGGGACTATCCATATTCTTCAAAAGGTCATAAAAGTGGGGGCTCATTCCTGCCTGAATTGGGGAATGGGTGATGGGGAAACAACCACTGATCATTCCCTCTTCTCCGGTTAAAGGAAAAGTCTATCCTTGGATCAAGTTCAGTTCCATGCGGTTAGTTAATATGTTCCTGTAATTTTCTTCCCAACAGTACAGAACCAGATCATCATTGTTGTCTTTTTAGATATTGTCTCAATGTCCTGGTTCAGTAATCTCCCATTCAAATATTTACTAGACCTGAGATGGCTTACCTTTTTCAAAATCAATCCAGGTGATGACATGCTGTCATTTAGCCATGTTTGCTTTTTAACATTAACCAAAGTTTAAATTATTATTATTGTAACTAACTAAATGTATATAATAATTAATGTCAAAAGATAGTACTACTAATAATAGATGCTTTGGATGGAATCCCAGAACATCTGGAGCATCACTTGAAACACTGTCGGCATTAACAAAATCCCCGTTAGTCAATTGCAAAAGGTAGCTCTATTTGGAACAGCTTACATCCTGCGATAATATCTTTAACACCATCGAACACCAACATCTGCCGATAGGTTCTTTGGGAAGGACTCGATAGGTAGATAAAAATGCCAAATCCAATTTAAATATACGGCTGACTGTGTGACCAACCATATATTAAATTCATATGCTGCCTAACTCCCAGCAACTCTGGGCAGTTTACAATTGTTAAAACCTTTTAAAAAAACCAAAGATACAGAAAAGAAACAGTACAAGACGAAGGGACAACGATGGCGGATGGGTACAGAAAGGGAGAAAGGAGCATCAGTTATCCTTTCCAAAGGCCTAGGTCAGGGGTAGGCAACCTTGGCTCTTTTATGACTTGTGGACTTCAACTCCCAGAATTCCTGAGCCAGCATGGCTCAGCTTGGAAACCTCTCCCTTTCCCCTCAGCATGGCTGGCTCAGGAATTCTGGGAGTTGAAGGCCACGAATCATAAAAGAGCCAAGGTTGCCTATTCCTGGCCTAGGTGAAGAGTCAGGTCTTTAGGGTCTTTTAAACTTCTAATAGGTAACCAGTAATCAAGTAACCAAGCCCTGTGGGGCAGGCATAGGGCTTCTAAGTATTGACCAACACCTTGAATCACACCGGAAGCAAACTGGCAACCAGTGAAGCATGTGAATCAGTGGTCTTACATGAGTATATCAAAGTATGCCTATTACTATCTGCACCACATCATTCTGGATCAGCTGAAGCTTCCAGGTGGTCTTCAAGGTCAGCCCCATGTAAAGCACATTGCAGTAGTCAAGCTATGAGGTGACAAGGGCACAACTGGCACACCAGGTGAAGCTGTGACAAAGATTTCCTGGCTGCAGCTGCCGCCTACTCATTAATAGAATAACAGAATAACAGAGTTGGACGTGCCGGCACATTGAAGGTCTTCTAGTCCAACCCCCAGCTCAAGCAGGAGACCCTACACCACAGGCATGTCAAACTCGTGACATCACATGATGTTGCACAACGTATCGGGACTTTTTCCCCATTGCCGGCAATGGGGTGGGCGCGGTTTCAGTGTGACGCATCCGGCCCACGGGCCGGCAGTTTGACATGCCCGCTATACCATTTCAGATCAATGGTTGTCCAATCTCTTCTTTAAAACCTCCAGTCTTGGAGCATCCACAACTTCTGGTGGCAAGTTGTTCCACTGATTAATTGTTCTGATAGGAAATTTCTCCTTAGTTCAAGGTTGGTTCTCTCCTTGATTAGCTTCCATCGATTGCTTCTTGTCAGGAGCTGCGAGTCCAGGAAGACATCCAAATTAGACATCCTCAAATGGGAACGTGTAAACCCATCCAAGGTTAAAGTTGGAATATCCCCACATCTGGGTGGTCCAACCATTTGGTCTCGGTAGGACTAGCTGGAAATGACTCCTCCCTACCCAAACCTCCAGGCACGGGACAGTATCTTGGTAGCCTCACTTGGGTGTCATCCATGTACTGATGCTACCAAACTCCGAACTGGCAGATGACTTCACTCAGCAGCTTCACGTAGAAGTTGAAAAGGAAGGGAGAGAGTATAGAATCCTGTGGCACCCCACAAGTGGGGGGCCTAGGGGTGATCCCTGCCCACCAACCAACACCAACTGCAAGGAAGAAAACCACCATAAAACGTTGCCTGACTCCCAATGTCTCTTGGGAGATTTAAGCCTTTTCCCAGACCCTTCGTAGCTCCTTTTTCTTATTTGTGTGATTCCCAATGAATTATGAATGTCATCACTGGAAAGAAATGTAATATACATTTTGTGATTTAAGCAGCTACTCACCTGGGCTGACTAGGTTCACTTACTGTGCAAACCTGAGGTTGGTGAAGTGCTCTTTACTGAATATGTCCCATCTGATACCGTACATCATATTAAGCAATACCCGTACAGCACAGTTTACAAAATGCAATGGGTAAACAAATCACACTAAGCTATGGTTTAGTTCAGGGGTAAGCAACCTTGACTCTTTTATGACTCGTGGACTTCAACTCCCAGAATTCCTGAGCCAGCATGGCTCAGCTTGGAAACCTCTCCCTTTTCCCTCAGCATGGCTGGCTCAGGAATTCTGGGAGTTGAAGTCCACAAGTCATAAAAGAGCCAAGGTTGCCTACCCCTGGTTTAGTTAATCCTGGTAGTGAAATAAGCCACCAATACCTGTGATCGCGTGATACATTCAGCCATTAAGCATGGTTTACCAGGACACAGAGGATGGATACACACAAAAGGACAAATAAATCACATTGTGGCTAAATGCAGTACAGGTAGTCCTCGACTTACAACTGTTTGTTTAGTGACCATTCAAAGTTATAATGGCACTGAAAAAAGTGACTTATGACCATTTTTCACACTTATGACCGTTGCAGCATCCCCATGATTACCTGATCAAAATTCGGATGCTTGGCAACGGGTTCATATTTATGCCGGTTGCCGTGTCTTGGGGGTCAGGTGATCCCCTTTTGCGACCTTCTGACAAGCAAAGTCAATGGGAGAGCCAGATTCACTTATCAACTGTATTACTAACTTAACAACTGCAGTGATTCGCTTAACAAATGTGGCAAGAAAGGTCGTAAAATGGGGCAAAACCCATTGAACAAATGTCTCACTTAGCAACATAAATTTTGGGCTCAGTTGTGAGTGTAAATTGAGGATTACCTGTACATGAACTATAGCGGTCCAATATTTCATTTGGAGTCCATGAGATAATATAATGTTTATTAGCTAGCCATTTCTTCTGATTTTGTGATATCAGACTCTACTTTATGCCTAAAGGAAAATGTTAATTCTGGAGGAAAACCAGATTAGTTTATAAAGGCCTAAGCAATGTTGCCTGGGTGTTTACCGGTAGCAGCTGTTCCCGTCTTGGTTTGCATTACTCCAGATTCTATTTTGGACAGAGTGAGAGCGAAAGTTATCCTAATTATAAACTAGGCAGAGGCCAAAGAAATGAGGCTAGCGCTGAAAATTGGGGAGAAGTTGCCTCATGGTACCAGTTTGGGTGGCTGAGTAATTGTCCTGGTGCCTAAGTGATGAGTGGAATTCTTTACTGCAGGAAGCATCACATCAAAAATATTCCAGCGAGGGGAGGAATTGAATAAAAGGGAGCCGAGTCCTAGAGGCAGAGCATTCAGCAGCTCTAAGCATTCAGAGACACACCAGGCTCAGCTTATTGAGAAGAGACCAAGATGCTGTGCCGATTACATCTGGCAGGCCCTCAGAGCTCCTTGCGAAGCCGAGGTTTATGGCCCCGGACTAGTTCGCTCTTTGAGGAACTGGAGCGTGAGATGGACTCTATGTGGGAGCTCCTGACCAGCAACTGGAGACCCGCAACCACCAGCATGGTCAGTCACGAAATCATCCACAGCTTGGAGACACCAAACGCCAATGGCACCTTTGCAGTGACTCAAGATATGGCTGGATTTGACCCCCAGGAACTGGTGGTGAAGCTGGTAGGGGAGAAAGTGGTTCTGACGGGCAGGAAGGCCACTGAGATGCCCAGTGGACCTTTTCGCTACGAAGTCTTCCGGAGGGCGTGGGACGTGCCCCAGAGCGTGGACCGAGATCGGCTCAGTTGCTCCATCTCCAGCGACGGACAGCTCCGCATCGAAGGTCCCGTGACAGAATCAGCCATGAGGACGGTGCCTATCGCGGTCAACCGAGTGAGAAACGAACCTCAACCAGCAGCTGAAGAATCCACACCCACAGAAGACAGCCGGGCTCAGGGATGAAGGAGGCTGGATGGAAGAGACTTTTTCAAAACTACGTTGCTGAGAACATTAAAGAAAAAAATGCACTGCTAAGAAATATTTTAGATATGGAATTATACACCCTGGGGGGGGGGGATCAGTTCTCAAATGAAATTGTGGGGGTGGGAGAGATAGGTAGCAGAGTTGGAGAGAATTATTTCATTTACCAGAATTCTCATGGAAAGAATTTGCGATGTAGAATAATTAAAGGTGATGTGGACATGTTGGTCAGTCTTGGTAAAAGGGGTTTTGGAAAGATTGTTTCACAGTCCAGTATTTATATTTTTGCTGCTCAGTCAAAAGGTTGCCAGCTTTTCTTTTTTTTAAAAGTTTTTTATCAGCTTTGTAAACAGTTTTATCTACTGAATAGACCAGTCCCAATGTCTAAGCATTCGATTTAATTTGCTTTTGGGATAAGAACCTGATCAGAAAGTCTTTTATAAAGAAGGATGGGAAGAAGTCGAAAAGGGGTTTACTTTAGTTAATGAGAAAAAAAAAATCAGAATTGTCCCATTTATTCAGCCCAACATCCTTGCTTTGCTAAAACAGACAATACAGCACTGGAACAGTTAGCAATGGATAACATTTCCCTGAAGGGTAAATTGAGAAGCAGATTTGAATCCTAGCTCTCAGATGGATATTGGAGATTGTCTGAATGTAAACTGGGAATTCTCTGTATGTTTAAGCAGGACTTTGCTAAGGGGAATCCATTTCCTGAAAAAGCAAATAAATAAATATATATATTTCTCTTCTTTGTTCTACTCATTTCTCAGCCTCAGTGTTCCTCATTTGTAAAATGGGGGTATCAAATTAAGGCATTTGACTAGGTGTTTCTCCAGGTATTCTGCCCAGTTTTACTTTTAGCATTTGAATTCTTGCTCTGTAGAAACTCAAACATTGAGCACGTCTTAAACCTGTAAGATGAGTAATATGGCTGACTCAGTCCTTTATGCAACAGGTAACCAACCAGCACGGGAAAAAGATAAATCAGCCACCTCAGATTCTACAGCTCTTTTCCAAGTACAATAACTAAGGGGGTCTAAAATTATTCAGCACAATTGACCAATGGTTTTTTTTCAGCATACATATTTTTCTTACATAGCACAGCAGCTCCTTTTCTGATTTTCCATTATAAATGTATTTGAATTTTAAAATTCCAATATTCCACAGCTTCAGCAAGCATGAAACTTGGTCCATTTAAGTGACCATTATAAGTTTCATATTAGCCAGTAACTCATAAAGTTAGCTGCTGAAAATGTAAGATTTTTGTATATTCAGAACAGAATTAGACAAACAGGATCTTCTCAGTGGTGGCCCCTCTGTGTTTCCAAAATGAGGTGAAAACCTGACTTTGGAAGGGAATATTTGGGGGATGTTAGGTTTTTCTTTCATGATTTACTTCTGCCTATTAATTTTATTGTGATATATTTTAATTGTCATGGCTTTGAGGATTTCAACTATTCCTGTTGCACGTCATGGAGCTGTTTCGGAGAAGAACAACATGGAAATACAGGTAAACCCTTGACTTACAACAGTTTGTTTAGTGATCATCTGAAGTTACAACGGCACTGGAAAAAAAGTGACTTATGACCGTTTTTCACACCGTTGCAACATCCCGTTGCAACACCGTTGCAACATCCCCATGGTCGTGTGAACCAAGTTCAGATGCTTGGCAATTGACTCATATTTATGACGTCTCATAAATATTGCAATGTCTCATGGTCACGGGTGCGACCGTGGTCACCTTTTGCAATTTTCTAACACGCAAAGTGGGGAAGCCAGATTCACTTAACCGTGTTACTAACTTAAGAATGGCAGTGATTCACTTAACAACTGTGGCAAAAGAGGTTGTAAAATGGGGCAAAATTCATCTAACAACTGTCCCGCCTAACAACAGAAATTCTGGCCTCAATTATGACCGTAAGTCGAGGACTGTCTGTATCAATAATTAATTAATTCAATTAACAGCATTCCAGAATCTTTGACCACTGGCTTTGACCAGGTCAGGGTGAAGGGAATCTGTAATTCAAAATATCTGGAGCAGGGGTCTTCAAACTTGGCAACTTTTAAGACTTGTGGACTTCAACTCCCAGAATTCCTCAGCCAGCCCTGGCTGGCTGAGAAATTCTGGGAATTGAAGTCCACAAATCTTAAAGTTGCCAAGTTTGAAGACCCTTGATCTGGAGGAATACAACTGCTCTTGCTTACTCCTTGTTTAGGAAATTTCTGCTTGGAGAAGCCAGCATGTCTCCGTTACAGAAGCTAGGGTTTTAAACACATTACGATAGACAGTCTTGCTAGTGATAAATATAGGTAGTCCTTGATTTACAAGAGTAATTGACCCCAAAATTACTGCTGTAAGTTGTGGTGGTCATTAAGCGTTTCATCACAGGACCATCCCTGATTTTACGACCTTTTTTGTGGCGGTCATTAAAGGAACACTAATTGAATGTGGCGGTTTTCTCCAATGGGTGGTGTTTTTTTTCCCCAGAAGCCAAAAGAAAGTGCTGGAAACCCTCCAAAAATACTGTAAATCAGTCATGTTACTGCAGAACACTGCAAGAGCCGTAAGTGTGAGCCTATTGCCAAGCGCCCAAAATGTGATCATGTAACCACGGGAGGTGGGTGGATGGAGGCAGCCGTCGGAAATTTGAAATGGAGTCAGAAGTAGCTCTGGGAAGGTCCATTGTAATTGCGAACAATCATTAAGTGAGGATTGCCTGTAATTCCAGTCAGAAATGGTGTAGGGTCTCCTGCTTGGTCGGGGGGTTGGACTAGATGACCCACAAGATCCCTTCAAACTCTGTTATTCTGTTCTGTCCTGTCCTGTTCTGTCCTGTCCTGTCCTATATTCTGTTCTGTTCTGTTTTATTCTAGTCTAGTCTAGTCTAGTCTAGTCTAGTCTATTCCATTCCTATTCCTATTCCTATTCCTATTCCTATTCCTATTCCTATTCCCTATTCTATTCTATTCTAGTCTAGTCTAGTCTATTCCATTCCTATTCCTATTCCTATTCCTATTCCTATTCCTATTCCCTAGTCTAGTCTAGTCTAGTCTAGTCTAGTCTATGCTATTCCATTCCATTCCATTCCATTCCTATTCCTTATTCTAGTCTATTCTATTCTATTCTATTCTAGTCTAGTCTAGTCTAGTCTAGTCTAGTCTATTCCATTCCTATTCCTATTCCTATTCCTATTCCTATTCCTATTCCTATTCCTATTCCTTATTCTATTCTATTCTATTCTATTCTATTCTATTCTATTCTATTCCATTCCATTCCATTCCATTCCATTCTATTCTCCCACTGTAAATGGATCATTTTAAGAACGCTCAGAGGCTGTCTGTGATTGTGTTCAGTTCTATAACCTGCCATGACTTTAAATTATTTAAATTGTTTTAGCAACTTTGCCACCTGGTGGAGATTGAGAAAAAAGACATAGACAAAATCACTCCTGTCGCCTGGAAACAGGCCAAGATTCCTGAATGATGCAACAGAGTGTAAGAGGTTCCAGCACTTTCTCCCTCTGCCTAGGTTTCTCCAGATAATTCAGAACCTAAACTTGAGGATTTGATATTAGCCACCAAGAAAACTAGAAAATGGCTTTTTAAATCTCTGTTATGGGCATGTTTTCCTCGCTATGCATAACCAGCCAACTGGGCCTTAATTAAACCACCACTAGGTCCCTGTTATTCATTCTTACATTGGAGGTGTTGCCTAGAGACATTAGACAAGACACGGAAATTAAAGGATTGGAAATAAAAGAACAGAAATACAAACTACAGGCTTTTGCGGATGATTTAGTTTTTATTATAGAGGAACCATTGGAAACAGCTACTACACTTCTGCAGAAAATAGAGGAATTTGAAGAAGTAGCAGGCTTGAAGATAAATAAAGAAAAGACTAAAGTATTAACAAAAAACCTAACAGACAAACAGAGAACGCAACTTGCAGAAAGATCAAATCTTCAAATGGCTAAAAAAGTTAAATATTTAGGTATTTATTTAACATCAAAATATACAACAATAAAAGAAGATAACTATGAAAAACGAATGAAACAAATAAAAGTAGATTTGGAAAAGTGGAAAAATTTTCAACTGACATTACTAGGTAGAATAGCGACTGTGAAGATGAACATTTTACCAAAAATACTTTTCCTATTTCAAATGGTACCTGTTAAACTGGGTAAGAATTTTTTTGATGACTTAAATTCAACAATATTGAGATTTATATGGCAAGGGAAGAAAGCACGAATTAAAACTAAACTACTACAAGAAACAAAAGATAGAGGGGGCTTTGGACTTCCAGACTGGAGACTCTATTATCAAGCATCTATTTTGCTTTGACTCAAAGAATGGATTACATTGAGAAATAAACGACTTCTTTACTTAGAGGGACATGATTTACAATTGGGTTGGCATGCGTTCTTATGGTATGAGAAAAACAAAGTACATAAATATTTTCAAAGCCATGCCATAAGGAATGCTTTGTTCTCAGAGTGGGAGAAAATCAAACATAAAATTTATATGAAAATACCCGAGTGGCTTTCAACAATGGAAGCATTTGCGTATCCAAATCTAATTAATTATGATAAACTTGTTACTTATAAAGACATTTTGGATAAAGATGGAAAACTTAAAGACAGACTAACTCTTTATCAACAAGGCATTGACTTAACATGGTGGTCCTATCTGCAAATTCAAACAAGATATGAAAAAGATGTAAAAGTAAGGGATTTTTATAAAGAACAGACACTATTTGACAAAATACTTTTGAAAACAGACGAAAATTTGATTAAGAAACTTTACAAATTTCTACTAAATTGGAAGATGGAAGAAGAACAAGTAAAAGAAACAATGATAGTGTGGGCAAAAAACTTTGGATATTCCATAGACTTAGAAGATTGGGAAAAGCTTTGGGAGAGAAATATTAAACTTACTAAAGCAGCTTCATATAAAGAGAATTTATATAAAATGTTTTATAGATGGCATATGACACCAGTTAGATTAGCGAAAATGTTTAAAAATGTATCGAATATTTGTTGGAAATGTAAAGAAAAACCAGGTACTTATTATCATATTTGGTGGATATGTCCTAAAGCTAAGAAATTTTGGTTTAAAATTCATAAATGGCTAGAAAAGATGACTAAAATACAAATAGAATATAAGCCAGAATTATTTTTGCTAGGAATACTAGGACTTAATTATGGTAAAGAGAATGAATATTTAATATTACATGTATTGACAGCAGCAAGAATTGTATTTGCCCAATTTTGGAAAAATGAAAATCTACCACACGATCAGATTATAATATACGAAAATTTTAGAATGTGCAGAAATGGATAGATTGACGTTGGAGATTAAAGAGAAAGAGGATTCAATGTATTTTAGGACATGGGAAAATTTTTATCAATGGTTAGCATTACGCTAGAGTTAAAATATACTTAATTAGTAAGCTTTAACTTTATGACTATTTTCAGTATTAATGATTATAATTGTTTAGTATTGTATTAACTACTGTTATTTAATATGTGTATCCGGACGAGAGTCTGCTTGTTTAAGCTTTGGATTTTTTGTGTGGGGGTAACCCCATCCTTTACCCATATTATCCCTATCCTTCCCATACCCATATAAAATCTAATAAAATATTTAAAAAAAAACCCACCACCACTAGGCAAATATTAATTAATTAAATTTATATAGCCATGCATCTCATCACTGTGACTCTGGGTGGCATGCAGAGTTCAAAATCCCCCTCTCTCAAAATTTAAAAAAAAAACCACCACAAAAATCATTAAAACATTAGTCAGGGGAGATGAGGGGTGTAAAAATTAAATAAATAGATAAATAAAAATTTAAAAACTATTAAAACCATAAAAAGTATAATCTGTAGGAGAGTGCCATCGTTTTCTTAGAAATACAATCATTTAGTGGGCTCTCCAACAATGTCATAGGATCTCCAGGCCAGATGGCAAACTCCATGGCTTCGGGCTCGTCAGGAAGGTTGTTGTTTTGTCTCTGTTGTTTTGCAAGTACACTGAGTGCTTCTATACTAGAGACAAATTCCTTGTATGCCTAACCACACCTGGTCAAATAAAGTATTTTATTCTTCTATTCTAAGGTCAAAGAATAGAATAGAATAGAATAGAATAGAATAGAATAGAATAGAATAGAATAGAATAGAATAGAATAGAATAGAATGTGGAAGGGACCTTGGAGGTCTTCTAGTCCAACCCCCTGCTCTAGCAGGAGAACCTATACCATTTCAGACAAGTGACTGTCTAGCCTCTTCTTAAAAATCTCCAGTGATGGAGCGCCCACGATTTCTGGGGGTAAGCTGTTCCACTGGTTGATTGTCCTCACTGTCAGGAAGTTTCTCCTTAATTCCAGGTTGCTTCTCTCTTTGGTCAGTTTCCAACCATTGTTTCTCGTCCTTCCCTCTGATGCTTTGGTGAACAACCTGGCCAATCTGACTTCAGGGGAATGATGTTTCTAAGAGTGGGCACTGCAGCAGAAAATGCTCTTCTCCTGGTCCCATCAGATACCACACTCCTTTGTGGACGCGACCCGCAATACGCCATTTCTGCTAGTCCTGATGGGACATATGAAAGTAATTGGGGTGAGGCAGTCCCTCAAAAGAGGCTGAGTATTGTCATGATTTCCCTAACAAGATTTATTCACTTAGCCCTAATTGGCTGGGTCCAGACAACACATTATACTCCAATTATTATTTAGAAATCTTGTTACTGAGTGCTATTACGTGATAGGTTTTGTCTGTAAGCTTCCTGAATAGTCTGCCTTCTATAAAAACTAGCCATTAGGAATACTTGTGAGCAAGTTAAAGGTAGTTTCTATTTCCCTTCTTCCTGTTTGAGAGCCAGTATGGTCTAGTCACTTTCTAGCCTGCTACCTTAACCACTAGACTCTAGTGGTTAAGGTAGCAGGCTAGAAAGTGGGCAACTGTGAATTCTAGCCCTGCCTTAGGCAAAAAGCCAGTTGAATGACTTTGGGCCAGTCACTCTCTCTCAGCCCTAGAAGGAAGCAATGGCGGACCACTTGTCTTGCCCAGAAAACTGCAGGGATTTGTCCAGGAAGTCACCAGGAATCAACCCTGACTAGAATAGGGATTCCCAATTCCCAATCTGTGGATGAGAACCGGTCAGCCGCGTGCCAGAAACCGGTCCTCACAAACAAGCGAAGCCCCATCCGTGCACACACGGGATGCAGGCAGCACACGAAACCATGCCTCCTCCAGTCTGCAGAAAAGCCTCTCTCCACTGAACCGGTCTCTGGTGCCCAAAAGCTTGGGGGCCGCTGGACTAGCATACACACACACGCACACACACACACACACAAACACACATATTCCTTTGTTGGCTATACAGAACATATATGAACAGCTTGAATTCACAATTTGTACCCCAAAATAAGATATAGAGTAACATTCTCCACCATGCAGAGCACTGTTTTTTTCCATTTCATGCTTTGACACATGATGATACAAGATTACAGGTGGGGAAAAAGTCACCATGGACCAGTGGTGGGATTCAAATATGTGAACAACTGGTTCTCTGTGTGGATGCCGCTTCCGGAAGTCCGTTCTGGGCTTGGGCAACAAAAAATTAGCTACCGGTTCTGCTGAACTGGTGCGAACTGGCTGAATCCCACCACTGCCATGGGCTCATTTGCTAGCAGATTTGCACCAGCAGGAGATAGGACTTAATGCATTATCCTAGTTTATTATACTGTGGTGTTAAGGCTAAGGCTGCTCTAGGCTCTCTGAATTTGTATTCCAGTTTCAACTATCACATGTACCAAGAACTTTCTGACAACACAATGCAGACAAATCTTTCCATCTGCCCAGATTGGATTTTGGATTGGATGTGCTTCTAATGTCATAAACTGAAAATGAATAAACCAGAAGTTATGGTGTATCATCCTGATCAACTGATTTTCCCTTTCCTGTTTCTCATGGGGCGCATGACTGGGTCGCATAAGTTGTCTGATGCACTGATGCAGTTTGAACAGGAAAGGTGTGCAGATCGGGCGACCTATTGCAATTGATCTTCACCCCTTAACCAGCAAAGAGCAGCCACACACAACCTGGGGGCATTAAACGTTCCCTTGTATCTCCATACAGGCCACCCCATTTGTGAGCATGCCATTAAATTAGGTGGCAAAATGGCCCATTTTCCCATGGGTAATTTTGCCTTGTCTATCTGAAAATTTGGATGAAGCCATCCTCTCCTTTCCTAAAACTCTGAATAATGGGCAAAAACCCAAGTACAGAATGTACAGAAAATTTACAGAACTGAAGAAGCTTCTTGAATGAGAAGTAAAATGTTTTCAAGGAAAAAAGTTGAGAAAGTCCAGTTGCCTTTGGGAAAAGCACCTTTGGGACAATCATGACTTAGATGACTGAGGATCTCCTTAAGCAAAAAACAGTTAAAATTATGGCAGCAAAAAGATAATTTTTTTCTTCTTCTTTGCAGTGATTTGAAAGATAAAAAAATCTCTCTAAGGCTTTCTAATTCTTAAATCCAGGGCTTTTTTTCTCATAGAACGCCTAGAACGGAGTTCCGGCACCTTTTTGGGATGGAACCTTGTAGGATAGGCAAGGCGGGTTGTATGACGTGTGTGAGTTCCGGCACCTTTTTGTTTTACAAAAAAAGCACTGCTTAAATCCACCTGCTTCTATATCATTGAGGATTTGCTGCCTCTCCAGAAGCGAAATTAAGACTGTCCAGAGTTTTGTTCTGTGTTTGCCTCCCTTCCAGTTACCAATCTCTGCACATGGAAAGAGTCTTAGCTCCTCATCCCCCGCCTCCCACATTTCTAGGGTGAAGGGAAGTCTTTATGCCCCATGTTCTTCTTAGTATCCCCTCAAAAAAAAAAAAGCAATGCTGACTCTCATCTACAGGGTTGTTGTACAAAACGTCTGGAACAGAAGAAGAGGGGAAAGGCCGGGTTTTGAAACAGAGGCCACACTGACCACTGTGTTTTTCTGGACTCCATTCTCAAAAGCAGCGGGCCAGCTCCTGGCAATATCGACACCGCTAGCCTTGGGGGAAAGTAGTTGGTAGCTTTGGAGGTGTGTGAATGCCGACTGAGCAGCCTGTCCCGTGTCTAGGACAAACTGGGTTTTTCTAGAAGCTGCTAGAGCGCAAACGCGTTTTGCCTAGTTTGCCCTTAAGGCAGATTAAGGAGCAAGCGGGGCTGGTACTGTCACGACCTTGAATTTTACTCTTTCTTCTCGGCGCCTCTGGAGTCACCGCCGGCTTTCCAGACTTGTTTGGAAACATCTTACACGTTGTTGCGTCATAAACACAACCAAGGCCGCGCCGCTTAGCCGCTTGAGGAGGCGGGGTTTGGTGGGGGCTATAAAAAGCGCCACCGAGTTGTTCGCCCAGCCAGACATAGACGGAGCGAGCTCGTGGGATCTTGTGTTTTTGGGGGAGCGTCTTCTGCGTTGCCACCATGGCGAGCTACTCTCGCGTCCTGCTTCGGATGCTCCCGCTGCGGCGTTGGCCTCTGCCCGGCCTAGGCCCCGTCTGGCTCAGCGAGCCGCAACCGGCGTGCAGGCTCCTGTGGCCGGCCAGCCCCAGCTTCGTGGACCGCGTGATGGGCGACATGGAGAGGCAATTCCAAGAGATGGAGAAGATGAGCCGCGCCTTCTTCCAGGCGGCGCCGCTGCCCTTTGGGGAGCGCGAAGGCCAGAAGGAAGCCTCGGAGGAGAACACCTGCCCGGCCGGGGAGAAAAACCATTACAGCTTCTCGGTGGACGTGGCCGGCTTTACGCCCGAGGAGATGACGGTGAACCTGGAGGGGAGGAAAGTGACGGTGACCGCCAAGCGCCAGAGGGAGAGCCAGAGCAAAGAGAGCGGCTTCTGGGTGGAGCATCAAGAGTTGCGCCGGGAGACTCTCCTGCCTCCTGATGTGGACCTTCAGGCCATCAGTTGCTCGCTGAATCCGGATGGACAGCTGTGCATCGAGGCCCCGCGCCTGGCCGAGTCCGAGTCCGCCCAACAAACCATCCCCATCGATGTGAAACCAGCCGATGCGAGTCCCGGCGGGGAGGACAAGCCCAAGGAGCACTGATGGTGTGGATGTTCCTACCACGCACTTAGAATCGCCCTATGAAAATGAGCAGGCTCTCAGTTGCTAGCTTAGAAAAGTCTCTGCAGCCTTGACTCCCTTCCTTCCTTGTCTACAATAAACCCTCTTTCCATTTACCCGTGGACGTATTTCTGACTGTTGTGTTCTGTGGGTCCAGCACCAACTTAGGATAAACTAACTGTATAAAGGGAGTGGGTGGGAGGGAAAGGAGGTTGTGCTGTACTGTACAAACAGCAGGTGGAATTGTTAAATGATGGTAAAGTATGATTGTGACTTAAGTGTGGATGCTCTGTCCGACACAAAAGTGGACATTGTATTTTTTAAAAAGAATAAACTTATTTTTATTAAAAAAAAAAATAATCTGACTGCCTGAAACAGATTCTTAAGTGGCTTAACAGACTATTAAAGGAACAGGTTAAAAGGTTAAAGTGTTTAAAATAGTATCTAAGAATAAGAAACTGGAATTGTAATAAATGGCATCACTGTATGCAATTCCCAAGCACCCTTTGGAAGAATCCCATTTTCATCTTCTGGAAGACTGTGATGAGGATGGGAAGAAGCTAATATGATATATAATATAATAGGCACGCTGGCTGAGGAATTCTGGGAGTTGAAGTCCACAAGTCATAAAAGGGCCAAGTTTGAAGACCCCTGAACTAATCACTGTAATTAAATGAACCATGCTGTCATAAAGCAAATCCCACTTTTCCCCCATTGACTTTGCTTGTCAGAAGCCAGCTGGGAAGATCACAAATGATGATCACGTGACCCCAGGATGCTGCTAGCATTGTAAATACATGCCGGTTGCCAAATTTTGATCATGTGACTTGTGTGATAACTGGTCGATTTTCAGTGCCATTTGTAACTTCAAATGGTCACTAAACACAATGTTCTAAATCAAGGTCTATCTGTATTTTAAAATATGGAAAATGTCAAATCCACTGAGTGATACCTGGATCTGCATTCAAAGGTAGGAAGGCAGTCTATGGCAGATGCCTGAGGATGTCAGGAAGAACAAATTGTGAGTTTACAGGAGCATCTTGGATCGGTACTGAAGAAGAGGCAGACTGCCAGGAGGTGTGTTAAGTTAGACAGCCCTCTGGGAACTTTTGTGCAGGTTTGTTTAATGTTGCAATTCTGCCAAGGATGTGGAAACAGAAGGGCAATTTATCTTAACTGTCTTTAGGTTCCAGTTTTGACTGGAATGTGGGAGTGGGATGAGTGGTATCTAAATTTGACAAAAATAAAAAAATTAAGAATATACTGAAAGGGCGACCCAACTATTCCCATTTAAACTGTACACTTTGTAGTCTGCCTAGTTCGGTGCTCAAAGGATTTAAACCCCTAACTCCCCACCCATTGCCCATGTGGTATTTGAGGGGGCAAAACTGCTTCCCTTTTCTTTAGGCTGCTCTAAATATATCAATAGTAACTACTTCATCCCAAAGCGAAACTGAACAACTGTTTCCTGCTTGTCAGTTTCCTGAGTGGGCTAGAGGCATCTGATCCGGTAGGATACCTATTATTTATAGAATTTTTCAGGTGTCTCTGAGGTAGCCTAACTATATTTGTGTATCACTAGATTGAGAAAAACCTTTTTATCTT
The DNA here is from genome assembly GCA_023970755.1 of Azemiops feae. Lineage (NCBI taxonomy): Eukaryota > Metazoa > Chordata > Lepidosauria > Squamata > Viperidae > Azemiops > Azemiops feae. The sequence continues at coordinate 488,846 of JALGBA010000907.1, read as the reverse complement.
TTTCCCAGGGGTGGGGGGAGTGGGTAGTAAAAGTTTGCTACAGCAGACAAGGTGATAGGTTGCCTTATGGCAGGGGTGGGAAACTATGGCCCTTTTATGACTTGTGGGCTTCAACTCTGGATCAGGAATTCTGGGAATTGAAGTCCACAAGTCATAAAAGGGCCATAGTTCCCCACCTCTGCCATATGGGAACAAGTGCAAATCTCTGCTTAGATCAGGGGCCTTCAAACTTGGCCCTTTTATGACTTGTGGGCTTCAATTCCCAGAATTCTTCAGCCAGCATGCCTGGCTGAGTAATTCTGGGAGTTGAAGTCCACAAGTCATAAAAGGGCCAAGTTTGAAGACCCCTGGCTTAGATGGTCTTGCAGGAATTTCAGAATGACTTTTAATTAATTTGTAGGATCTGCTACCAAAATACAGGATAGCGCCTTAGCTAGCTTTCAAGGGGGAGGGGTGGATTTCTTGAATAACTTCAGACTTCCTATAAGACCTTTCGCAGGTTGTTAAGCCTCTGTGTTCAGGGACATGAATGCCAGTGTTTGGAAAACATGGCCTTTTCCAAAGGGTCTCCACAAATACGTAGGGAAGATAACAACAATGGAACCTTTGAACGAATGGTTCTCAATCTCAACTTTGAGATATCTGGACATCAACTCCCTGGATTTCATTCATTCACATTCGTCCATATTAATATAGCTGCCCATCTCACAATCAAGTGAAATGCTGGCTAGGGAATTCTGGGAGTTGAAGTCCACACATGTTACAGTTGCTGAGATTGAGAAACACTATAGGTCCAACAGTTCTATCTGGCAGGTACCTACGACCCAGATTCGAAGTTCAATGGTTGCCCCCTCCCCCTCCCCATAGCAACTGGGTGCTTAGCAACTAGGCTACGTTTACGACCATTTGCAGTGTCCTGTGATCACGTGACCGCATTTTACGATGGGTTTTGCTGAAAACTGGCGTTTATTTTTGGTTTTCAGCTAAACCGCAATCACTGATTCGCTTAACTGCAGCGTTTGCTAAACCACTACAAAAAATAGAAAAGGTAAAATTGGGTTGGATGGCTTTACAACTGTCATGAGTTTTGACTGTGATGGGCAGGTTCCATTATGGTCGTAACTCAAGGACTACCTGTACTCTAAACCAGGGCTTTTCAATCTTTTCACCCATTGTACCACTTTTAGGATATGGCAATATCCGAGTACCACCAGTCGCCTAACAAGGTGTCAAAATCTTGATGATCAAAAAAAAAAAAAAAAGGAAAAAAGTGATAAAGTATGAAGTCATCAAGTTTTTGACACCTTGCTAGGCGATTGGTGGTATTCAGATATTTTTTAGGATATTGCCATATCCTAAAAGTGGTACAACTTACAACAGTTCGCTTAGTGACTGTTGTAAGCGCCAGGATCAGCGCCAGGCTCCAGCTGATCGGCATTTCTGCGGGGTTCAGCAGAAGCGCCAGGATCAGTGCCGGGCTCCAGCTGATTGGCATTTCTTCAGAGCTCAGCAGAAGCGCCAGGATCAGCGCCGGGCTCCAGACGATTGGTGCTTCTGTGGGGCTCAGCAGAAGCGCAAGAATCAGCGCCAGGCTCCAGTTGATCAGAAGTGCCAGGATCAGCTGGAGCCCGGCCTTATCCTGGAGCTTCTGCTGAGCCCTGACAACCCTGCAGCTCCAGCCGTCTCTCACTCAGGCTTGTGTGGTGCTGCCGCCGCTTCAGCTCATTCCTCTCCCCCACTACCACTTCTCTAGGACGGTCACGTACCACCTGCCAGGTGCCAATGTACCACCGGTGGTACACATACCACTGGTTGAAAAGCCCTGCTCTAAACCAAATGGGGGGGGGGAAATCTGCAGGAAACAGTAATACAGGCCAGCCCTGGGTAGTTGCAGGGAATCTGGTTTTTCAGTAATAGAACTTTTCCCTCTCTCCCTATAAGGCATAAACACACACACACATACCCACACCACTTTTAAGAACAGCATCCTGGTTGTAGGATTCTGGAAGTGGTCATTGCCTGCCCATGGGGGGGGAGGGGTGCAAAGTTGGGGAAGGCTGGGAAGATACCAAGAGCTGTTTCTCCTCCCTTTTCTTCCCTGTTCATGTTCCATTACTTTGGGATTTTCAAACTTTACGGTTCTATGGCTTTCTAAAGTTAAACGAAGATAAATGGGCAAGAACTGAATAAATAACGATTCCACAGCTGCTTTCAGGAATAAAAGAATTGCTTTAAAAATAATCTGCTGAGAGATGTTGCTTTATTAGAACAATGAGGATGTCGCAGGTATTCACAGTTTAAAATGTAGAGCGGGTGTGAAAATCTGTACCAAAGAGAAGCAGTACTGGGTTCAAGTTTGGTAGCTTAAAAAAGGAGACAGTCAGGGAAAAAGCCACCAGTAAAGTTTGAAAGCAGATTTCGAGCAAAGATGGAGAGGTTCCTTGGCTCCCGATTTGGCTTCCCGAAGACAACTAAAAGAAAACAATCCAGGTGATTTTTACCCAGACCCGTTCCCTGCAGGCATGTTTTCAAAACCTGGAAAGAGCTGAACAAACCAGAAGGGATTCCTGAGGTCCTCCAAGGAAGCTTTCGCGGAAGGCTGTTGAATAAACCCAAAATCCATCTAACGCCACCCAAATCAATCCTGAGCACTAAAGGAGCGTGTTCACAGTCCTCACCCTCTTACGCCCAGCCTAAGGCCAGGCCTAAACAGTTTCTAAGCTCCTCCTCCTAAGTCTGTTCTAAAGCCAATGCAACTTTCTGCAGTCCCCGGTTTCTTTTCCCTCTGCCAGGCAGACCCCAGCAATACCCTTCCTTCATTTTGACGGATCCTTTGCGGGGCCACCTACAGCTCAAGGAGAAGAAAACCCACACGAGCGAGAAAGACAGACACAGAGAGAGAGAGAGAAAGAGAGAAGTGAATGGTAGCATCCAGCCAAGGCCCGTTTTCCTGCCCTCTCCCGCAAAATACACCTAGGCCCTCTGGGCTTCTTCTCACCTCTGCAGCTCCAGATGGTGCAAAGATCTCCCTTGCCACCCCGGGCATCTCCTGCAAAGGGTTCATTGATGTTCTCGTCAACTCTGGGGGCTGGGAAGCCTTTCTGGGCAGGAGAGCCAAGTCTGCTGTGCCCACCCCACTCAAGTCAACCTACAGTCCAGAGGGGGACACCAGTGCAAAGTCGTACGCCAGTCCTTGAGGGGGCCAGGTGGTGGAAGAGGGGCAGGAGTTGGGAGGAAGAACGGGCCAAATCTCCAAGCCTGATTCTTCAAAAGTCATCAACCGCAGGCCGGCCTTAGTTTCTGGCTGCTATGATGACCGACAGGGCCACGCCCCCCAGCGCTACAGCAGTGGCCCCAAACAGCCACTTCCAAGGAATTGTCTGGGAAGGAGAGAAAAAAAGAAAAAAGAAAAGTGAGTGCCAAAATTCAGAACAGAAGACATACGACCAGGAACTGCCATATCCTGAGCAGCTGACAGAAACATAGAAAACCGAGGGAGAAAAAGACTTAAGTGGTTCTCAACCTGTGGTCTGCGGACCCCTGGGGTCTGTGATGTCATCACAGGGGGTCCGCGAAGGCTTGAAAATATGATTTAAATCTTTTTTTTTTTAATAAAATAATTTTTATTGAATACAAAAAAGATTAAAAAACATTGAACATAGTGTATCATCTTTGACATACATCTTTGTCTAGACATTCCGTATTATACATATACTTTATACATTTCAGATATTCTTCCTCTATTTACATCCCTTCTAATGACCTTCCTTCTTTTTTTTCCTTCCATTTGTAAAATTTATTCCAGCTTAAATAGTATTCTGTTTCCTCCTGATTTTTTAATTCCTTAGTCATCTTATCCAATTCTGCGCAATACAAAATTTTCCTTATTAACGCATCTCCACTAGGCACTTCAGTTGCTTTCCAATTTTGGGCAAACAAAATTCTTGCCGCCGTTATCACATGAATAATTAGGTATATATCATCTTTGTTTATATTTTTTTCTAATATGCCGAGTAGTAGCATCTCTGGTTTATATTGAGTTTTTTGACCCGTCATTTCTGTTATCCAATTCCTAACCCTCTGCCAATAAACCTGTACCTCTTTGCAAGCCCACCAAACATGAAAAAAAGTACCCTTTTCCCTTTTACACTTCCAACAAAGTGGTGAGTAGCCACTATACATTTTTGCGAGCCTAGCCGGTGGCAGGTGCCATCTAAAGAGCATCTTATAGAGATTTTCCTTTGAAAATCTTGAGTTAAGTCTTGGGGGGGGGGGGCGTCCGTGGTGACAAAAGGTATTTAAAACGGGTCGGTGGTGAAGAAAAGGTTGAATACCACTGCCTTAGACAAACAGGCCTTAACCTGTTTAGGCTTGGAAGGTAGAAAGCAACCTCTTACAAGGAGCATATAAAAAGCAAGTGGCAACTTCTATAGGCCGCTGCGTCAATTCAAAGGGCAAAAGGCACAAGGGCCTGCAGAAGTTCCCCCACTGGCTTTCTATGCTCATTGTACAACTTTAGTACACAAGACGTCAAATCAGTTGCCCCTTTTCTCCCCACCTCCGCCCCAGCGGATACTTCTTTCGGACCACCTTACCCAGGAGGATTTATCTTTGCACTTTGCTGGCGGGGTGCTAGAGCCAGGGTTCCCCAGCATCTTGCGGTACATCTCTGCCTCCACGTTCCTTTGGTCAGCGTGCTTCTTCGCCAGCTTCGAGAGCTCGGTGTGAATGGTCTGGAGGCCAATGGAAAACAGAATATGATATAATGGGGGGTAGCATTAAGAAGGCGAGAAGAACAGTCCGTATCAGTGCACCTGGTGTTTATTTAATTTATATCCCACCTTTTATCGGTTTTATAAACAACTCAAGGTGGCAAACATCTAATACTCCTTCCTCGTCCTATTTTCCCCACATCAGCAACCTTGTAAGGTGGCTTGGGCTGAGAAAGAGAGACTGGCCCCAAGTCACCCAGCCAGCTTCTCATGCCTAAAGCAGGATTAAAACTCACAGTCTCCTGTTTTCTAATCTGGTGCCTTAACCACTAAAACAAACTATCTACTGCAAAGTTGCCAACACAATTCTAGAAAAACGTACTGGCCAGGGCATGAAGGCTGTAACATTCCTTGTGGTCTGTCCTTCATAGGCAGCCTTAGAACAGGAGAAAGTCACCTGAGCCAGATTTTGACTATCGCCCCCCCCAAAGAATCCCGTTTCAAGTAGCCCCAGTGTGTGTGTGTGGGGGGGTATTTCTGAAATTTTCCTTGCCCCTCCCAAGTGCTCAAAGATCTTCTTCCAAAAGATGGTCATAGAACCACCATTTGTAAAAGGGAATATGGATGAAGAGGTTCTCCAACTTCAGGCCTTCCAAGTATCTTCTATCACTCCTTTGGTGTTCTTTGAGCTTGATTGTTCAGTGCAAGTCATCGCATATAAACAGGGAGAAAACCCCACACCCACTAGCACTGATGATGTTACCTAGTCTGGTAATGAAACATCTGTAAGCAAACAACCAAGCTCAGAGAGCACCAAGGACTCCACTGTTCAACCCTGAGCTACGGATATTCTTTTACTGTCCTCTATCAGTCTGGGGTCATGCGATCACCATTTGCAACCTTCCCAGCCAGCTTCTAACAAGCATAGTCAATGGGAAAAGCCAGATTTACTCAACCATCACATGATTCACTTAACTGCAGGGATCTGTTTAACAACTGTGGCAAAAACCATTGTAAAATGGGGCACAACTCACTTAATAACTGCCTTGCTTAGCAACGGAAATATTGGGCTCAGCTGTGGTTATAAGTCAAGGACTACCTGTGCTGGGGACTTCCCACATTACTATCAATAATTATTTTCAGTTGACAGGCGTTTACGAAATAAAGGCAAAGTAATATTTTGTTAAAAAACAAATTTTTCTCCAATATCCTAAAGAGATTATATTTGGCAAAGAAGTAATTATATATTTAATTTTTGAGTCACGGTTTCATATTTTTGGTTGATCATATCCTTTTAAACTATATTCCTACTACATGGAAATTGATGGCTGGACAACAAAAAATGGATTCTCCCTGCCATTTTATTGCTAACAGTATTTCATAGCACTGGAAAGATAAATTCACGATTCTAATTAGTCTGTTGTTTCAAGACCCAATTGTTATTTGCAACTAATGAATTGTTATTTGCAACCAACCAACTGCAGATCATGTATGGACAATTGCAACCAAACATGGAGAATTTAGTGAAAAAACCATTGTACTGTGTGTGTCTATGTTTATGAATTATAAAGAGAGAAAGAGAGAAAGACTCAATTTGGTATAATAGTTAAAGTTGTGAGTTCTAGTCCTCCCTAAGCATTTAAGCTCCCTGGGTGATTTTTCAACCAGTCACTCTATCTCAGTCCAACCCACCTCATAGGGTGAAAATAAGAGGCATTATTACACACCGTGAGTTGTAGAAAAGGGAGGGGGGATATAAATTAAATAATGTTATTGCTGTGTGAAGAAGCACAGTGGCTCATGTGGTTAAGCACTGGGTCAGAGGTTAACAAGCCTACGTTTGAGACCCGAGTGCTGCCATGGAGTGGGGTGAGCTCCCGTCCTTTGCTCCAGCTCCTGCCGGAGATATGAAAGGAGTCCGCAATTGGACGTTCCCCGGACAACAGTGATGTCACCGGCTAATCCTTTCATCCTGGATTGTGATCCAGGAGTGTCAGTGTGATTGCTATGCTTTCCCCCTTCCCCCTCTTTTTTTTATTGTTTCCTCTTTTTCTCTTTGTTCTGATTCAATAAATAAAGCAAGAAAAAAACATAAAAGAAATACAGGCAGACGTGAAAAGAAGCTTGGCAGTCTTCAAGGATGATGCTCATGGGCACTTTGATGCTCACAGGCCCCTGCTTGTTTTCTCAGTTACGGTCAGATTCCAAGGCCTACCTTATTTGATGGTTCCAGCTTCAGAGCGGCCTTTAAGATTGGGATGGCCCCACTGTATTCTCCCTGCTGAGCCAGAACCTAGACCAGGGGATAGAGAAAAAAGGGGGGCAATCTCTGGTTTAATAATAATAATAATAAAGTTGGAAGGAACCTTGGAGGTCATCTAGTGAGTCCAACCCCTGCTCAGGCATGAAACCCTATACCATTTCAGACAAATGGCTGTCCAGTCTCTTCTTAAAAACTCCCAGTGTTGGAGCATTCACCGCTTCTGGAGGCAGGTTGTTCCACTGGTTAATTGTTCTAACTGTCAGGAAATTTCTCCTTAGTTCTAGATTGCTTCTCTCCTTGGTTAGTTTCCATCCGTTGCTTCTTGTCCTGCCTTCAGGTGCTTTGGAGAATAGCTTGACTCCCTCTTCTTTGGGGCAGCCCCTGAGATACTGGAACACTGCTATCCTGTCACCCCTCGCCCTTCTCTTCATTAAACTAGACATACCCAATTCCAGCAACCGTTCCTTATATGTTTTAGCCTCCAGTCCCCTGATCATCTTTGTTGCTCTTCTCTATACTCTTTCTAGAGTCTCAACATCTTTTTTACATCATGGTGACCAAAACTGGATGCAGTATTCCAAGTGTGGCCTTACCAAGGCATTGTAAAGTTTAATATAGGTCTTTCTAAAGCCTTTGCCAGATTTATCTGATAGCGACGGATTTGAAGTTAAAACGGACCCCACCCCCCAAAAGTTACTTACAACCCATTTTCAAAGTTACAATGGCCACACATACACACAGAAACACGCAGAGTCATGTGACTGCATTTGGGGCACTTGGCAACAGACTCACCTTTGTGGCTATGTGGTCATGTGACCCCAATTTGTAATTTTCTTTTGGCAATTTCCCGCAGTTGCTTCCGGTTTCCGGAAAAAGAAACCCATAGAAAGGATGGATTTGCTTAACAGCCACAGTGTTTGCTTAACGACCACTGGGTTTGTTTAATGACCACCACAAAAAGGTCCTGAAATCATCACATGGGGACCCACTTAACGGCTGCAATGACTTACAATCATAGTTCTGGGTTCAATTACAGTTGTCAGTCAAGGATCGCCTGAACTGGAATACCACCTGGGAGGAGGTGCCAAGTGCTGCCATCCTTTGATGGGCGATTCCATCACCCAATCATCATCGGACCTTGAGCTCATTGACAAACCCTTGACCCCAAAGCCCCTGTTACCTTTCCCTTTCGGAACAGAGCCTTGATGTTATCTGGCTGTTGCTCCAACACTTGGTTGCAGGATCGCAAGGCGGCCTCAAAATGGTCCAGCTTAAGATGGGAAGCTGCTAAATTATTCAAGCATTTTATCTTCACTTCCACCAGCTCCGCCTCTTCTTCCGCACTGAAATCCACTGCAGGGGGGGGTGGGGGGGGAGGGAAGCAGAGTTAGGACAGGGAAAAGGCTGTGATTCAGGACAGGGGGCAGGACTAGACAGGGGGCAGTTCTTCTCTGCTCCACGCTGGGTGGAAATTATGGAGTAGAAATGCAATGTATCAGAGAGGTGTCAGATTGAAGATGTCTGTCCTAAAACATAGAGCAATGTTTTAAAAGTTTGTTTAAAAGTTACTAAAATATTGAACTGGAAAAACCTTCTGTTTCTATCTTGTACCTGATCAATAGAAGACCCCTGTCCTAAATGAATCACTGTAAGCGAGGACTACCTGCATATATATTAGCACCTACTCCATATTATAGAGTTCAAGAGACATTTTTTTAAAAATAAGGATCAAGTTGCTAGTTCTCAGCTATTGAGCAGCACTTGGTACGAAACAAATTGCCCTGGGTAGAAGCCAGGCTTCTTGGGGGGAAATCAGGTACCTTTAGTATTAGAGTTGATGACCTTGAGAGCAATGTCGTAGGAGTTGGCAGCCAGAACGTAATCTGCTCGCTGGTAGTGGAAATTGCCGCGTTCTCTCTTCCGGTTAGCCAGTGATACTTTCTCTTTCCCGCCAAGGAGTTCCAGATCAGGAGCAACCTGGGCTGCCAGCAACTCCACCTCAAGAGTTAAGAAAGCGTTGGGAGGAATGTCGGGACTCCTGCTCGGAAGAGATCAACAGATGCACTCAGATCAGATCAAAGGTTCAATTAGCGCAACATTAATGCACGCCAAGAGCGGTCGGAGCACGAGTCCTTTTCGTTCAGCCCCTAAGTTCACTAAATATTCAGGCAATGTTTTCCAACCTAAACTAAACCAGTGTTTCTCAACCTTTGCAACTTTGAGATGTGTGGGCTTCCAACGCCCAGAATTTCCCAGCCAATTCAGGGAGTTGGAAGTCCACAAGTCTTTAAAAGTTGCAAAGGTTGAGAAACGCCGTACTACAGCGGTCTCCAACCTTTCGGATTTGTGGACCGGTGAGGGGGGGGGGGAGAGGGGATGGTTCCGTGCGAGTGGCAGGCACACATGTGCGTGCAGGTCTATTTGCGTGAGTGGTGAGTGTGCACGCCTGCCGCTGGCACAAATGGAGCTGCACACGCACGCTTGCCCACTATATGCACAAGTGGAGTTGCGCACACGTGTGCACTCGCCCGCTGCTTCTGCGGCCCGACTCTGAACAGGCCACAGCCCGGTAGTAAGCTGAGGCCCAGCGGTTGAGGACCCCTGCTGTACTAGACCATAATCTAAGACTATGCACGTTTATGGATTCAAAAGGCAAAATGTGTGTCGCAGAGCACATGGGCACCCACAGATTATCTGTTCGGAACATTAAAGCAGCTATATCTTTTCTCAGGATTGCATGTCAGCTGCTGCTGCTTTCCAATTTTTGCAACAGGAGCTACATACCAGACCTGCACACTCTGAATCACATTTTGTTCTTCGAATCTGGATCTCTGCACAGACTATATTGCAGTGTGGCAAGCCGTCGTTTCTCTTCAAACTTTCCCACGTCACTTCTCCTTTGACGTGTTTCCTCTGGTGACAACCTCCTGGCTGGCTTCATGTATAATAAAAAGCAGGTAACTGGATTTTAATGCTAGTTTAGTCATCAAAATTGGAAACAATATTTGGTTCCAATTGCAAAAGGCAGTAATAAATTTAAAAAGCCTATCCTGGACTTAGTGGGAAATTGTAATTTAGTTAGGAAGGATTGAGTATGGTATGCTCAACCCTATAGAAAGCTAATAGGAAATTGTAATTTAGGTAGGAAGGATTGAGTATGGTATGCTCAACCCGATAGAAAGCTAATAGGAAATTGTAATTTAGTTAGGAAGGATTGAGTATGGTATGCTCAACCCTATAGAAAGCTAATAGGAAATTGTAATTTAGGTAGGAAGGATTGAGTATGGTATGCTCAACCCTATAGAAAGCTAATAGGAAATTGTAATTTAGTTAGGAAGGATTGAGTATGTTATGCTCAATCCTATAGAAAGCTAATAGGAAATTGTAATTTAGTTAGGAAGGATTGAGTATGGTATGCTCAATCCTATAGAAAGCTAATAGGAAATTGTAATTTAGGTAGGAAGGATTGAGTATGGTGTGCTCAACCCTATAGAAAGCTAATAGGAAATTGTAATTTAGTTAGGAAGGATTGAGTATGGTATGCTCAACCCTATGGAAAGCTAATAGGAAACTGTAATTTAGTTAGGAAGGATTGAGTATGGTATGTTCAACCCTATAGAAAGCTACCGGTAATAGGAAATTGTAATTTAGTTAGGAAGGATTGAGTATGGTATGCTCAATCCTATAGAAAGGAACTAGATACGTTTAGCTTCACGAAGAGAAAATTGAGGGGAGAGAAAATAGCAGTCTTCCAATGCTTAAAGGGAAGAGGGCATCAATTTACTCTCCACGACACTAAGGATAGGACAAGAAGCAATGGGTGGAAGCTCATCAGAGGAAGATCCAACCTGCAAATAAGGAGCAATTACCTGACGGTGAGTACTATTAAGCAATGAAACAGTTCATGGGTGCTCCATCGCTGAAGATCTTCAAGACTGGACAACTATTTGTCCTTTGGGCAGGGGGTTAGACTGGAAGACCTCCAAGCCCTATGATTCTATGAGTATCAAATAGACGATTCAGTGAAGGATTTCTTTCCAGTATTTTATAGGTCAGTTGCTGCAATAGAAGCTCCATTTCTGACCTTCGTGGCTGGACTGTTCCAAGCATTATGGGCTAGGAGGTTAAGTCTAGGGGATCATCACCCAGAACCTGTGTCCAACAAAGTACCTGCAGGAAATTCCACAGGTAAAGTCCAAAGGCCTCTGTTGCCTCTTAATGCTCCTGTTTTCTCAAATGGGCTGCTTCTACGCAGGAGTAGCAGAAGATCTATTTAACAGCAATAGCACTTAGACTTGTCTACCGCTTCACAGTGCTTTACAGGCCTCTCTAAGCAGTTTAGAGAGTCAGCCTATCACCCCCAACAATCTGGGTCCTCATTTTACCGACCTCAGAAGGATGGAAGGCTGAGTCAACCTTGTGCCTGTGAGAATCGAACTGCCGGCAGTCGGCAGATTCAGCCTGCAATACTGCATTCTAACCACTGCGCCCCCACGGCTCTATTTAATCTGCTTTAGAACAGTGCAAGTGGGTCAGAGATCTACCTAGTCCAACTTTTAGCTACTCAACAAAACTTCAACTGTTTAAGGCAGGGGTCCTCAACCTTAGCAACTTTAAGACTTGTGGACTTCAACTCCTAGAATTCCTCAGCCAGCTTTGCTGGCTGAGGAATTCTGGGAGTTGAAGTCCACAAGTCTTAAAATTGTCAAGGTTGAGGACCCCTGGTTTAAGGAACCCCACGAGCAGAGTACGAAACCAATAACCCTTTCTGGGTTTTCTGTCCACCAGCTGGAAATTCAGAGAGACTTCCTATAGGTAGCAGAGCTAACTGCTGCTGCTAAGCCACCCCACCCTTGCCAACATCTGACTTAGTTCCTCACATACCTCCCCTGTGGGCCGAAGCAGTATTTCCCATCTGAGGTGATGAGTGCTGTCTCCCCCATGTCCATCAGCTGCACACAGAGATCCAGGGCCTGTGAAGAGGAAGAGGGGAGAAAAGGAAAATTATTTGGGGAATAAGGAAGCTGTGCGCGGTCATTTAGAAACCCCAGTTAGAGCAGTGTCTCCAAATTGCATGGTGGGCTGGGGAATTCTGGGAGTTGAAGTCCACACACCTCAAAGTTGCCAAGGTTGAGTAACAGTGGGCTAAGACTTGGTGCTTATAGTATCTATCAACCAGGCAGATGTTTTCCCTTGCTTCCTGTTTATCTGCTACTGATAATAATTCAGGACCCCAGCTATCAATTTCTTCTCAAAAGGAATCGGCACTCGCTAAGGATGGAGCTATAGTCCTTCGACTAAGGCTATATACCAAAACTGTGGATGATAGTAACTTTTCCAAACAGGTATAAGCCAAGCGATTGAAACCTGCCATTCTCTCTGGCTTGCCTTTAAATGTCTAAAGGTAAAGGTTTCCCCTGTCCAGTCATGTCTGACTTCAGGGGACGGTGTTCATCTCCATTTCTTAGCCAAGGGAGCCAGCGTTTCTGTGGCCATGTGGCCAGCATAATTATATGCCACTCAGAAGGCTGTTAGTTTCCCATCAAAGTGGTATCTATTTATCTACTCGCATTTGCCTGCTGATGCTAGCTGGGCAGGAGCTGGGGCAAGTAACAAGAGCTCACCCTGTCGCACAGGGCTTGGGTCTCGAACCTGGGCTGTCAGCTTTCCAGCTGACAAGCTCTGCATGTTTAACAGCTGAGTCATTGCACCCCCATATCTAACCCACATGAAAATACATTTCTAGTCCCCATTCTTCCCCTCCATTAGTGGGACGGTGGGAGTGCCTGTTACTGGTCATGACAATGGCAGATCAAGACAGACATGCACCTGGATGACATCACAATCCCCCAGCGTGAAGGTGAGCCTGGGGTCTTCCTCCACTATTGTCCCATCCTCCAGTGTTGCTTTAAAACGGACAGTCACATCCTGGCCCTTAACTGGCCGGCTCTCCTGACCTTGGCCTGATAAGATGACTTTCTTCTTCAGTAAGCCATTCCCTGGAGATGGGATTGAGAGAAGAGTAACTTGTTAGAATCCCCAGCTTAGACCTCCAGGTAGTCCTGGACTTGGAGTTGAGACCAGAATTTTGGTTGCTAAGTAAAGTGGTTGTTAAGTGAGTCATGCCCAAACCTAGAGGTACCTGCCCCAACGAACATACAATACAGGTAGTCCTCAATTTACAACCAGTCCCTTAACAACTGTTCAAAGTGACAATGGACCTCCCTGAGGGTACTTAGAAGATGGTTCCCCAGTTCCAGTGGTGGTCCCCATCCTGCAGTGATTACATATATATGGCTGTTTGCAGCATCCCATCACATGACCGCATTTTACAACGGTTTTGCTAAAAATTAGCATTTACTTCTAATTTTCTGCAAAAACGGCCCATAGTGAAGTGTTGGTTTGCTTAATGACTGCGGCGTTGATTTAACTTGGGTGACCCAATTTGCAGCTATCATGACTTACGACTGTGATGTCCAGGCTCCATTATGATCACAAGGGGAGGACAACCTGTACATACCAGATGACGTGGGGTGTGCATGTGAGTAAAGGTGAGACATAAATGCAGTGACAGTTCTTCCCCACCCCCACCTAGAAAAGGACTCAGGGAATGGGGGGGGGGCTAGAAGAACAGCACAGAGGTGGGTAAAATCTGTGGTCCCACCTAAGACATCAAGCCATTCCTGGCTTGCCTCTGACTCTTCCTTAGCCAGATGTTCTTCTTTCGTTTCTTGATTGTCTTTTTTGGCAGAGCTGGTTGGAACATCCTCCAGTGGCGGGAGATCACTTAAATCCCCATCTTCTGCACTATCCAGGACTTCAAAATCTTCGCCGTTGTCAATCATGGAAGCCTGGGTGGCTGCCAGTTCAGATGAGGTCAGGTCGACCAGACTGGTGCCCGCCCAGTCATCCAGGTCTTCCCCCCCGGAAGCCATGGCGCCAGCGCGCTATGATCAGCTGAACTGCAAGAAGCAGAAAATGGGACACAGAAGGAAGTCAAGAGGACACATGGCCCTGATTTTGTTGATTCTTTGCTCCAGTTCCAGGAAATCCACCTCCCATTCCTAGCATGAATGGATAATCCCTCCCTTGTGGGGTTCCTTGGTGCGCTTTGAGTTTGGTTGTTTTCTTGCAAATGTTTCATTACCAAACTAGGTAACATCATCAGTGTGCTGATGGTGTTACCTAGTTTGGTAATGAAACATCTGCAAGAAAACCACCAAGCTCAGAGCACACCAAGGACCCCACAGTTCAATCCTGAGCTACAAATATTCTCTTCTATCAGTCCCTCATTTATGAAAGAAAAAAATACAAATGCCAATAGCTATTCAAAACATATGCCACAAAGTCCAGGAATTTTTAAAAGGACCCTGAATGAATCCACACTGCGGAATATTTTTACTTTATATAAAATATTTTTTCTTCCTTCTTCTGAACCCCCCCCCCCAAAAAAGCACCCAAGCAAACAATTAACAAAAAATAATTATGTTCATTTAATGAGAACAATGAAAATACAATGAAAAGATTTAAAAGTATTTATGCTATTAATTAAAACATTAATCTGAAAGGGTGAAAATCACTCAGGAAACTAATTAAACCAGTTAAAGATATGGGGGAGGGGGGAAAGGCAACCCTTCGCTTTGCATCTGAAAATTTTGGGTGTGTGCATCTGACAACCCTCAGATAGAGAGGAATTTCTTAAAAGGTGATCAGCTACCCAAATACTCACCTGGCCCCAGAGATAAGGAAAAACCACCTTCACTTGCAGTTGTTCTTCAGCAGACAGAATGATACAGAATCTGGAGTATTCATTTAGCCATCCTGATTAATTGCTAACAATGCATCTACCGTATCTCCTGTTCTGTGAAATTTACTCATCCTTAATTAATTAATTACATTTATAGGCCACCCATTTTACCTCAAGGTAACCATTACAAATTGTATCAACCAGCACTTATTGCCAGATCTTGTGACCCAGAGTTCCACAAGCGAAGAAACTCCTTTGACAGCTACCCGTCCCTGCCATGACCCAAATTCCATTATAAGTATGTTTCAGATGTGCTGTTTGGCCCATGTGAGGTAACAAACTGAATACTCTATAGTGTGAACAAAGAGCATAGCAGCAGCATAATATATTACTGTATTTCTGTATAAATGAGTAAGTGTGGTGCTATATAAAATAATGATAAGAATACAAACCCAAGTCGCAATCTAAAAGCTGCCACAAAAGAGAGGACATGGGAGGCAACACTTACAGTTATTGCCCTGTGTGCTTCTATATCATGGTCTCGCTTCTGGTTTTAATGTCATTTTTGCTGCTTTATGGCTATCAAATTCCAATACAGATGAAAGGGAGGGAGGGAGGGAGGGGAGAAAGGAAAGGAAAGGAAAGGAAAGGAAAGGAAAGGAAAGGAAAGGAAAGGAAAGGAAAGGAAAGGAAAGGAAAGGAAAGGAAAGGAAAGGAAAGGAAAGGAAAGGAAAGGAAGCAGGCAACTCACAGCTTTAAAAGCTATGTAGAAAATGTAGTAGAGATTGCGCTTCAAGACAAGCTATCCTTAAAATCTGGACAATTTAATAACTGCTGGTGTATCCAAACAAAATCAATCCTGGTTTCAAATTTCAATTGTTACGAGATACTGAAATTACTAACACCAGAAACAACACTGTATACTGCTGTAGAAGCTTTATACTAATAAAATATATTTTCTCTGCTTTCTCCCTCATCGCTCTATGGAAAAAATAAACATCCTATAATTATCCTGAGGGAGTTGAAATTACAATGACTTCAGCAACCCCTCTGAACTCCAGATCTGTTACCAGTTTTTATGGGGTGTTTTTGACCAAAGCGTTTTGCACACATTTCATCCATTCTAAACAGCAAATAAAACATAAGGCAGAATGACTGACAAAAGTCCAGAAAGTTACAAAGGATTCCATGGCCCAGAGATTTGACAAAGTATATTTACTTGGCTTATATGTCAATGTTTCATACCCCACTGTGTGAATTGCATGTTATTTTATATGAATTTTATATACAATTTTATATCATTGCAATGGGCCTATTTCAATCTTGGCAAAATTCAGATATGTGGACTTCAACTCCCAAAATTCCACAGTTAACATGAATTCTGGGAGTTGGTCTACACATCTTAAAGTTTGAAAAACCCTGATCAATAAGCAAAGTCAGGTGAACTGAAATCTGCGAATATCAGACAAAAATCAGTGGGTTTATAATATGGTCCTAGAAGTATCTTCCCAAAAACAATCACAGATGAATTCAGTGGAGCTTTTTTGTTAAGCCTGTACAGAATTAATGCTTCACTTATATAAACATTAAATTTAAAGGAACTCAAACTTCATTTGGGCAAGTAGATAAAGGTGCCGAAATACTAACATGCTCATTTCAGACTATCTGAAATGCTGAGCAGGTCAAGAATCTCACCTTTTTTAGGGAAGATCTGAAAAAAGTTACTCCCAGTTGCCTAGAAGAGAATCATCCATTCCAGCTGCTCCTTCATTGTGCTACAGCACTAATTTTGTAAAACTGAGAATTGTTACAAGTGAAATTATTTTCCACCAGAGAAATCTCTTTTGGGAAAATTTCCTAACTTGAGGCATTGGAAGAACAGCTTCCCCAATCCAGATATGTTTTTTACAGATGTGTTAAACATACAGGTAGTCTTCAATTTACAATCATAATGGAGCCTGCCTGTCAAAATCATGATGTTCGTAAAATATGAACCACCCAATTTTACATTTTTTGTGGTAGTTGCTAAGCAAACACTGCAGTCATTAAGGAAAGCAATGGTTCGCTATGGGTGCAGTTTTGCCGAAAATCAGAAGTAACTTCCCGTTTTCAGCAAAACAGTGGTAAAACACAGTCATATGGTCACAGGGTGTTGCAAATAGCTGTAAATATGGCCCGGTTGCCAAGTGCCCAAAGTTCAGTCATGTGACTGTGGGAGGGACCCCCCTGACTGTCAGAACTTTGAGTCTGGGTCGTAAGTGGTAGGCCCACTGTACAGTGGTGGGATTCAAATATGTGAACAACCGGTTCTCTGTGTGGATGCCGTTTCCGGAAGTCCATTCTGGGCCTGGGCAACAAAAAATTAGCTACCGGTTCTGCCAAAGTGGTGCGAACCGGCTGAATCCCACCACTGCCACTGTAAGTTCAATTGTTCTTAAGTCAAGGACTACTTATACAACTCCAGGATGTTCTCTAAGCACAATAGGGAATTGTAACCCCATTTGAAACATTTTAAGTTTCAGATTCCTGAAATACAAGATTTTCCCTACACACTTCAGACAGTGAGCATTGATGCTAGGAAATAAAAAAGATGAGTGGTCCATCTTTGTTGCAGTAACTATAGTTTGAAAAACTATACGCATCCCATATAATTGATAAATCCATTTTAAAAAAATCAAAACATGACATTCATCACCCATCTCCTTAACATGCTGTTCTTCCAACTATAGTCCGAAATCAACTTTAAGAAGAGTCTAAAATGGATTTTAAAAGGCTCTGTTCTTCACCTAACTGCTCACCAATAGGGAATATGGTCCCCAAGGGCTTGTAACTCAGCTTCAAATATATGAGAATTTGAAAATCACTATTGGTGAACCAAGAAAATCATATCTCTGGAGAAACAGATCTATATAGATGGAGCAGAATCTTTGCCAACAATTGGTTTAACAAGTTGAAAAATATCTGTAGTTTTTACATTTATGAGATCTTTATCCTTTGTGCCTTTAGTTTGGAGCAAAGGGAGTGGCCCTTTGTCCTCATTTTATCCAAGTATTAATTTACAATGGCACTGCAGGGTTAGGCTAAAAGCAAACTTTGGGGTTGAGAAGAAAGTGGAACTTATATTTCTAGCCAACACAAAGCAGAGTTTCCAGCATCACAAACCAGGATTTCCATAATTTCAGTTTGTCATATTAATTTAACATAATTTAATATTTCATATATTGCCCAACACTGCTTCTAATAGTTAAGGTGCTGTATTGGGGAGAACTACATTGAAATCTACACCCCCACACACACACCTCCAGCCACTGAAACTAGGTGATTCTGGCCCACTCATTAACTCATCCCAACCTACTTCACAGGGTCGTTGTGGGGAAAAGCAGGAGGGAACATACAATGTATGTCACCTTGAGCTCCTGTATGAAAGGCGGGATACAAGGCTACTAAATAAATTCCCAGGGATGAGACTTATGGTATCACTAGCTCAACAACTTCACCCCGAGACATATATCTCTATTCCTTTGAAATCTACATTCAAACACAAATATACAAGATTCCTTCCAGCTCACCCCAGTGAGGAATCCTCCAAGCTATTCCTCCATCTCCTCGACCATAAAAACTCCAGTGTCAACAAGATTCAGGTTGCAAACAACAGGAAGTGTTTTCCACAACATGTCATTAAGCTTATGGAACTCCCTGTTACAAGATTCAGTCATGGTACAGTAACTATGTGGAGTGGCTTAAAGAACAAAGGAGAGATGTATCAATAGCCACAAAACACTTTGTTTTTGACCATTTAAATTTTCTAAATTCCAAATAAGTGACAGAAAGGGGGTAGGGACTCCTTGGCACCTATTACAGCTCTATAAAACCACCCTGTTTAAACCCCAAACACACAATAAGGACAAATGGACAAACATTACAGACTTATTGGTTTTATGGAACATCTTTAACATCTAATGCTTGGTTTTATTTATACAACTATTACTGGCTCATCCCGGATCAGCAAGTAATCAGAAACATTAATATAAGAAGCAACAGAGCTAATTACTCAAGAACAGAATAAAACCTGCCAGACAGGTCCCACATTTTTTTTCTAGGCAAAGGAGGGGAAAAAGGTAAGATGGTAAGCTTCCTTTCATTTGTGATTATAATTTTCCAGGAAAGGACAAGCATTTTAATCCAGCACGTGATTTAGCTGTGGTATCATGTGGACTAGCAACTTTCAAAATACTTTTGCAAGGCAGAAGAATGTCACCTGATTTGAAGGACTGTTTGTGGGCCAAAAAAAGCAGTGGAAACTGTCACATTAAAAAAAAGTTGCATAGAAGGCATCTCCACCAAAGGAGAGTCAAGAAAATCATTCAGTTAAATCAAACTTTCTCCTGTGGAGAAACTCACAAAATGGCCTCATCTAATCAATGTGTTCCTTCTCCTTTCCCTATCTTGTTGGCCTCCATATGTGTTGGAACTTAGTTCCTCATTGTGGTCAAGGGTTAGGAAGGATAGCAGATAAAATGCAGACAAATTGTTTGGACAACAGCCAGACTTACCCCTACCGGCCCTTGACTATGAAATCCATTGCATGTAAAGTTAATTATCACAGAAGTATTAAAAATAGTGAATATGATCACTCCCCATCTATATAATAATTCTTCCCTTCCTTCACACTAAGTTAGAACTGAAGAAGCTTCTTGGATGAGAAGCAAAATGTTTTCAAAGAGAAAAAAAACCCCAAGAAAGTCCAGTTGCCTTTTGGAAAAGCACTTTTGGGTCAACCATGATCTGAATAATTGAGAATCTCCAGACATTTCACATTAAGAATTACAATTTGCGGTCTCTGCACTTCTGGGACCATAGTTGTAAATTTTTAAACAAAGAGACCAATTTCACTAACTCGCCTTGTATAAATTAGCACTTTGCATACTCTCACTGGCTCAGTTACATTTTATCTCATCATTTAATATGATTCTATTTTTTGTTGTCCTCTATTACCATACTTATCTATTACACAAAGCCCACAATGGGTTAAGAGCTAGATCCAGATGCAGGTTGACTCTGAAGTAAATGCTCATGAATCCAAGCCTTCTCAAGTCTTAGGAAAAGTTGCAAAAATCTACAAACTAGGTTGCACGAGTTAGCATTAAATCCCCATAGGAAGTGGGCTCATGTCGGAGGTCACACAGCAGCAAAATAATCTGAAAGGGGCACAAATTCAGCATTGAAAAGTCTTATTGACATCAAAATCTGTAATACTAATGCAGATAGTTCTCTACTTACAACCACTTGTTTAGTGACCATTCAAAGTTACAGCAGCACTGAAAGAAATGACTTATGACTATTTTTCCCAGTTGCAGCCATAGCAGCCTCCCCATGGTCATGTGAACAAACTTCAGATGCTAACAACTGGCTCACGTTTATGATAGTTGCAGTGTCCAGGGGCCATATGATCACCTTTTGCGACCTCCTGACAAGCAAAGTTAATGGGAAGATTGATTCACTTAACAACCGTGTTACTATCTTAACAACTACAGGGATTTCCTTAACAACTGTGGCAAGAAAAGCAGTAGAATAGGGCAAAACTCACTTGACATCTGTCTTGCTTAGCAACAGAAGTGTTGGGCTCAATTGTCGTTGTTTAGGCGAGGACAACTGTATTAAAACTGCTGCAGCCAAAAAAAAACCCAGTGCCATGTTAGGGACAAAAAACCAGAAGTTTAGTAGCACCTTGTCCATCTAGCACCTTTTATTAAAAATATTGGCTTTCATGACCTATGTCTGAAGAAGTGAGCTGCAGCTCATGACAGACAGTGCCCTTTAATAAAATTTGTGAGTCAGAAAAGATGCTATCAGGCTGTGGGTTGTTGTTTTTTTGCCAAAACAACTAAGAATCTCTTACCATATTCAGCATGGGGAAACTGAGCTTTGCAGTGACCAGCTACACCCACCTGACTTTTGTCCACTCAAACCAGCCACACCACAACACTTATGTTTGTCTTAACAATCGATGTAATGGGGGAGGGAGAAAAGGCAGGCTCTTAAGCCAAAGAAAACAAAAAGGAAGGAACATCAGTACCAACTTTTTAAAAAGCTTCCGGGAGCAGAGGAGAAGCAACACGGGCTGGCCTTAAATAACAACCCCCCACACTTTCCTGGCCCATCCCCTGGGGTCAGATTTTAACCTGATAACCCAAAAGGAGGAAAAAGTTAAAATTATGCATGCCTAATGCCAGCTCCAGATGTTCTTTTCCCCTTCCCCTCCCCTGTCTCCAAAATGCATAGATGGATGGTTAAAGATGGTTTCAACTTAAGAAAATCAGCCTTAGCCCCCACCATGAAATGACCTGAAAGTTTAAAAGTGGGAGGGAGGGGAAGGAAAACAGGACAGATCCTCACATTTTGTAAAATCTAAGTAGCTACTTGTTCCACTTAGCACCTCCACCCAAGCTCTGCATTAATTCCGATGTTCTTATAGCATTTTTCTCTCTCTCTCTCTCTCCCTCCACCCTTTCAATACACTCACCTGGACTCAGGAATTATCCAGTTTCAGTCCCGCCCCCTCAGTTCCCCAGAGTGCCTCCAGTGCTCACAGGAAATCAATGCTATTGGCCCTTCCGGCTGTTACTCAAAGACTGAAAGTCACAGCCTCCCATTCCTTCTGCCACCTACGCCTATTAAAGGGACAGGAACATGCACAGAGTAAAACTAGGAAATTCTAGGGAAAAGTTCATTATTTTATCAGAATCCTACCTTGGTCAGATAAAAGCACGAAAAGAAGTGGGGAAATTAGTTAAATTAGAGCTACATCTAAGCTGTGGATTAAATACTTTATTTTCATCTTTGATTTTTGTATTATTCAGCTAGGGCAGGGGTAGGCAACCTTGGCTCTTTTATGACTCGTGGACTTCAACTCCCAGAATTCCTGAGCCAGCATGGCTCAGCTTGGAAACCTCTCCCTTTCCCCTCAGCATGGCTGGCTCAGGAATTCTGGGAGTTGAAGTCCACGAGTCATAAAAGAGCCAAGGTTGCCTACCCCTGAGCTAGGGTCTGTAATACATTCTGTTTTGTTTCTGATCTAAATGCGTTTTTGTTTCATTTACAAGTGTGTTTATCGTCATCACTTCAGAAGCCACTATGATTACATTCCCTGCAAAAGTAGGACGGAAGAAATACTGAACTATTTTAAAATCAGTCACAGCCACTCAACTTACAGAGTTTTAGGAAATGGAAGGGAGAAAGGACAACAAAGGGTAGGCATGGATTCCTTTTTCAGTTGCAGCTTTAGGTCTTTTGAAAACTACATGAACTGTAGGCATGTATAATTTATTCAATTTGCATAGCCACCCATCTCATGTGGAGGCTAAAACACACGGAGAACGGTTTCAAGAATTGGGTATGGCTAGACTAGTGAAAAGAAGGACCAGGAGTGACATGATAGCAGTGTTCCAATATTTGAGGGGCTGCCACAAAGAAGAGGGGAGACAACCTATTTTCCAAAGCACCTGAAGGCAGGATAAGAAGCAATGGATGGAAACTAATCAAGAAGAGATTGGAGCAAGAATCAAAGATGTGGCAGAGAACCTAACCAAAATAATAAAACCCACAGATTACTACCCTTTTCTACTACTACACATAGGGACAAACGACACCAAAATGGACCTGAAAACAATATTGAGTGATTACGAACAGCTAGGCAAGAAGGTCAAGGATTAGGTGCACAAGTAGTTTTTTCATCTGTACTGCCAATGAAAGGTCAACATTCCGTAAGAGAACAAAGGATTCTAAAAGTGAACCATTGGCTAAGGGTTGGTGTCAAAAGAACTTTGCATTCCTGGACCATGGTTTGCACTACCTCCACGAGGGACTTTTGGCAAGGGACTGGCTGCACCTCACAAAAACTGGGAGGAATGTTTTCGGGAAATGCCTGGCTTAACTTATTAGGAGGGCTTTAAACTAAAATTGAGAGGGGAGGATGACCAGATTTTAGGATCTCTAGGACCTAATTACAAGCAGAAACCCCAAGAAAACAAATTAAATAATGAGGCAAGGAGGGATGGGAAGGAAGACAAACTCAAACACCAAATAGGAGACATGGGAAGCATACCCAGAGTCAGACATAAAGATCTCAAATGCCTATATACAAATGTACAAAGTCTGGGGAACAAACAGGGTGAACTAGAATTATTAATACATGAAGGTAGATATAATTGGAGTTACTGAAACTTGGTGGGACGAGACCCATGAGTGGAACCCACTGACAGAAGGATATAAGCTGTTAAAAAAAAACCATAGAAGAAAAGGTGGAGTTGCACTATATGTAAAAGAGATCTAACCTAGAACTAGGAAGAAATTTCCTGACAGTGAGAACAATCAACCAACAGCTTGCCTTCAGAAGTTGTAGGTGCTCCATCACTGGAGGCTTTTAAGAAGGACTGGATAGCCAATCTGGAATGGTATAAGGCAGGGCTTTTCAACCTTTTCACCCATTGTACCACTTTTAGGATATGGCAACATCCGAGTACCACTAGTCGCCTAGCAAGGTGTCAAAAACTTGATGACCAAAAAAACAAAAAAGGAAAAAGGAAAAAAGTGATAAAGTACAGGTAGTCCTTGACTTACAACAGTTCGCTTAGTGACTGTTTGAAGTTACAATGGCACTGAAAAAAGTGCCCCCCAAGCCACAGCCGAGCAAGACACCTGCCTGCCCGCCCGGCGGTGCTCTTCCTCCTGTCCAAGATTTTCATTGTTGTGAGCATTTCTGTTGAGGATTGGCAGCGGGAATGGGGTGGGGGGGGGTGTTTGGTTTTTATTCCCCCCGTCTGCTGGGTGGTTGCAGCAGGTTTTGGTCACTTCACATGACCCTGGGACACTGTGACCATCATAAATATGAATCAGTTGCCAAGCATCTGAATGTAAATCACAAGACCCTGGAGATGCTACAACATTCCAGCTGATCGGCGCTTCTTCTGGGCTCAGCAGAAGCGCCAGGATCAGTGCTGCTTTCCAGCTGATTGGTGCTTCTTCAAGGGCTCAGCAGAAGCACCAGGATCAGCGCCGAGCTCCAGCTGGAGCCTGGCACTGATCCTGGCGCTTCCACTGAGCCCTGACAGCCCCGAAGAAGCGCCGATCAGCTGGAAAGCAGCACTGATCCTAGCGCTTCCGCTGAGCCCTGACAGCCCTGCAGCTCCAGCCATCTCTCGCTCAGGCTTGTGCGGTGCTGCCACCGGTTCAGCTCATTCCCCTCCCCCATTACCACTCTTCTAGGATGGTCGCGTACCACCTGCCAGGTGCCAATGTACCACAGGTGGTACACATACCACTGGTTGAAAAGCCCTGGTATAAGGCAGGGGTCCCCAAACCCTGGTCCATGGACCAGTACTGAGCTGCGAAATGCCAGCAACCGGTCCACACAAACAAGCGAAGCCCCATCCGCGGAATGCAGGCAGCACACAAAACCACGCACTCTTCGGTCCGTGGAAAAACCTCTCTCCATGGAACCAGTCCCTGGTGCCCAAAAGATTGGGGATCTCTGGTATAAGGTCTCCTGCTTGGCCAGGAGGCTGGACTAGATAGAAGACCTCCAAGGTTCCTTCCAACTCTATTAATAGTGAAATGTGGCTCCGAGAAGCTCACAGTAATTAAAAACAATAGTGAGAACAAAACAAATATAAATAAAAAGAACACATAACTATTAAAACCACTATAAACACAAAACATAAGCACACTTCTCAGGAAAATACAAGGAATAGATCCCATTTAATCTAATCATTTCTGACCACTATCTCCAGACCCCTAGTGCCACGGCACAGCCATGTTTTCTGAGCCTTCTTAAAGCCCAAAAGGATAGGAACCAATCTCAGTTCTGAGGGAATGATGTTCCAAAGGATGGGTGCCACAGCAGAAAACGCTCTCTTCTTGGGCTTCATCAAATGATATTCCTTACTAGACAAGATCCCTAAAATACCTCTCCTGCTGCATCTGATGGAATGGTCCTATCCTCCTCCCTTACAGGGCTGTTGTGAAGGCAGCATCATGAATTCTAGCCAAATCTGGACAAATAGGGAAGGCAGAGGATTCCATGTTGGGAAAAGAAAAGAGAAGGAAGGGAAACCAGTCTTGTGGGTCAAAAAATTCTACCCTAAACCAAAGATGCCTTTAATAATTAACTTTCAAAACAATGGGGAAAATCTCATACACAATGAAAAAAATGATAAATCACATTAGACTCTAAATATCTCCAGCAACCCAATCTTTATTTTAAATTACTACCAATGGCCCACAATCCAGTCTTCCCAGAGATCTCTTACTTTCAAGGATAACTAGTTGAAAAGAGGGGAGATTGTTTTCATGCCTTAGGCAGGGGATTATACTTGACAAGATTAACTTTTGTTCTGCTCTTGAAAGGAAATATTTTAGCACCTAGCCAGCTTTCCAGAATGCACACTCAGGATTAGTCAGCACAAAGTTAAGCATTAACTGTTAACAGAGTCCAACTCTATGACTATTCTGTGTAAATTTAAAAATACATGCATGAACTATGAAAAAATGAATTCAGCCTGGCCCAAAACAAGTATTTGGAAATGATCAAATACTGTCTAATAGTAACTTTACTCTCATGTGGGAAATGTTACAAAACTAATAATTGCTGCCATAATAGAAAAGCGGAACTCTGAATCTCATTATATTTATTGTAAGCTTATATTTCAATGATATTTCTAGGATATACTTCAGTGATATTCGTAGGAAAGGGTTGCAAAAATAAGTTAAAATGAAAGCACACACACACACACACACACACAATCTTCCCCAAAGCTAGGAATTTTAATAGTGGCATAATATAACCAGTGGAATAAACATTGCATTTTAAAAATTCAGGAAAATAAACAGTCTTCTCACTGCAAAGGCAATGAGTTAGTCACCAAGCAAATGTCTTTAGGGAGAACATTCCAGAACTAGGTATCATCAGTAAAAGGCTCTTTTTTAAAGGAGATAGTGAAAGTAGAGTTTGTTGAAAACCAGAGGTAATAGATAAGTAGTGACATAGCAGCTGGATTTACACATCTGTGTATGTGACACATCTGTCACAATGCAGTTTTGATTGTACATATGGCTTAGTGTCCTGTTAACCAAATCTGATGACCGTGAATGAATCCATCTTCAGGGAACCTCAAAGCTCGGAAGAGAAAACCTCTGGTCTCGGTAACCCAACCAGATTGGATCCTGCAAACCTGATGATGTTACTGGTATCTAGTTCGGGTAATGAAATGTCTGCAAGAAACCAACCAAGATCAGAGAGTACCAAGGACCCCTCATTTCAAATCTTCTCCTTTATTGGTTAACCAAACCACAGCTGACTATATATAATGCATGAACCCCGTTGCAAGATTTGATAGAAGATTCCCGATAGAAAATCTACTGGACATCCTTACATGCAGACCTACCAGATCTTCCACAGAGTACTTTTATTATTTGCAAAATAAGCCTTGGATTGAGTAAACACAGTCATGCTGCCTGCAGCTCCAACTGTTGGTGGAATACATTTCAAAGATCTGCAGGAGAGACACAGCCATCTTGCTGCCTGAGAAGAAAGCCTACATTCTGTACATGCCCAGAAACCCTGCAAAGTAGTTATGTTTACTACATACAAAGCATGCACTGTGCATATTTCTAATTTTAGGCGTCTGGTTCTGCTATCTGGTAGGATAACAGATCCTTTTCTGAATGCCTGGGAAAAACACCTTGCGGCTTGCATTGCCCTCTGCAGCGGAAAAAATAGTGTTTTTCCTGCCACCTTGCTGCATCCCCCCCCCCGAGCCTTCCAAGAAACCCTGCACAGACCAAGGCCCCCTTTTCTGCATGGCTTCATGAGAAATGCATTCTGCGTGCTGTAATTCCCAAAATCTTGGGCGTCTGTAATTTATTGCACAGAATGCATTCTGCACATGCGTAGAAAGATCATGTTCGATGGAGGGGGGGGGGAGATCGGGAGGAAGAATCCCCGAGACCAAGTTGCGCCTACCTTGCCGTCTACGTAGAAATACACTCTGCCCATTCCCAGAGGTACTCTTCACCCGCTGCTACTTTTAAAGGGCCTTCAATCTCCCCTTTCAGAATTCAGCCAGCTGGGTGTTTGGGGGCGGGTCCCCGCTGGCAACGTTTTGTCCAATGAAACAGAGGAAAGGCGGGGCCGGCGGAGGGGCTGAATTGGCTCCTCCGTTTCCAGCGAAACCCGCTCTTAGTCGATCCTACGCAAAACGCCAGAGAGGTCGCGCGTCACGTGATCCAGCCCAACCCGGAAGTGAGCGTGCTGCTCTGGGTGAATGGCGAGAGTGTGGTGGGTTTAAGAGAGGGAAACTTTTTCGGTCTCTCCCTCCTCGCTCGCTCCCGGTCTTCGCTCACGTCCGCGGATCCCCTTTAGCGTCCGACATGTGATCCGTTGGCTGGTTCACTCTACTTCAGGTAGGGACCATAGGCGTGGTCATACCTGCTCTCGGGGAGAAGATACCTGCCCGTGGGGAGAGGAGGGCTCTGGCGGGAAGAGGGCGGAGCCGCTGAGTTCGCTTCTAACTCAGGAGAGCAACTACCCCCATCTGGTAATACTTGGATAAAGCAAACTACAATTCCTATCATCCCAAGATTATGGAATGCAAATTGGATTATGCTTCCCACTCTCCGTACAAGCGCTGGCTGGAGGGTGTACCTACTGGTGGAGCTGTATTACAGCTGGGAGGTCTGGTTTCCATTGCTCTAGGGCAGCGTTTCTGAATCTCAGCAAGTTGATGATAAATGGACTTCAACTCCATGCTGGTCAGGGAATTCTGGGAGTTGAAGTCCACCCATCATCAACTGGCTGAAGTTGAGAAATGCTGCCTCTGGAGTGCAGGATGTAGTCGGAACCATGTGTTGCAAGAAGGCAGATTTTGATTGAATATTGCAAAGACTCCTGAAAAGTAAGATTAATGAAAATCACTCAAGAGTTTCTGGGAGTTGGGTGGCATTTAATACCGGTAAATTATGGTTGGTCGAACAGACAGCTAGATGTTCAGACTGGATTTGACATTTTGGTCTGCCTGTCGAGTACTTCCCAAGGACCTGAGATAGGCAAATGTGGATGTTTGATGGTATACAAATGTCGTCGCAGGATGTAAGCTGTTCCGAGTAAGGCTGCCTTTTGCAATTGACTGATGGGGAATTTGTCAGTGCCGATGATGATCAAGTGATGCTCCAGTTGTTTTGGGATTGCACCCAAGGCACCTATGACTATTGATACTAATTTGGCAGTGGTACCAGTGACCCAGTCAGAAGGTGGGCTGGCCTTCATGGGATGTATTAAGACCCAAACTAAGTACAGATACTTCTTGACTTACAACCATTCATTTAGCAACCATTCAAAGTTACAATGGCACTGAAAAAAGTGACTTATGACTGGTCCTCACACTTACAAAGGTTGCAGCATTCCCAAGGTCAAAATTTAAACTCTTGGTAACCAGCATGTATTTATGACAACTGCAAGCATCTTGGAGTCATGTGATCATCATTTGCAACCTTTCCAGCTGGCTTCCGACAACCAAAGTCAATAGAAGAAGCCAAATTCATTTAACAACTGCAGTGATTCACTTAACCACTGTGGCAAAATAGGTTGTAAAATTGGGCACAACTTACTTAACAATTGCCTTGCTTAGCAATGGAAATTCCAGTCCCAATTGTGGTCATAAGTCAAGGACTACCTGTAGCTATCTGCTATGGATGCTTTCATTTGGGTTCTTGCGCTAAGGAAGTCCACAGCCAAACTGATTCCTTTTGAGTGCTGAGATTCTGAGAATGTCAAGATTTTTCCCTTATTCCAAAACACAGGCCAGGCAAACAATTTAGAATTGTAAACCACCCAAAGTCACTTGTTCGAATTGGATGGCTATAGAAATTGAATAAATAAATGAATAAACAAGCAAATAAACTATAACTTTAAGTTGTAAAAAGCAGGATTCCAAGTGAATCTTAGGAAAATCTTGTGAATAGGGAGTTCAAAAGTGCAGTCATTTACCCAGATCTGGCCTCCCTTTCACTGAGATATTGAAACAAAGGCTTGGACAGTCATGTATTGTGGGTGCTTTAATAGGGGGTGGGGTATTGTAATGAGCAGAGGAATGGTCTTAAAAAGGACTGCTTGGGGAGACAGAAAATATTTCAAGGATCAGATGTTCTAACTTGTTGTGGAAAATTATCTTCCTATTGGCTACAGGAGCAGAATCTCATGTGGGTATGGTGGGCCAGTCTAGACAGCAGCGTTTGCTTTTCTCACCCATGAAGGCAAAGGGTGAGCGACAAGAATGCATATCTTTCCCACTAATATTTTCCCTGTAAGGTCCTATCTTAATAAATTTATTTATGGCATGGAAAAAAATGTGAAGTTTTTGAAGGATTAGTGATTAAGTCGGTATCTGGGAAAAAGCCTTTTCTCCTTCCCTTTTTGTAGCACTGTATAATTTATGTTTCTAGCTGGCATTATTTTCTTTGAGGATGCTTTCCTTCTTTCTTATAGATAATATAAAGTTTTTTTTTCTCAAATCATGAGAGGTTATATCACCTCTCTAAACCTAGAGGAAGTTTTCTTACTCATCATGTATCTGTCTTCTCATCCTGGTGTTTGGCAGATTACAGTGCCCGTTTAAGATGGAACCTACTGCCTCCGGCGTCTTCTGCAGCCGTGTGCTCAGCATGGTGAACTCAGAAGACGTAAACGCCATCATCTTGGCTCAGAAGAACATGTGAGTGGTATACATTTTTTCACAGTGTTGTATATCTTTGACCCTAACAAACTTTCCTCTCTGTCATTAATCTCTCTCCTTTTGCCAGCTGATAATTTACTTCTTGCATCACTTATTCTTTTCGCTTGCTGTTTTAATCTAGAGCAGGGGTCTTCAAACTTGGCCATTTTATGACTTGTGGACTTCAACTCCCAGAATTCCTCAGCCAGGCATGCTGGCTGAGGAATTCTGGGAGTTGAAGTCCACAAGTCATAAAAGGGCCAAGTTTGAAAACCCCTGATCTAGAGGAAAAGAAGGCTAGAACATACTGGGTATGTCTTTTTTCTCATTTTCTGCCCTGCCAGTTATCAAACCAGTAGATGCTCACTAAAAAATCTTTTAGAAACAAACCCACATATCATATAAACCATGCAGTCCATAGGTCCCACAAGGAAGGGGAACCATGTGTAAAAAGGGTTCACTGGAGAAACTGCTGGGGCTGCTTGCCATGCCCCAGAAAGCCACAGCATGATACAGATACTATAAGAATGCCAGCCAAATGGGGAAGGCAGGAAGTGGAAAAAGCAGGAAGTGAGCTGGCAAAAGCAAACTCCCCGATGCACTCTTATTGGACAAAACCGCTTTCTATCTACTCCATAGGGAAGCATTGCAAAAATGGGGTGTCTGCATTCTCCAAATACAGGTAGCCCTCGACTTAACAACCATTTGTTTAGTAACCATTCAAAGTCGCAACAGCACTGAAAAAAGTGACTGATGACCGTTTTTCACCCTTATGACCATTGCAGCATCCCCATGGTCATGTGGTCAACATTTGGACGCTTGGCAACTGACTCATATTTATGACGGTTGCAGTGTCCTGGGGTCATGTGAGATCTCCTTTTATGAACTTCTGACAAGCAAAGTCAATGGGGAAGCCAGATTCCCATGTTAGTAACTTAACAACTGCAGTGATTCACTTAACAACCGTCTCACTTAGCCCCAGAAATGTTAGCCTCAATTGTGGTCGTAAGTCGATTGCCTGTAGTGTGCCTGTTCTTGTGAGACCCAGGGAACAGCTCAGAAGCTTGCTAAAGCATTCCAAGAATGGGGTGCAATATTTGGACAGTGCATTTGGAGCATTGCACAAGAGGCCCTGGGAAGAAGGCTTTGTACAGTCAGCAGCTGCCTTGCATACCTAGGGTCAAGCTGGGTGCACCTCATCAGCAGTGGGAGAAAAATGGTGAATGTCAGTTGAGGGCCTGTAGAACAGAGGTCTCCAACTTTGCCCACTTTATGATTTGTGAACTTCAACTCCCAGAATTCCTCAGCCAGCCATGGGAGTTGAAGTCCACAAGTCATAAAATGGCCAAGGTTGGGGACCTCTGCTGTAGAGCATAGGGTGGCAGGGGCAACTGAGGCTTTGGATAGTGGTGCTGGGGGTGACTGGCTGCAGTGTGGGGTTTGATGTGCACTTCTGAGTGGCAGTGGCAGCTCTGGGGCTAAAGTAGAGGTGTGGGGGCAGGGAGAGCTGGTTGATACCACTAAGCCTCTATTTTAGCCTCAGCTCTGGCACTGCCTCCAACGAATTCTGCTATGCAAGGTGGCCATAAGGGCAAATGTCGGAAAGGGAGAGATCAGAGAGTGGGGAAAGTTGTAGTGTCCCTGCAGTCATAAGTGGTGCTCGGGCTGCCAAACACCTGAATTTTGATCATGGAGGTGCTCCAACGGCCATAATTTAGGGCAGGGGTCTTCAAACTTGGCCCTTTTATGACTTGTGGACTTCAACTCCCAGAATTCTTCAGCCAGGCACGCTGGCTGAGGAATTCTGGGAGTTGAAGTCCACAAGTCATAAAAGGGCCAAGTTTGAAGACCCCTCCTTGATTATGTTCACAGACTTTATTTGTACCAGTCTAACTCAACCTCTTGCCTTCCTCTTCAGGCTTGACCGGTTTGAGAAAACCAATGAGATGTTACTCAACTTTAACAACCTATCGGGGGTCCGAATGCAGCAGATGAACGAACGCTTCCTTCACCACACTCGGACGTTGGTGGAGATGAAGAAAGATTTGGATAGTATTTTTCGGAGGATCAGGTACACATATACCACCTCTTTGGTCATTCAGCCTTTTTCTTGGCCCATTAGCTCCTTAGTGGCTACTGAAATTTTCATCAACGATTTCTGAGTTTTCTTCAGAGCGGAGGATCTTGGGGAAGTCCCTACAGATTGAAGGGGAGTTGCAACATAACTCTTCTGAAAAAAGCTTGCATGCTGTTTTCTTTTCCTTGTACGATTAAGTGACAGACAGTTAAGTGTTTCCCCTCCCGTTGCAACAACTGTGGTGTAGTTAGTTCTTTTCTTCTTCTTGCAGAACTCTGAAAGGAAAGCTAGCAAAACAGTATCCAGAAGCATTTAGCAGTAAGTAGGCTTATCTTCAATGCACATTTTTCCAATGATGATATTGTTGAATAATGAATAATACTGTATACCTTAATGCCATTTAACGGTATTTGGGACATCATGACGTGATCCTTGCTTAACTCTAAACCTTAATGTTTTTGGCTTACTCTGATGGACAAACTGCTTGTTATGGTTTGAGGTGTGAACCAAGCCACGATGGCCTGATTTAATAGAAATTTTACATAAAAAACCGAGCTACAAGAAAGTTCAATACTGTGTAATATAAGCAAAGTTTTCTTGCAGTTTATTATTAGACATGTGAATGTATTTAATGTATACTTGCTTGATAGATTACAGGAATGCTGTAGATATATCTTTATTTCAGCAAAGCATTTGTATCTACGAGATACTGACTAAGAAATGAGTTAAGTGTGGGCTGATGGCCCAATAATTTCATAACTGGCTCATAAAAAATGCTCAAAGAGGAAGCTTGGAGATCATCGCATCCAGCTGGGTGCTTGGTTTAAGGAATCCACCGCTCTTTTATAAGGATTAACTAGTGCAGGGGTAGGCAACCTTGGCTCTTTTATGACTCGTGGACTTCAACTCCCAGAATTCCTGAGCCAGCCACGCTGAGGGGGAGAGGTTTCCAAGCTGAGTCATGCTGGCTCAGGAATTCTGGGAGTTGAAGTCCACGAGTCATAAAAGAGCCAAGGTTGCCTACCCCTGAACTAGAGGAACTAAGTACAATAAGGTTTGATAGTACAGGTGGGCCTTGACTTACAACCATAATTGGGACCAGAATTTTGATTGTAAGTTGTTGTGGTCATAAGTCAAGGCACCCACTTGATCAGGTCCAATTTGTTTTACTGTTCTTATCATGTGGTTAAGTGAATCCATTCTTCCTGAAACTGGTAAAAAAAAAATCAAAAATCACAGGACACTACATCTGGTCATAAATGCAAGCTGTTTGGGGAGCACCTAAAGGTGGTCATGTGACCTTGTGTGTGTGTGTGACATTTTATGGAGGCCAGATTTTAAAACACTCTTTCTGAAGGCGCCATAATTTTGAACAATTGTTAAACCATCTCATAAATTGAAGACTACCTGTATCCCATTTGTTCACCCAGAGAAATATACTGGTCTTTTTTTATTATTATTACCAGTCAAAGATACTGTTCTTTTCCAAGTCTTTTAAATTTTTGGACCTTTTGTTTCAGTGCTGCAGTTAATATTGTCTGTTTTTAATGAACATTAAATATAAAAATCCAGTTATAATTTCTATGTGGTAGACTGCTTTATATTCATTTTCTTAATAACTTTAACAGCTGTCCCGTTAAGTAAGCCAGGACATAGGTAAAATGGGGGCTGAGATTTAAGGGCCAGCAAACAGCTTCGTTCTGCTGGCAGGTCTGTACTAAAGGCTGGTCAAACTCAGTACATCCAATGCTTTTCCTACCTCCCTGGTAATTCTGTAACAAAACCTTCCTTCCCCTTTCCAGATGTACACGAATCTCCCATCCTTGAAGATGATGACTTTGATCCTGTCCCCAAAAGTACCGCCACAACCATTGCTACCTCAGAGCAGACCACTGAGTCCTGTGACACCAGTCCAGACATCATCTCTCCTGCCACCAGCCATGACTTTGAAGACCTGTCTCAGGGCACTTACGACACAGTGGCTATGAATGGGCAGAGCATAACAGATGAGGACAATGAGACAGACTAGTCTCCATGGAAACTGTTATAGGAGCAGAGGTGGACTTGCTTCCCACTCACCACCCACCTGCTAACAGACCTGCAAACTTTTTTTTTTAATCTATGTTCTCTGTATTGTCTTGGCTAACTGTTTCTGTCTGGGAAGAGAGGGCTAAACATGGGTGATGGGCCTTTTGCATGAAGCACCATCATCCAAAGCAGGGGTTTTCAAACATGGCCCTTTTATGACTTGTGGACTTCAACTCCCAGAATTCCTCAGCCAGCGTGCCTGGCTGAGGAATTCTGGGAGTTGAAGTCCACAAGTCATAAAAGGGCCACGTTTGAAGACCCCTGATCCAAAGGGTGCTGATCTGTGTCTGATGCCAAATAAACTTAACCTTGAGTCTAGGCCAGTGTTTCTCAACCTTGACAACTTTTAAGATGTGTGGACTTCAACTCCCAGAATTTCTCCGGCCAGCATGACTGGCTGGGAAATTCTGAGTTGAAGTCCACACATCTTAAAAATGTCATGGTTGAGAAATACTAGTTTAGGCAGTGCACAGTTGGCGAGGCAGCACATAAGGAGCGGTGGGTGGATAAGCTGTTGCAGCCCAACCACTCCCTTCTCTTGCGACAGACTGATTAGTTATGGAAGGCTTCCTCAGTAAAGACATTGCAACCCAACATTTATAGTCCCTTGTGTAGACAACAGTAGATTGAGCTGAACATCTTGCAATTCCTGATTAATTATCCAGCAGGCAAACATCCAAAATCTTTGGAGTCCATAGGAAATGATATGCTAATAGCCAGCTACAATTTACTCTATGACTTAAAAACAGGCAAGGATGCCTTCAGGAATACAAATTCCTGTGTTTTCCTCTCTCTTTGTTAGGCACAAGACCCCATTGATGAGTCTTCCTATTGGCCTCTGTATGCAGAATACAAATGATCAGAATCATAATCATCTTGGTGGGGTGAGGATGGGGTTTAAAGTAAGCTACAATCTCTGTTCGCTTCAGGGACTGGCATTGGTGAGATTTTCAGGGGATCGTCCTTCTTAGTAATTGCTGCTACCACCGTCCTCTCGAGCTATTGCTCATCTTTGGTTGTGGATCTGATAAGTCAACAATGGTTGAAGTGTTCGGTATTCCCCATCCCTAAAACTCCCCCTAAAAACAAAGCTTGACTTTGTACAACCTCTATCATCTAATGATGCACCTTATAAAAAAAGATGAGGGCCATATGCTGCATTGCACTTGCCTTGTGCTATTTTCTTACGTTTGCCACACTCACTGTTACATGTCATATTTAATATTCCAATAATTTTCCTGTGTGTTTAAACATCTCACCCCCCTCTTACCACACTTTCAGTTACTGTAACACCAATGAATGTTTTTGTTTGGTTTTTGATAGTTCCTTTCGCTGGAACTTAGGAACTAACTAGATGTGTTGCTTGGAGGGCAGGGTGCACTGGCCTCTTTCCTCTCGTGTAATCTTGTGAACTGCGTTCTAATTCAAAGAAAAAAATATTTTTGTACTGCTGTAAGTTTACAGAGGTTAATAAGATAATAACCAATAAACAAATTACCTGAGAGCTCGCCTGCTTGACAGTAAGTGGAGTTGTTTTTGGCTTCTTTTTTTTTAAACCACCCAATAAACAAAATATTCTGATAGCAAGTTATAAAATGGCTGAAGGAGGGGTCAGTTTTTAATCTAAGCAGCCAGTAAAGCAAAATGAATTTGTTGCTTTTAAAACCAGGCTGAAGGAATTAATAACACCAGTGCTCTTACCAGACTGGTGCATGTTGCTGACAGGGAATGCACCAGAGAACCTTGCCATATAATCCTTTTATTTCTATCAGATAACATAGTTGGCTGGTTTAGATGCCCACCTTAATTCAGCCTGGAAGATAAAGCTTACCATCATTCATCCCTAGGAAATGTTACACTAAAATGGGTCCCCAACCCCCGGTCCGTGGACCAGTACCGGGCCTCGGCATGCCAGCAACCGGTCCACACAAGCAAAGCCCCATCTGCAGGATGCAGGCAGCATACAAATCTGCGCCCCTCTGGTCCGCGGAAAAACCTCTCCACAGAACCGGTCCCTGGTGCCCAAAAGGTTGGGGATCTCTGCACTAAAGAGTATTGTGTGTGTGTGAGAGAGAGAATGATATATGATTTAATTCTACGTTGTTAAAATTGTAGCAGTACCCTGGCTGTGATAAACAAAAGTGGTGTTTTTACATTCTCTTCTGCTATTTTATTTATATTATTGAGTGTGAATGCTTAGGTTGTCTATTTAGTATAATTAGATAAAATGCTTGACCTCTGCATGTATTTTAGGAAAGCTACATTTCAAACAAAAAGTTACAAATAAATGTAAAACCATATTGATTCGGATTCACAGACAGGACTTTTCAGTTTTCACATATACACAACTGATACAACACTGAAAAAGAGTGAGTTTTTTTGAATACAGGTAGTCCTTGACTTACAACAGTTCATTTAGTGACCATTCAAAGTTACAACAGCACTGAAAAAAGTGACTTATAACCATTTTTCATACTTATGACCGTTGCAGCATCCCCATGGTCCTGTGATTTACATTTGGATGCTTGACAACTGGTTTATATTTATGACGGTTGCAGTGTCCCGGGGTCATATGATCATCTTTTGCAACCTTCTGAAAAGCAAAGTCAATGGGGAAGCCAGATTCAGTTAACAACCATGTTACTAATTTAACAACTGCAGTGATTCACTTAACAAATGTGGCAAGAAAAGTCATAAAATGGGGCAAAGCTCACTTAACAAATTTCTCACTTGGCAACATAAATTCTGAGCTCAGTTGTGGTTGTAAGTCGAGGACTACCTGCAGTGCTTTTTTTGTAAAAAAGAGAAAAAAAGGTGCCAGAACTCACATCTTGTTAATCTTTTATTTAAAAAATTATATATTCAGTCCTTACCATAAATTGAATTTATTATATTTAAGGCAAATGTTCATAGTAAATTCCAAAGTTTTGTCCAATCCTCGTCCGGCAAATCTTCTCGACTCCTTTCCTTACTGTTAGTATCTATGGCCGAATGAGAAACCACAGATCAACATACTTTGAAGGATCAAAAAGTCTCAGAGATGGTCCGACAAGTTTGATGAACAAAAATGCTGAAATTGTCTTAGTCTTCAACGAAGCTCTTGTTGGGGTGGCAATTAAATTCATCTGCGAAAACCCACGTTCACATTCACTTGATGAAATGGGAATGGTATTTAGAGTCCGTATCAAAGGCAACAGTTTTTCTGGATATCTTTTTGAGAATGTATTCACGGAATCCACGGATCATTTCTCTTTCATTTAGTTGCAGTCTGATTGACAAGTTTCTAATTTCCACTTCTCCAAATGTCAGTTGAGTTGATCTTCAGGCCAATGTTTTTGATCAAGTATGCGAGACCAATGCGCCAACTCATTGTCTTTGCTATCAAGCAATCTTTTTTCAATTGACTCTTTCAATTTTGTATAAAATGTACTTGGGTCAATGAGAGGATCCTTTCTTGAATCTTTTTCGTGAAGTAAAACTCCATGAAAGCGAAGATCATGTACAGCAGCAACAGCGCATTTATAATAGGGCCCAAAGTTCTGTCTTCTTTCTTCAAAAACTTGTACCAGTATTTTTATTTTCTTATTTGCCTTGTAAGGTCCACGTTGCAGTCCTGTAGGTCCAAACTTAATTTTGATAATTCTTGGAGAGTGTCACACATTAATCCTAGGTCCAATAAAAATTCTGTAGACGTGATTTTTCTTTTCAAGCCATCATACAGTAAGTGCATTTATCACTTTTATCTCTTGTAGGATTGCTTCTTCAAAATGATACACAAGGGATTCAAAATTATTCCACACAGCCAAAACTGTACACAAACTAGATGACACCCATCGGGTACTTAAAATTCTTCCAATTTTCAGCAGCTCAGTCCCCAGTAGTTCTGCACATGAATGCAACTCTCTACTATTCTTTGCCGAAGCATGGTATATGACGTAAAGTTTATCAATAAATGATTTGAATCTATTTATTCCTGAAGTTTCCTTGACAGCATCACCTACTGATAATTCTAGTCTGTGATTAGCACAATGCCAAACTATAATAGAAGGAAAACGTTCTGACAGCAATTTTTTCACTCCACTTTTACACCCTATCATCACAGCAGCGCCGTTGCATGCCAGAGAAACCAAATATTTTTTTAAATAATCTTCTGTCATCCCATAAGAGTGAAGACATTGGAGTAAGGAATCAAATACTCCTTCTGCCGTTACTTTTTTAAGTTCTACCAAGTCCAAAAACAAATTTATTGGTGAATTCATTCCAACACCTTCGATACAGCATCAAACATATAGTATTAGGGTAGTTTTCTTGCTTATTGTGGTTGATTCATCAATTATCAATGAAATTTTATTATTGGATGGAACAATTTCTTTAACCACAGTTTTCCTCATTTCTTCACTTATATGATTAACAATGTTAATAAACACATTTGTAAAATGAAGATTACGACCCATTTCAACTCCATTTAGTTCTTGCAGATCAATTTCAGTTTCAAAATGATGGAATGATTGATTTTCCTGCTACTTTATATGCAGTTCAAAAAAAAATTTCGTGAGATAATGACGTTAAAAAACATTCTCAAGAGTCATTTTTTCGCTTTCAGCAACTATTTTTAATGCTGCTTTATGTGCAGCAGATTCTCTGTGATCAAAATTTTGTTTTTGAAGTGAGCTCAACTGTTGCTTCCTATCTTTGCCAGAATAGGTTATCTCATTGTTGGTCCATTCTTTGGAAAGTTTCATTCCCATTTTCGTTTCAACTCCAAGAGTTCCAACTTTTCTACAAGGCATACAGCCAGGTTTCATTTTGCAAACACAGAGCCATTCATTTTTCAAGCAAAAATCTTTTTTTTGATGATAGGTCCAGCAGTCCGGCCAGTCATTTGTAGTTTGGCTTTGCTTCTCAAGATCAGATTCAGAAATATTAACAAGCGTCGTTATTTTTTTGTGTTCTGTCGTTGTGTCTGTTAATATTCTGGCCTTTTTATTAGCAGGACCAGTGGTTGAGAAGTAATAATTTTTTTCATTTTTAAATTTGGGGTCACACTTTTACACTAAAAATTAAAAAAAGATTTTCAATTCACCAACAGTTTTTTAAAATCAATTATTTACCTTTTGCACGTAGTCAATCACTGTACACACACCCACACACGTCATACAACCCGCCTTGCCTACCCTACAAGGTTTACCTTTGTAGTTGAAAAAAAACCCTTCAATTTTTAGTGTATCTAAAAGAGTAGGATTTTGTTCAAGGTAACTTAATACTATTAATGTTACCATGCACTATGTGGCTTTCAATTACAAGAAGGCATTTTATTAATCTTTTGTGATATTTACCACTGGCATACCTATTTAGTTTAATGAGTGGAAATGTTAGCTTTCTATGTGGAATGAAATTGGCCCAATAAAACAAAATTTGGTTGCTTGTAAAAGATTGAATTATTTTTAAGAAGTTGTCAAACAAGGTGGAAAAATTTACATTTGGAGCTTAATATGGATATTGACTGGAAACAAATTAAAGTTGAAACTTTGTCAGTGAACTTTTAATTTACCTTTTAAGTTAAACCCAATCTAATAAATAGACCTGATTAAACCTCATACTGTAGGTCTACCTTTACATCTGACCAATAGATAATTAATATATATTATTAATAATAATAATAATACCTCCGAATCACAAGACATTGGCTTTATTCTTATTTTCCAAGGTGCCTGAAGGCAGGACAAGAAGCAACGGGTGGAAACTAATCAAGGAGAGAAGCAACCTAGAACTAAGGAGAAACTTCCTGACAGTTAGAACAATTAACCAGTGGAACAACCTGTCTCCAGAAGCGGTGAATGCTCCAACACTGGAAGTTTTTAAGAAGAGACTGGACAGCCATTTGTCTGAAATGGTATAGGGTTTCCTGCCTGAGCAGCGGGTTGGACTAGATGACCTAAAGGTCCCTTCCAACTTTATTATTATTATTATTATTATTATAACCAGAGAAGCAACCTAGAACTAAGGAGAAATTTCCTGACAGTCAGAATAATTAATCAGTGGAACAACCTGCCTCCTGAAGATGTGAATGCTCCAACACTGGAAGTTTTTAAGAAGAGACTGAACAGCCATTTGTCTGAAATAGTATAGGGTTTCCTGCCTGAGCAGGGGGTTGGACTAGATGACCTCTAAGGTCCCTTCCAGCTTTATTATTATTATTATTATTATTATTATTATTATTATTATTATTATTATTATTATTATATTATTATTATTATTATTCCCCTCTGCAGTTTGAATGTAAACTATAAAAGACTAAAAAGAGATTTTTGTAGATATCCCAGCCTTTGAACTACCCAAGGAACCGAAACAGCAGTTTCGCCGTTGGGCAAGCTTCCACGCCAGCCGCCTTTCTTTCCTCTCGCTTCGCCTCTTTTTAATCTCACACCCCACCTTCTGTAAGGGAAGGCAAAAGGCAGATGGCCTCCATAGTTATGTGTCTCCCACCGCCCCCATATGGTCCCACCCAGCCAATCAAGCCACGCTCTGTGCTAGCTGGGAAATGCTTTGGAGTTGAAATCCACTCAAGATTGTCAAGTTGTCAAGATTGAAAAACACTGTATTATACCATAGTTAGCAGGTGTTCTGATTCTTTACTCTACTGCATGCACATCCATACAGCAGAAAAGGAAAATATTTTGCTGTATGACTTTACCATTTCTGTCCTCCCAGTCTTCCAGAGTTTATAACACCCAATATTTGTTATTGTTGTACAAAACTTTTTATTGAAATAGTCTTTCCCAGTCTGACAGGAAAGCTTATTCCCAACTACAATTCTCAAGGGCGGAAGTTTGATCTAGAATTTCCATCTCTATGGTCAACAACTTGCCTCCCCGAGACCGCGTCTTCCTGTTGCGCGTGCGCACGATTGAGGAGGAGGGGGTGTGTCGGCGCGGTCCGGCGGGGTCGGACAAGATGGCAGTCGCCGGCGGGGGCTTGGCGGGCCCCGTGGAAGTGGCCCTGGTGGCGGCGGCGGGCGAGACCTCTTTGGGACCCGGGAGCGGCGGCTCCTCTTCGAACTCGTCGGGTAGCGGCTGCTGCTCGGTGTGGGAAGTGAGCTCCGGGGCATCGGTGGCCGGCTACCGCGGGGGCTGCTGCGCCCCTCGTGGGCTGACGCTGCTAGGCGGGGAGCACCTTCTCGGGGCGCAGCTCGGCAAGGCCTGCGTGGGAGCCTGGGAGCTCCAGAGGAAGGTAAAGGCGGAGGATGAGGAGTGAGCAGCAGCTGGGGAGCCGCGCGACTTTCGGAGGCAGATATTATTCCAGGAAGAGTTTGATTTTTCTCTCCTATCCCTCCCTATCCCTTTCTGCATATCGGATACTATAGTTGTGTGTATATATTTACACGCATTAAGTAAATATGTGTATATATGTATGTGTGTATATATATATATATATACACACACACACACACACACACACACACACACACATATACGTATACATACACACACATATATATACATGCATATACATGCACACATATATGCATGCACGTGCGTATGATATGCATACATGTGTGTACATATGCACGCACGCATATGCACTCTATATAAGCATATATGCCTTAATTTTATAGTCTGCCTTTTGCTCAAGAGTTCAAGATGATGGTCATTTCCTTATATAATAGGAATAATAATATAATCCTTAAGTTTTTCTCCATGATACAATCTTGTGTAGTAGGTTGGATCGAGTGAGAGAGAGAGAAATTCAAAGTTAGTGAAAAGTTTTGGAGGATGAGAATGGATTTGAACCAAAATGGCTGAGGTATAAGCTTTACACGGTAACCTTTTTAAGAGTTGGCAGTTGGTTCCTCAACTTGAAATGCATAAAGCTCCCAGTGTAGAAATACCTCATAAAAGTATCTAGCAATCGCACTTACACTTATATATACCACTTCACAATGCTTTACAGCACCTGTCCCCAACCCCTGGTCCGTGGACCAGTACCAGTCTTTCGCACAAACAAGCAAAGCCCCATCAGTGGGATGCAGACAGCACACAAAACCACGCACTCTCCGGTCCGCAGAAAAACCTTTCTCCATGGAATCGGTCCCGGGTGTCCAAAAGGTTGGGGACCTCTGCTTTACAGCCCTCTCTAAGCCATTTGCAGAATCAGCATATTGCCCCCAAGAATCTGTGTCCTCATTTTACCGACCTCAGAAGTAACCACTGCGCCACCATGGCTCCTATCTATCTCTTTGGGAAGTTGTTCCACGAGTTCTCTCCACCGGGATCTTTGTTTAATTATATATTCCCTCTGGGAATTCCATCCCTTGTGCAGATATTTTCAGAATAAATCACCTACATAAACTTTTTTAATAGGAATTTCCTTTCCTGGCACCCCTCCAATTCAAGTTTCTTAATCCATCGACTTACAATTACAATTGAGCCCAAAATTTCTGTTGCTAAGCAAGACAGTTGTTAAATAAGTTTTGTCTCATTTTATGACTTTTCTTGCTACAGTTTTTAAATGAATCACTACAGTTACTCAGTTAGTCACACGGTTGTTAAATGAGTCTGGCTTCCCCTTGACTTTGCTTGTTAGAAGGTCACAAAAGGTGATAACATGATCCTGGGATACTGCAACTGTCATAAGTACATGCCAGTTGCTAAGTGTTGAATTTTGATCATGTGATCATGGGGGTGCTGTAATGGTCATAAGTGTGAAAAATGGTCATAAGTCATTTTTTCAGTGCCATTGTAATTTTGAATAGTCACTAAATGAAGGATTGTTGAGGACTACCTGTAATATGGTCCATATAAGACTCCAATAATTAATTCCCTCAGGTGCCTCCAGTGTACCTATTCCTGTTTCTGACATGAGAATATTTCTCAAAATTCAAAGTCTCAGTATTTTGTACATATATGTAGAAATTGTATTTCTATACAGTATAAGTTCTAAACTTGTAGACCTCATAAGAAATACTTCAATTAGAGTCTAGACATTAATCTACCTAGTAAGTTATTGTCTAATGTATTCTCTGTTAATAACTGTCCAAGGTAGGAGCTTTTCACACTTCTGCTCACCAGGGATTAGAATTTTCTATCTCCAAAGCAGAATTGCAACCTTTCTCTTTCCAAGCGAGATGGACAGTCTGTTACCACATACCCTGCCCTCAGACTGGTTTTGATTGAGCCTAGTAAAGGCTAGCTCTCTACTTGACAGCATGAGGTTTTTGCCCTTGGGAAAAAGATTTATTTATTTTACAGTCTCAAAGCCATCTGACTCTAAAATAAGAGGTTGTTCATTCAATAGACCCATTTGTTGTTGTTGTTGTTAGTTGCGAAGTCTTGTCCGACCCATCGCGACCCCATGGACAACGTTCCTCCAGGCCTTCCTGTCCTCTACCATCTTCTGGAGTCCATTTAAGCTCACGCCTACTGCTTCAGTGACTCCATCCAGCCACCTCATTCTCTGTCGTCCCCTTCTTCTACTGCCCTCCATCTTTCCCAGCATCAGGTTCTTCTCCAGTGAGTCCTTCTTTCTCATTAGGTGGCCAAAGTACTTGTGTTTCAACTTCAGGATCTGGCCTTCTAAAGAGCAGTCGGGGTTGATCTCGTCTAGGACTGACCGGTTTGAACGCCTTGCAGTCCAAGGGACTCGCAGGAGTCTTCTCCAGCACCATAGTTCAAAGGCCTCAATTCTTTTGCGCTCAGCCTTTCTTATGGTCCAACTTTCACAGCCATACATTGCAACTGGGAAAACCATGGCCTTGACTATACGCACTTTTGTTGGCCGTACAATATCTTAACTCATGGTTAATCTAGTCATAATTCATTGAATTTATGAATGGAAGAGTATAGGTAGTTGTCAACTTATGACAACAATTGAGACCAGAATTACTGTGGCTAAACAAGGCAGTTGTTAAATGAGTCGTGCACAATTTTGCAATTTTTTTTTTTGCAACAGTTGTTAAGCAAATCACTGCAATTGTTAAGTGAATCTTATAGTTCTTTGGCAAATTCGGCTTCCCCTACTGACTTTGCTTGTCGGAAGTTGGCTGGGAAAGTTGCAAATGCCAATCACATGACCCCAGGACATTGGAGCTGTCATAAATACTTGCCAGTTGTCAAGCGCCTGCATTACGGTGGTTGTAAGTGCAAGTACTGGTTGCAAGCCACTTGTTTTCAGGTGCCATTAAAACTTCAGTCACTAAATGAATGATGGTAAGGGAGGGAACAAACAGGGAGCAGAAGGTGTATCAGATAAACTATTGTCCACTGCCAGTGTTTGGCTCTGGCCTCATCTCCTTGTTTCAGTCCTGCTCACCATAAACTTAAAATTGATTACTTTCAAATGAGGTAACCTTCCCAGGTAGCAGTACCTTTTTACAGGTAGTCCTCGGCTTACGACCACAATTGAGCCCAAAATTTATGTTGCTAAGTGAGAAATTTTTTAAGCAAGCTTTGTCTCATTTTACGACTCTTCTTGCCACATTTGTTAAGTGAATCCCTGCAGTTGTTAAATTAGTAACATCGTTGTTAAGTAAATCTGGCTTTCCCATTGACTTTGCTTGCCAGAGGTCACAAAAGATGATCACATGACTCCGGGACACTGCAACCGTCATAAATATGAATCAGTTGCCCAGCACCTGAATTTTGATCACATGACCCTGGGGATCCTACAACAGTCATAAGAGTGAAAAATGGTCATAACTCACTTTTTTCAGTGCCGTCGTCACTTCGAACGGTCACTAAATGAAATGTAAGTTGAGAACTGGCTGCATTTGGT
This sequence comes from Azemiops feae, assembly GCA_023970755.1. Classification (NCBI taxonomy): domain Eukaryota; kingdom Metazoa; phylum Chordata; class Lepidosauria; order Squamata; family Viperidae; genus Azemiops; species Azemiops feae. The sequence continues at coordinate 444,424 of JALGBA010000907.1, read as the reverse complement.
TGTCTGTGCTGTACAGTCAGTAATGGCTATGATCCTGCATTGTTCCATGGGCCTCTGTCCAGGTTGTAAGATGCTTAAAAGAGGCCGTTGTCTGTCTTGCTGAGGTATACTTGGTAAGACTATGAGAGCATCCACCCAAATGTTGCCTATAGCAGGGATTTTCAACCAGTGGTACGGGTACCACCTGTGGTACATTGGCACCTGGCAGGTGGTACGCGACCATCCTAGAAAAGTGGTAGCGGGGGAGGGGAATGAGCTGAACCGGTGGCAGCACAAGCCTGAGCGAGAGACGGCTGGAGCTGCAGGGCTGTCAGGGCTCAGCGGAAGCGCTAGGATCAGTGCCGCTTTCCAGCTGATCGGTGCTTCTTCGGGGCTGTCAGGGCTCGGGAAGCGCCAGGATCAGTGCCAGGCTCCAGCTGGAGCTTGGTGCTGATCCTGGTGCTTCTGCTGAGCCCTTGAAGAAGCACCAATCAGCTGGAAAGCAGCACTGATCCTGGCGCTTCTGCTGAGCCCAGAAGAAGCACCGATCACCTGGAATGTTGCAGCATCTCCAGGGTCTTGTGATTTACATTCAGATGCTTGGCAACTGATTCATATTTATGACGGTCACAGTGTCCCAGGGTCATGTGAAGTGACCAAAACCTGCTGCAACCACCCAGCAGACGGGGGGAATAAAAACCAAACACCCCCCACCCCACCCCCGCTGCCAATCCTCAACAGAAATGCTCACAACAATGAAAACCTCGGACAGGAGGAAGAGCGCCCGGGCGGGCAGACGTCTTGCTCAGCTGTGGCTTGGGGGGCACTTTTTCAGTGCCATTGTAACTTCAAACAGTCACTAAGCGAACTGTTGTAAGTCGAGGACTACCTGTACTTTATCACTTTTTTTTTTTTTTTGGTCATCAAGTTTTTGACACCTTGCTAGGCGACTGGTGGTACTCGGATGTTGCCATATCCTAAAAGTGGTACAATGGGTGAAAAGGTTGAAAAGCCCTGGCCTATAGACTTTGAAACTCCTAGTCATGGGAGCCTATGCTAACATCTTCATCCCTCTGTTGACAGACAGAATTTCTCTTTATATAAGTAGATCAGCTGCTAGAACTCATTTACTGAGTTCTGTTAATTCTTTCTGACTGAGTTATGTCAGCCCCAATCTGGATGTTCTGCAAAACGTTAATCTCCGAGAATTCCCCGGCTAACATATTCACTGCTGATAATTCTGGAAGGTGAAGAAGGTTTTGCAAAAGGTGTCTTTCACCTGAGTTGACACAATACTTGGAACTATAATTGGGTTATTTTATTTGTGAGTTAAAACTCCCTCATAGCTAATTACTAACTGGTTCCACTTCTCACAAGGGGGCATCTGTTATTTTTTTTGTTTCTGTTTGGATTATCTCTTTACCTTTTTCTCCTTGTTTTATCCACTCCCATTGCATATATATATTCTCTGAACTATCAGAACATCTCGAGAAGACTTTTTTTTTTGGGGGGGGGGAGTTTTCAAAATGTTAAAATTGTCCAGGTTGGGAACACTGCTGTAAAACATAGGACAGTGGACCCCCCTCTAACAATATCCAGAAAACTTATCTGGTGCTGACTTTGAAATGATAGCAATGTTCCACAAAGGGGCTGCCACAAAGAACGGAGGGTCAGCCTATTTTCCAAAACACCAGAAGGCAAGACAGGCAAGAAGAAGCAACCTATAACTAAGGAGACATTTCCTGACAGTGAGAACAATAAACCAGTGGAACGGCTTGCCTTCAGAAATTGTGGATGCTCCATCACTGGAGGCTTTTAAGAAGAGATTGGACAGCCCTTTGTCTGAAATGGTATAGGGTTTCCTGCCTGAGCAGGGGGTTGGACTAAAAGACCTCCAAGGTCCCTTCTAACTCTGTTATTCTGTTAAATGTGGATTTCTGTCTTGGGGGACATCTTATTGGTCCTAAACAGTGTGGATGGAAACTGACGGATGGACAATGGAAACTGAAGTCCAACATTTCCAAAAGGCCGTTCCCCAAGAAAGAATTTTATTTGTTCCCCTCCAAGAAATATCTTCTGAAAAAGAAGCAGAGGCAAGGTGTCATCCCAGTAAAAAGACATTCTTCTGTCTCTATTGCTTAGTCCCATTGCTTAGGCAGGATTGTGTTAAAGTCAGAGGAATGGGGCTTATACGGTAGTTGTTATCTAGGACCCAAATCTTCACCTTCTGTTTGTTACAGGAGTGGCAAGTAAATGCCTTAAAGCAGGGGTAACATCCTTTCTTTGACTGACATCTGCTTTTCTTGAGGGTGATCTGTTGCAACTTACCTGTGATGATAAGGAGGAAGCGGGTGGGGAATGAGGAGGAATCAGATTTGAACAGGTGTAAAACCCTTTTCTTCTTCTCAATAGTTTAATCGTTGCAAATTTATTTTCCCAACATTTCGTTCGTGCCAGACGTTTGAAGCAGCAGTGTGCGCAAAATGAAAACGCATTTTGCTGCCAAAGCAAAACACTTGATTTCCTAGATTAATTCAGATTTTAGCCAAGACAAATCCGAGAGAGTCTTCAGAGGCAAATAATGCAATGTGGATGTGCGCTTTCCATCTCCTTCCATGTGGCCGGCATACCAGCCCTCTGTCAGTGTTCTTAGCATCTTTTCCTCGCGTTCCTTCACTTCTGTCACATAGATTCAACTGTTGCATGCCCCACCTGGGCTCGTCCACTCTTCAAACCTGCTTTGTCTGCACCACCCTACACCTGTCCATCCACTCCACCTCTCTATATATAGCACCTCTGCACCTTCCTTTCCCACCATACCCAGCTTCTGTCTGCTGTCCCCTCTGTTTTTAGGACATTAAAATAGCATATATTTAAATGAAGTGCTATTCTGGTGAACTTATTTATCCCTTTTCTGCACAAATGCAGTGGGATCCAGCTGGTCTGAAATAATTATTTTTTTGTTGTATATGCTGTAATCTAAGGTCTAATGAGACATTTGGTATGGAGGTTAAAACATTTTCTTTGGTGTTTGAGCAAATTGGGAGTCAGCTCCTTATTGCATTTTCACTTTAAAATTTGCATATCAAATTGATTTATTGATAATAGCTATTTATAAAGACTGGGCTTTTATGGTCTTACAGGATTTAATGATCCCATCTAATATCTTAGATGTCTTTGAGGCTGAAAATTCCTCTGGTCCAAATTGAAATGGCAGCTAATGTAATTGTACATGCTGCCACAGGGTGGCAGCTGACAAATGGTATTTGCTATACCTTCTAAGGCAGAAATTAAAACTCCTTGTTGAAATTTGCTAGTTGAGCTAATGTAAAGTTCGCAGCGTTAATTGGTACCTTCCATAAAGTCGTTTTTAAATCAGTTTTGAGATCTGGACTATTTGTGCCATATAGCATCAATTTAGCATGAGAAAAAGGATTAAATCTGTTTTTCCCCCCCCAGAAGTAGCATAACATAATTTTCAATAGTAGTGAAGGATATATAACAATTTTTAAAACATTTTGAATTCGAAATTGTCCGATTACTTAAAACATTGTACAGGCAGTCCTCAACCTACAACCATTTGTTTAGTAACCATTCGAAGTTACAATGGCACTGAAAAAGCTGACTGCTGACTGGTTTTCACACTTACAACCGTCACAGCATCCCCACAGTTACAAGATCAGAATTAGGGTGCTTGGCAACTGGCATGGATTTAGAACAGTTGCACTGTCCTGGAGTGATGTGATCACCATTTGTAACCTTCCTAGCCAGCTTCCAACTAGCTAAGTCAATAGGGAAGCCAGTATCACTAAATGACCACATGTTTCACTTAAGCTGCAGTGATTTGTTTAACTGTGGCAAAAAGTCCATAAAAAGGGGCAAAACTCACTTAACTTCCTTGCTTAGCAGCAGAAATTTTGGGCTCAATTGCGGTTGTAGGTCAAGGACTATATCTGTACAGATATTCGAAAAGTGCCTAAAATGAAAAATTTGTGCTGCATGAAAATGAGTAGAATTTGGTGCCAGTTGAAAGGCATGCATTCGTACTCTGATTGAAGATTTGAAAAAATGAAACCCTCATCTTGAATTGACAATTGCATCTTCTTCAAAGATAACTTTGGAATTAAAGAACTCAATAGAAATATATGAAACAGTAGAGTGTTTTCAGAACATGTATATAAGGAATTCCATACAAAATATAAAGTACCTTGCAATTATATTCAATTTAAGAATCATTTTTCCTATCCCAGGAGATAAGATTTAATGACTCCCATCTAGCAGTATCCATAGAAACATTCTTCCAACCCTTTTACCTTAAACCACGGGTCGGCAACCCGCGGCTCCGGAGCCGCATGCGGCTCTTTGAGGCCTTACCTGCGGCTCCGGAGCCTCCTCCGCCATTTTGGCGAGCGCATGCGCGCATGCGCGGGCGGGTGCGGGGGGTGCGCGCGCGCATGCGCGCATGGGCGGGTGCGGGCGGGTGCGCTCACGCAGGTGCGCATGCGCGAACGGCGCGCGCGCATGCGCGAACGACGCGCGCATGCGCGGGTGCGCGGGGCGCGCGCGCATGCGCGAACGGGGCCGCGCGCATGCGCGGGTGCGCGCGCATGCGCGAACGCGCGGCTCCCAGCGTTTTTTTTTTTAAGCTAAATGGGTCCGTGCGGCTCATCCGACGTTTCGGATGGCCGACCCATGCCTTAAACCTAACTAAATTCTGTTAAATGAATTCTGATAGTCCATAAATAAATAACATTCCAATATCAATTTTGGTAAGAGCTGAAGTGTATCTTAATGTGTATTACAAAGTAGTCTTGTAGTAAAAAAAACATCATCTTGTTTTGAATAGCACATTAGTAATTGTAAACTGAATACAAATTAGAGAAATGCAAGCCAACAATAGTTAAAGAAAAAACCAGTAGAACATAAAAAGCAAAATAGGATGTGATAGAACATGATAAAAAAGGGAAGGAAAAAAAAGAGAAAAGGAACGTTTCGTTCCCAGTTGAAATGACTCTGCAGCTCTCAAAATATGATCATATAATATCCTTAAAAGAAGAAAAAGCAAAAAAAAAATTGTAAGAGAGGAAAAAAGAGTGGAACAAGGAGAAAAAGTAGAAGAAAAATCAGAAGGTAACTTGGCAGTCTGTCCAGACACTGAATAATATATGGTTATAAGCCAAAAGTGAATACCATTAGAAAAACCCTTATTGAAGAAGCAATTTATGAAAAGGTTTTTTCTTTTGAAGAATTGATGTTACTTATTTATATATTTGTATGCTCCTTATGGCAAATAGATGGGGAAGAAATGGAGGTAGTGACAGATTTTATCTTCCTGGGCTCCAAGATCACCGCAGATGGGGACTGCAGCCAAGAAATTAAAAGACGCTTGCTCCTGGGGAGGAAAGCTATGGCAAATCTAGACAGCATACTAAAAAGCAAGACATCACCCTGCCACAAAAGTACGTATAGTCAAGGCCATGGTTTTTCCCAGTGCAATGTATGGCTGTGAAAGTTGGACCATAAGAAAGGCTGAGCGCAAAAGAATTGAGGCCTTTGAACTATGGTGCTGGAGAAGACTCCTGCGAGTCCCCTGGACTGCAAGGCGATCAAACCAGTCAGTTCTAGAGGAGATCAACCTTGACTGCTCTTTAGAAGGCCAGATCCTGAAGTTGAAACTCAGTACTTTGGCCACCTAATGAGAAAGAAGGACTCACTGGAGAAGAGCCTAATGCTGGGAAAGATTGAGGGCAACAGAAGGGGACGACAGAGAATGAGGTGGCTGGATGGAGTCACTGAAGCAGTAGGCATGAGCTTAAATGGACTCCAGAAGATGGTAGAGGACAGGAAGGCCTGGAGGAACATTGTCCATGGGGTCGCGATGGGTCGGACACGACTTTGCAACTAACAACAACAACAACAATGCTCTTTATTGCTGAAGGCTCTCAGCAGCTAAAGATCAGAAACATCATAAAAGAAAAACCCTCCATAAGTAATATACACGCATGTATCATGCTAAAAAATCTCAGGAAGACCTTAAGGAATAAAGCATCTTGATTTTCAAAGCACAACGTCTTCCTGAGCTAGGTGGAAAAGACACATCATGATTGCTCTCCTGAAACTAGGAGGAAAGAAGTCAACCAAATCTCTCTAAGGAGGAAGTTCCAGAACACGGGGGTGACAATTGAAAATGCCTATTTCCTAAAACCTGTCAAAGGTTGTTTTCACATAGAGGGGATCTACACAAGAGTTGACCCTGTTTGACTTGAATAGACAAGCAGATGAATACGGGAACAAATGATCCTCCAGAGCATAACACTATTAGTCTGGAGTGACTTCGGGAGGAAAGACGGAATATAAATAAAATAAATAATGTTTTAAAACCATATTCAAAATAGTGGCCATCAGTAATGGTAAGAGAACTTAAGGGGAAATTACAAGACCTTCCCAGAAACTCTGCTGTAATCCTTACATGCAGTCTTTTAAGATGAATCTGTACTGTTATCCCGGACTTCAGCAGGGTTGGGATTCAGAGTGGATTTATGTCTAGTTTGGATGACATTTATGAGACTAGGATGTTAATTGCAAGTTGTAACTATTTCATTAGGTCTTTATAGAACCTGAGACAATAATTCATCCATGAATAATTATTACTATGGTTCATCGCACAGTCAGCCAGATGTTTAGACTAAATTTGGTATTTTTATCCACCTATCGAGTTCTTTCCAAGGACCCAAGATAGTGAGATGTTGTTGCTTGATGCTGTTAAAGATTTTTTTTTTTAATTTTTATTTATTTGTGGCGGAGTAAATATCTGACACACCTTTCTTCTATTTTCCCCACAACAACAACCCTGCGAGGTAAGTTGAGCTGAGAGAAAGTGAATGGTCCAAGATTACCCAGCTGGCTTTCATGGCTAAAGCGGGACTGGAACTCATGGTGTCTTGTTTTCTAGCTTGGTACCTTAAGAATGTAAGCTGTTCCAAGTAAAGCTGCCTTTTTTAATTGACTAATGGTGATTTTGTCAATCCCAATATTATTATTACCGAGTTACTAAAATTTACTGCTGAAAATTTTGCTCCTATTTTTTTTTTCTGCTGTAAGAGGGGGGGAAAATCAAGCTCATTGAGCAGCACACATATTCCAGCCTCCCAACCAGTGTTCTTCTATAGAAGCTGTAAAACTTTTGGCTTTTTTGACGAAATGCACTTTCTTACTTAACGTTTTTATTAAATTGCTGTAAACGGTATCATTTTCAGACTCTTACATCCACAGTTTTTCGGTAGTGGAATTGAAATCTTTCTTACTGTTCAGTTGTGTAGCTTAAAATGGAAAAGAAAAGAGGAAGCCAGGGATTTTGCTCTGAAGCTTTTCTGTCATTGCATCTGGCCCACAACTGCTCTCGTTTTGGACAAGGGTTGGGTTAAGACAGGGGTCTTCAAACTTGGCCCTTTTATGACTTGTGGACTTCAACTCCAGGCACGCTGGCTGAGGAATTCTGGGAGTTGAAGTCCACAAGTCATAAAAGGGCCAAATTTGAAGACCCCTGCGTTAAGACATAGTGTGGGTTAATTGTGTGCTGGTTTTGTTGGCCTAGTGGCAAAGACCCTCGCCTCCCACTTGGAAGAGTGAGAGTTCAATCCTAAGTAGCAACAGATGTTTCTCTCCTAGAGCACAAAGAAAAAATATCTAGTGCGAACTTGCGCCTGGTGTCAGGAAGGGCATCCGGCCGGTAAAAGCTCAGGTCCATCCAGTTACCATGACTCTACCCCAAATTAAGGGATTACAGGATCGGAAAAAGGAGGGTTTTTTTAGTATAACTTTTCCCTTCTTCTGCCTTTTTTTTCTTTTTTGGAAGGATCCTTGGTGCTCTCGGAGCTTGTTTGTTTTCTTGCAGACATTTCATCATCCAAACTCGGTAACATCATCATTGATAGTTCTGTGAATTAGTTACCTAGTTTGGGTATTAAAACATCTGCAAGAAAACAACCAAGCTCAGATAGCACCAAGGACTCCTCCTTTCAGCCTAGAGTAGGGGTAGGCAACCTTGGCTCTTTTATGACTCGTGGACTTCAACTCCCAGAATTCCTGAGGGAATTGCTGAGGGGAAAGGGAGAGGTTTCTAAGCTGAGCCATGCTGGCTCAGGAATTCTGGGAGTTGAAGTCCACGAGTCATAAAAGAGCCAAGGTTGCCTACCTCTGGTCTATCTAGTCCAGGGGTAGGCAACCTTGGCTCTTTTATGACTCGTGGACTTCAACTCCCAGAATTTCTGAGCCAGCCATGCTGAGGGGAAAGGGAGAGGTTTCCAAGCTGAGCCATGCTGGCTCAGGAATTCTGGGAGTTGAAGTCCATGAGTCATAAAAGAGCCAAGGTTGCCTACCCCTGGCCTAGAGCTACATATATTCTCTCTTTTTTTTTGGGGGGGGAATATTATTTTTTATAATGTTGGTCCATATGCTACCCAGAGTCACTTCAGTTGGAAGGCCTATGTATGCTACACAGACGTACATGTTCCTTAGATTATTTAAGTATTGGTTCTATCCCAACATAGACAAAAGCTTTAATGCTTTTCTGGGTCTCCCTCCATTTTAAAGACAAATAACATATTTGCCCCAATGTATTTAATGCAGCACAACAAAATTAACTTTTATTTTAAAAGACTAAAAAGTTTCTATTCCTCAAGTTAGAACATGGAATCGCTTGCCCATGGATGAGGACAGGGTCAGGTATTGCTAACATTCCCTTGTGACTTTTATGAGCATAATAATTGCTTTTTTTTGGATCTCCACCGATGAAGCGATCCCAGTGTCCTCCTTACCGGTAGAAGCTACCTTGGCCTCTGGTAATTAAGAGTCAAAGATTTATCTTCTGTGAATTTATCTTTCCCTCTTTAAATGGCCCGTCACCCAAATCTGGAAGATGTAGAGTTGACAATCTTAGATCGAATGGAAGGCACAGAACACTTGTAATCCTGTTTTTGGGAGCTCTCAATTTAGCTGCAATTTAGTCCTTAGTCATTCGGTCGAGCTTAAAGACTAAGAAACAAGATACGCCCTGTGCAAAGAAGTCCTTTGTTAATTTCTTGCCGAATGAGCCCCTAAATAATCAAGCTGTGGTATTATAAGGAGCAAAATATCTCCTTATAATTCCACAGCTTGATTATTTAGGGGCTCTTTCAGCAAGAAATTAATAAAGGACTTCTTTGCACAGGGTATATCTTAAAAACGTATTTCCTTCTAATGCAAGCATGGCCATCGGCTTGGATGGTTTTAAACAGAGGAGAGCTAAGAAAGGGGAATTTCCATCAGTGGTAATGACCGTGTTTCTGCAGCTCCAAGGTTGAAAATAATTACTCTTCAAAATGCAGAGGGGGCAACAGCAGGAGAGAGCCATTGACTTAGTATCTCATTTGTGGATTTCCTAAAGGCATCTTCAAGCCTATGTTATAAATGGGAAACAGATGGGTTATTCTGGATGTGTATTGCAGCATCCTAATTGTACACATTAATCTTATATTGTTCACCTCGCATCCCATAGATCAGACAGAGAGGGCTTTCTCTCACCTTCTGCCTGGTCCTTTTTACCAGGTGATTGAATCTGGAATATTCTTCTCTACCAAAGTAATTGATGCCAGAGGTAGGGAGAGGCTTACCAGCTCAGGGATAGCTAATGACAGTTTGCCAAATACAAAATAGAGAAGAAATGATGTGCTGCTCTCTAGTGGTCATCTGGTGTTTAAAAATCTGGTAGCCCTACAACAGTGATGGCGAACCTTTTAGAGACCGAGTGCCCAAAAACTGGCCCTGCCCCCGCTCTGCCCCACCCCGCCTGCCCGCAGGGCCACTCACCGCCTCCAGGGCCCGCCTCAGATCGCCCAGGCAGCCCAGCAGCGCCATGGCGGCCACGCCCTCTGCCCGCGTCCCGCAGCATCAACTCTGCACGATGGGGTGTGAGGGCAGAGTCTTGACTACACTGCCTGGCTGCCATGTCCTTGGCTGCGCTGCTCCGTGTGGGCCACACTTGGGGGCGACTCTCCTCCAGGGGGGCTGCTGGTGAGGAGGGGGTCGTGGGGGGAGGCAAGGCTGGGGCAACGGCACGTGTGCCCACAGGGCTCTGAATGCCGCCTCTGGCACCCGTGCCATAGGTTCGCCACCACTGCCCTACAACATTATGTGCTGGTCATAGTTCAATTCACAGGCATGTACGTATCATAATGTTATGTCAGGCTATAAATGCAAATCAAATCATACGTGTAGGGTTGTGATTTTTATAGGAGAGAGGGCTGCAAGTTTACATTGGGCTTCAAAAGTCCAAGTCCAAGAGGGTGTAAGAATAGAATAGAATAGAATAGAATAGAATAGAATAGAATAGAATAGAATAGAATAGAATAGAATAGAATAGAATAGAATAGAATAGAATAGAATAGAATAGAATAGAAAATATGGAATGGAATAGAAATAGAATAGAATAGAAAGTATGGAATGGAATAGAATAGAATAGAATTTGGAATGAAAGAATAGAATTAGAATAGAATAGAATAGAAAATATGGAATGGAATGGAAATAGAATAGAATAGAATAGAAAGTATGGAATAGAATAGAATAGAATTTGGAATGAAAGAATAGAATTAGAATAGAATAGAATAGAATAGAATAGAAAATATGGAATGGAATAGAAATAGAATAGAATAGAATAGAAAGTATGGAATGGAATAGAATAGAATAGAATTTGGAATGAAAGAATAGAATTAGAATAGAATAGAATAGAAAATATGGAATGGAATGGAATGGAATGGAAATAGAATAGAATAGAAAGTATGGAATAGAATAGAATAGAATTTGGAATGAAAGAATAGAATAGAATAGAATAGAATAGAATAGAATAGAATAGAATAGAATAGAATAGAATAGAATAGAAAGTATGGAATGGAATAGAATAGAATAGAATTTGGAATGAAAGAATAGAATTAGAATAGAATAGAATAGAATAGAAAATATGGAATGGAAATAGAATAGAATAGAAAGTATGGAATAGAATAAAATAGAATTTGGAATGAAAGAATAGAATTAGAATAGAATAGAATAGAATAGAATAGAATAGAATAGAAAATATGGAATTAGAATGGAATGGAATAGAAAATATGGAATTAGAATGGAATGGAATAGAAAGTATGGAATGGAATAGAATAGAATAGAAAATATGGAATGGAATAGAATTGGAATGTAATAGAAAGTATGGAATGCAATAGAATAGAATAGGAATAGAATAGAATAGAAAGTATGGAATGGAATAGGAATAGGAATAGAATAGAATAGAATAGAATAGAATAGAATCTTCTTAGCATTTTAAAACATGCAACTCAAGTGTGTTCTAACACTGAGTGACAATTTCTCCCTCTCAGGCCTGGCCCACAGTCTATCGTCCCCTTTTGTTTTGTCAGGTAGGATTTGCTCCCTCTGATCCTTGTTGAAACCCTTTTCAGGTCAAGGGTATCCGTGCTCATCGGCATTCTTTTTCTGTGTCCCTAGGATCAACTCCAGCAGAAGATAATATGCCCAGGCCCAGTGATTTGCCTGACAGCTGCTCCCAATGGTCTCTACATCTTGGCAGGTATTGCTGAAAGCATCTATCTCTGGGAGGTAAGGGAGTTTGTAGCATTGGTGTGGAATGCAGTCTGATTGTTTTGGCTGCTAGAGCTGGCTGAAAGTTTAAGAAGCCGAAAAGGCTATGGGAGAGTCGGACTCCTGTTCTCTCCTCTATTAGAGTACATTTGCTAAAGTTAAAGATCTTGAACCATACATAGTGAGACACTGGAGGTGTTCTTTAATGCAGTGAGATCAGAACTTTGCCACGAGAGAGCGGGAACTACCATCAATCTGCTGCCTATCAGTTTGGTTTCTATAGGCCAGAGAGGGTTTTTGCGGTGGATCTTTTGAGCTGTGCCCATTGGGAGGGCTTCCCACTTCCTCCTCAGCACCTGCCATCCATTATATACTGTGTGTATTATGATGATGTTATCCATTCAGTCATGAAAAATGCTTGGCGATTCTGTGGGCGAGGTCTCTCCGTGTCTTCGGATCTCGTACTGCCTCTTTGAGTCGTTCTGTGCTCTTTGATAGTGTCCAGCCACTGTGTTCTTTTGACGGCCCGGTTTCCTTTTACCCTAACATTTCCAATCGTAATTGCTTTCTCCACTGATTTCTCCTGCATGACACACACATACACGCACACACACCTCCAGTCTTTATTATTTTTATAAATAACTCAAGGTGGTGAACGTGTCTTAACTGGGAAACAGATGGGTTATTCCTCCTCCTATTTTCCCCACAAAAACAACTGTATAAGAAGAGTTGGGGAGAGACAGAGGGATGGATGGGTGGATGGATGGATGGTTGGTTAGGGTCTTTGAAGGAAATTTCAAAAGCTGATTTATTTCATAGCCAAGTGAAGCTGATCCCAAGACTGGTGTTGCATGCCCCCAATGAGGAATATCTCACAGAAGCATGGCTGCTGCATTCTGGGCCTGCTGCAGCTTTTGAAATTTCCTTCAAAGACCCTAACCCAAATAGAAATGATTACAGTAATCTGTTTCGGAGGTAACCAGTGTAGATCAGAGAGGCCAGATCATAGAGGTCAAAAGAGCTCAGAAGTCATCTTGTCCAATCCACTTGATGCAGGATCTGCTGTAGTATTTTGAACAAATGGCTATCCAGCCTCTGAAGATCTCTGGTAAAAAAAGACTATGCCAGTTCATGAGGCAACCTATTCCATTGGTTAACTGCAATTACTGTCATGGGGTTCTCCCAATATCTAACCTGAATCTACTTCCCTATAGTTTCAACTCATTACACGTATGATCTCTTGGACAATAAAGAGCACGTCCATTCCCCTCTGTATTCAAACACCTTTCAGTTTTGGAAGATTGCCCTTATGGCTATCGTCTGTCTTCTTGTTTGCAGACTAAACATACTTAGTCCCTGCAGCCATTTTTCACAGGACTTAGTTTACAGTCCCTTGCCATCTCTGAACATATTCCACTTTTGCTAATGTCAGACTGCAGTGCATCGAACTGGACGGATGATTTTCTGTTGGCTTTGAATACAGCAAAGCAGAGTGAGACAATTAATTTCCACAATCCGGATTGTGTGTTCCTGGTGATACTTCCCAAAATAGCCGTTTCATTTTGTTGGCTCATGTTCAGCTTGTGATCTTTTAGGAAGCCCAGTTCTTTTTCACATACAATACTACTATGGTGGCCAGGTCCCTCCCATCCTACAGCCTTCCTTTTTTTCTTGCCAAATTCAAGACTTTGCATTTCTTCATGTTAAAGTTCATCATATTGATTTCAACCCACTGCTAAAGCCTAATTCTTTTTAAATCTTCTCTGCCTCTCTTAAAGCATAAGCCAGTCCTTTAATTTAGTGTCGTCTGCAGGTGATCCCAAATCACCAATAAAAACATAAAACAGCACAGTACCCAAGACAGAGTCCTGTTTCGCTCCACTTAATACTATTCTCCAGTCTGATGTGGAACCATCAGGGGAAATACTGCCTAGATCAGGGTAGGCAACCTTGGCTCTTTTATGATTCAAGGACTTCAACTCCCAGAATTCCTGAGCCAGCATGGCTCAGCTTGGAAACTCTCCCTTTCCCCTCAGCATGGCTGGTTCAAGAATTCTGGGAGTTGAAGTCCACGAGTCATAAAAGAGCCAAGGTTGCCTACCCCTGGCCTAGATTCAGTCATAGGGCCAATTAAAAATCAATCTAAAGTTACCTCAGGTGGCCCCTGTTTCACCATTTTATTAATACAGACAGTCCTGGGCTTATGATCACAACTGAGCCCAAAATTTCTGTTCCTAGCGAGACAGTTATTAAGTGAATATTGTTCCATTTTACAAACCTATCTTGCCACAGTTGTTAAGTAAATCGTTGCAGTTGTTAAGTTAGTAACGGTCATTAAGTGAATCTGGCTTCCCCATTGACTTTGCTTGTCAGAAGGTCACAAAGACACCAGGACACTGCAGCTATCACAAATATGCGTCAGTTGCCAAGCGTCTGAATTTTGATCACGTGACCATGGGGATGCTGTAATGGCCATAGGTGTGAAAAACATTCATAAGTCACTTTTTTCTATGCCAGTGTAACATTGAACAGACACTAAATGAACTGTTGTAAGTCAGGGATGGCCTGTGCAAATATCATGAGAAGTTTTGTTAAATATTCTGTGCAGGTTAGCCCTATCCAAGAGAGGGCAATGTTGATAAATGCAGCAGATACAAAGCATCTCTTGCTATCATGCTCAGCTAAGTACCTCAGGGAGAGTGCTAACTAAGTAGAGAAACACCCACAAACTATGGACTTGCTCTTCTGCGGGTGTGCAGAACTGCTGCTAAGTAACAATCCTTCAGTTTAAGTTTGTGATCCAGCCTGAAAAGAGACTGACACAATATATTTTGTTTGGTCTTGTTTTGAGTGTCCCATTATAGGGAACAATAGAAATTCAAATCCTTGTTCCCTTGTTTTTATCCTGTTAGTGTAAAAAGTAGGATGGGGTGGTAGTCCATGCTAAGTGCTACATACTACTACACCCACAGTAAGTAAGTAGGTTATTCTTCTCATCCCACTTTCTCAAGCCTGTGGTGACCTCCCTCTTTCTTTTAGATGCATCTTAATGGGAAATTATCAAAACCAAGAAGCAGTGATTAAAATTGCAGCCGTACACTTAATTCTATTGAGTAGCCAACAGCCAACAGCTTTGCTGAGTCAGACTTTTATATAGATGTTTGTTTAAAAGATTTATAAAGCTGCTGCTCTCCCACTTTAACTCTTTAAGTGGCACACACCAATAAAAAGTAAAAAAATCAGAATCAGAGAAGAAAATACCGTACAGAACCCAAATAAATGACACTTAATCCAGGCCGACAATAATAACATACGGTCTCACAGCAGAACTGGCTTATGTACCATAATGGTCCCAGATGGGAGAAAAGTCTCTGTGTGAAACGAGTAGAGTCGGGCCATCTCAATCAGCAATGAGGAGGAGCCGTTCAAAGGGTAGACTTAACAACAGAGAAATTACACCACCTAAGCCACTTTAGGAGGTGTTGCTTGGAGCGTGCAAACCTTGTGCCATGGATAGCTTTATAGGTGGTAACTTGCTGGGAGTTGTGTGATATATACAATTCATACATTATTATTATGGTTGGTCACACAGGGATTTTGCATTTTTGTCCACTTATCGGGTCCTTCCCAAGGACCTGGGCCAGGTAAATGTTATTGTTTTAAGTAATAAAATATTATAACCACCAGGATCTTGATTTATACCTGGAAGATATAAATGCAGCTCACATAGTAGTGACATTATAAGGGGCGCACTGAGGGATGTCCATTGCTGCCCACCTCACTGCATTCGAACTACCAGCAGCTTCCAAGTGGTTTCCAAGGGCAGCCCCACGTAGAGTGCATTGCAGAAACTGAATTGAGAGGTAACTAAGGTATGAGTGACCACGACCGTGGCCTCCTGATCCAGAAACAGGTGCAACTGATGCAATAAGACAAAGTTGCACAAAAGCCCTCCAGAGGCCAGCTGGTCCTCAAACTGCCTAAAATCACAATGGAATCATAGAAGGAGAAGACAGAAGTCCAGGAGGAGCCCCAAATTGCACATCAGTGGGGAATTGCTACTCGGAGCCAGTGTGGAAAATTCCCAAAACCAGTTCCTGAGGGACTCAAGTCACACAACCTTTCAGTCTTATTACACTTGAGACAGACAGTGGGGCAAAAAAGTATTTAGTCTGCCACCAATTGTGCAAGTTCTCCCATTTAAAAAGATGAGAGAGGCCTGTAATTGTCATCATAGGTAGACCTCAGCTATGAGAGACAAAATGAGAAAACAAATTCAGACAATCACATTGTCTGATTTGGAAAGAAGTTATTTGCAAATTATGGTGGAAAATAAGTATTTGGTCAATATCAAATGTTCATCTCAATACTTTGTTATATATCCTTTGTTGGCAATGACAGAGGTCAAACGTTTTCTGTAAGTCTTCACAAGGTTGGCACACACTGTTGCTGGTATGTTGGCCCATTCCTCCATGCAGATCTCCTCTAGAGCAGTGATGTTTTGGGGCTGTCGCTGGGCAACACGGACTTTCAACTCCCTCCAAAGGTTTTCTATGGGGTTGAGATCTGGAGACTGGCTAGGCCACTCCAGGACCTTGAAATGCTTCTTACGAAGCCACTCCTTCGTTGCCCGGGCGGTGTGTTTGGGATCATTGTCATGCTGAAAGACCCAGCCACGTTTCATCTTCAATGCCCTTGCTGATGGAAGGAGGTTTGCACTCAAAATCTCACGATACATGGCCCCATTCATTCTTTCCTGTACACGGATCAGTCGTCCTGGTCCCTTTGCAGAGAAACAGCCCCAAAGCATGATGTTGCCACCCCCATGCTTCACAGTAGGTATGGTGTTCTTTGGATGCAACTCAGCATTCTCTCTCCTCCAAACACGACGAGTTGTGTTTCTACCAAACAGTTCTACTTTGGTTTCACCTGACCATATGACATTCTCCCAATCCTCTTCTGGATCATCCAAATGCTCTCTAGCAAACGTCAGACGGGCCCGGACATGTACTGGCTTAAGCAGGGGGACACGTCTGGCACTGCAGGATCTGAGTCCCTGGCGGCGTAGTGTGTTACTGATGGTAGCCTTTGTTACGTTGGTCCCAGCTCTCTGCAGGTCATTCACTAGGTCCCCCCGTGTGGTTCTGGGATTTTTGCTCACCGTTCTTGTGATCATTTTAACCCCACGGGGTGAGATCTTGCGTGGAGCCCCAGATCGAGGGAGATTATCAGTGGTCTTGTATGTCTTCCATTTTCTAATTCTTGCTCCCACAGTTGATTTCTTCACACCAAGCTGCTTGCCTATTGCAGATTCAGTCTTCCCAGCCTGGTGCAGGTCTACAATTTTGTTTCTGGTGTCCTTCGACAGCTCTTTGGTCTTCACCATAGTGGAGTTTGGAGTGTGACTGAGGTTGTGGACAGGTGTCTTTTATACTGATAACAAATTCAAACAGGTGCCATTAATACAGGTAATGAGTGGAGGACAGAGGAGCCTCTTAAAGAAGAAGTTACAGGTCTGTGAGAGCCAGAAATCTTGCTTGTTTGTAGGTGACCAAATACGTATTTTCCACCATAATTTGCAAATAACTTCTTTCCAAATCAGACAATGTGATTGTCTGGATTTGTTTTCTCATTTTGTCTTTCATAGTTGAGGTCTATCTATGATGACAATTACAGGCCTCTCTCATCTTTTTAAGTGGGAGAACTTGCACAATTGGTGGCTGACTAAATACTTTTTTGCCCCACTGGATCTTGTTTTTCCTCACCCAGACTCCCCATAGCTTCCAGAACTAGGAGAGAACCAAGGCAACATCAGTTGATCAGTGTAGGCAAAGGAATATTACTGTGTCATCAATATGTTGGTATTATCTGATCCCATATTGCTGGAGGACCCTACCCAATGGCTTCTTGGAGATTTTAAGCGCAAAGCAAGGACCTAGCTAGACACATTACTCCAACACCAAACGGAATTAGCCTTGGTAACTAAGCACAGTTTTCTGAACCAGCCTAAAAGGACTCCATGGTTTGTTGCTCAGCAATCTTTTCTTTTTCCTTTAAATGGGAGCTACTAATGCCATTTCTCCCTCTCCCCCCCCCCCCCGGCTCTTTGTAACAATTTTATTTTACTTAATACGTCTTAGCAAGGTTCACTGCTCTTCCCCAGTCTTTCTCCTCTCTGGATTTGCTCTCTGCAAACATTAAGCTGCCTTGGTTTTTGGCTCTGTACTTCTTAATGTCCTGGAGAAATATAACATCAGACTTTGAGTCAGAGGATTTGAAAATTTGTGTGGAATGTGTTGTTTTTTTTAAAAAAAAGATCCATGGATTGGAAAGTACATTAAAATCCATCTAATCAACTCCCTAATCCCTAATCCAGTGCAACAATTGCAAGTATTGTGGGTCCCTAAAAAAAGAGTGGTTAAGCAAAAAAGAGACCATCACCTCTGGAAGCAATATACTCTGCTGTTAGAACATCAAAATTCAGTCAGAAGAATTGTATGTGAAATTCCATGTTCTACTCCTGGAACTTTCTGATATGATCCAGAATGTTCTAGAACACTATCCAGGACTTTCTGGTTTGGAAGAGTCACTTCCAGAAAATGAGGGACTTTTCCTGGGATGATCAAATTGGCACATTCCAGGAGTAAAAATGAGGCAGAACCAAGCTATATAATTAATGAAGATGTTCTTCTAGTTTATCTAAAATCTTATTATTGGTCTGGAACTGTTTCTAGAAGAGCTTTACTCCTTCTTCATCACTTGACTGGCCTTCAGATGCTTGAGCTGCTAATATTTTTTTTAATCCTTTCTGAAGCTTCCTATGGGGATAGCACTGTTGACACAACGCCATGTCAATTTCCGTAAAAATAGGTAGTCCTCTAAATAACACCACAATTGAGCCCAACATTTTCATAGCTAAGCAAGGCAGTTGTTAAATCAGTTTTGCCCCATTTTACAAACAGGACAATGCAACTGTCATAAATACATGCCAGTTTCCAAGCGCTTGAATTTTGATCACATGACTATAGGGATGCTGCAACGGTCATAAATGTGAAAACCAGTCATAAATCACTTTTTTCAGTGCTGTTGTAATTTCAAACAGTCACTAAACGAATGGTTGTAAGTTGAGGACTGCCTGTACAACTCTGCGTTGTGCAGTAAAACAAATTACTAGAGTCACCTCTAGGCAAGGTGAGCGGCATGCACGCCAGATGGACTGGATGGATGGACAGACAGATAGATTTCAAAATCCTCAAGAAGTCCAGCCTCTTAAAACTTCCAGGAATGGAGAATCTACAACCTCTAAGAAGATTGTTTCACTGTTGTGTAGATCTTACATCAAGAAGTTTCCCCAAACACAAGCAGAGAGATCCTGTGAATGCAAATGTACTGATCTAGCTATAAAAATTGCACTTATTCATTCTACGTCTGGTGGACGTTGAGATAAGAGACAATGCCACTTAGATGTTATTTGTGAAGTTTTGGAATGTGCGGTCTTGAAAAGATTGCTGGTTTATCATCTGCTCAAAAGGCCTGCCCTAGAGATTTCATAATGAGACAAGCATCAACTTCTCTTCAGCTTCACCTGTTTTTGGGAAAAATTGTAGAGAAAGCGATGGCTTGACAACTGCAAAGGACCTTTGAAAGGCCCCATTTCTTTTTAAGTAGAAAAGACCCAGTAAAAAGTGATGTTTTTTTTTTCCTTCATGCTGGAGAGTTGCTATCAGATCAGTTGATAATCCTTGGCATGTGACAGATCCTTATATTCTCCTCTCATATTCTCCTTTTCTATCCCATAAATTTAATGCCACATTTTATTACGCCGTTCAAGATTCTGTTCCACTTGGCTACATATTCCTTCTTTTGCTTCACGGACTGTTTTTGAAAGGTATTTTTCCAGTCTTTTTCTCTCTTTTTTTTCCTATCTGGATACTGGGCGGGCAAGCGAAGATGAATAATTTAAATGCAAAGTCTTCCCAGGATTGCTGATGTCTTCTTTTTCATTTTTTTTCATTTTTATTTTTGTCTGTACCAGATAATGCTCACTTTTCTACAGCCTCTCACCCAGGGTTAATGAGAATACTGCAGGCTTCCATCCACCGTGAAAAGAGTGCTAATGTTATTTTTATAACAGCAATATTTAGAGTGCTTTCAAATTCAGATCCGTCTTGGGTGAACAATAGGTAATGAAAGCATTGTCCTGCCTTCCTTTCAGTCCCTTTGAATATGCTCTGATTGAGTACTTCAAATGTGTTCTAATTGAAGAAGAAAGAGGGGAGTGGCTGTCATACCCCAAAAGTTTAGAATTATGATTCCATATCCCTTGATGCGTTAGCACAATTATAGGTAGTCCTCGACTTACGACCGCAAATCGAGCCCAACATTTCTGTTGCTAAGCAAGACAGTTGTTAACTGGGTTTTACCCCATTTTAGAACTTTTGTACCGCAATTGTTAAGCGAATCATTGCAGGTGTTAAGTTAGTAACACGGTTGTTAAAGGAAACTGGCTTCCCCATTGACTTTGCTTGTCAGAAGGTCACAAAAGGTTATTATCACATGACACCCCCCGGGACACTGCAACTGCCACAAATACATGTCAGTTGACAAGCGTCCCAATTTTGATCAGGTGACCATGAGAATGCTGCAACAGTCATAAGTGTGAAAAACAGTCATAAGACACTTTTTTCAGGGCCGTTGGTCACTAAATGAACGGTTGTAAGTCGAGGACCACCTGTACCACAAGACTTGAGTTGGTGAACATTCACGTAACGTTCACTTCAAACTACCAACTATATTTTATTAAATGTATATACCCACTCATCTCACTGTCAAGCAACCCTGGGCGGCTTAGAACAATTTAAAAATACAATATAAAACAATAAGAACATTAAAAGCCTTCTGCATTAAGAATTAAAGCATCCAGTTTTGGTCACCACAATGTAAAAAAGATGTCGAGACTCTAGAAAGAGTGCAGAGAAGAGCAACAAAGATGATTAAGGGACTGGAGGCTAAAACATATAAGGAACGGTTGCTGGAATTGGGTATGTCTAGTTTAACGAAGAGAAGGACGAGGGGGGTGACATGATAGCAGTGTTCCAATATCTCAGGGGCTGCCCCAAAGAAGAGGGAGTCAAGCTATTCTCCAAAGCACCTGAAGGCAGGACAAGAAGCAACGGATGGAAACTAATCAAAAGAGAGAAGCAACCTAGAACTAAGGAGAAACTTCCTGACAGTTAGAACAATTAACCAGTGGAACAACCTGCCTCCAGAAGTGGTGAATGCTCCAACACTGGAAGTTTTTAAGAAGAGACTGGACAGCCATTTGTCTGAAATGGTATAGGGTTTCCTGCCTGAGCAGGGGGTTGGACTAGATGACCTAAAGGTCCCTTCCAACTTTATTATTATTATTATAAAATTAACCAAGACTCGATAAAAGAGGCCAATATGAAAACAGAATGGACTCTTCTAATCTATTAACCACCTCCAAAGGAGGATGCCCCCATTAGCCCCCCCCCAAGCCAGTTGGCAGAGCCAGTTTTTTGGAAGGCCAAGCAGGTGGGCACAAAGTTCCATGGAGCCATGGCAGAAAAGGCTCTTCTGGACTCTGGCAATCAAATTCCTGTGGCTGATGGGGTCCAAAATATTCCTCTTCTGCCAGAGTGAGTGGGGCAGGCCAGTCCCACTGGGGCGAGACGGTTCCTGTGCCATAAAGGTGGAAACCGACACCTTAAATTGGACCTGCAAGCAAACCAGCAACCAGAGCAGTTCATTGACACAATCATAACTTACTATCCAGCGCAAGGCTTGCAGTTCCAAAATCAGAAAAAGATAAAGCATTTATTTATTTATTTAAAGCATTTTTTTTAATTATTATTCTGCATTCTGCCGGCACGGCTCTCAGAGCATCTTATGCAAGATTGACACCACTTAGCATTGTTTGCTTCCTTTTGTTTGTCTACGAAGCGTTTTTGTGTTCTGTGGACTCTTTAAGGAGGGAAATGAAGTTGAAACAGCTTTTTTCCCCCCCCTTGACTTCAGACTTTATATCAGCCTCTACGGAGGTGTTCCTATGCAAAGATTAGCCGTCCCGCTATTCTTGTTTCCAACAACAGCCAGGTTTGTGTTTTGAGGAAGCCTGCAAGCAAGGCGCAGAATAATGCCCTATACCAGGGGTAGGCAACCTTGGCTCTTTTATGACTCGTGGACTTCAACTCCCAGAATTCCTGAGCCAGCCATGCTGAGGGGACAAGGAGAGGTTTCCAAGCTGAGCCATGCTGGCTCAGGAATTCTGGGAGTTGAAGTCCACGAGTCATAAAAGAGCCAAGGTTGCCTACCCCTGCCCTATAGCACTACCGTTCTTTGACAGCTCCCTCTCTGACAAGGTCATCTTCAGAACTTCAGAAGAATATCATCCATCCTGCCCAGATGCATCTTCCCACTCTGCTGCATCTGAAACAAGAGTTTCCCGCTTTCCCTTGGTTTTTCCTTTAGATTAGAACATAGAATCATAGGACCGGAAGGGATCTTGAAGGTCTTCTAGTCCAGAGGTCCCCAACCTTTTGGGCACCAGGGACCGTTCCGTGGAGAGAGGTTTTTCCGCGGACTGGAGGATGTGTGGTTTTGTGTACTGCCTGCATCTCGCGGATGGGGCTCTGCTTGTTTGTGCGGACCGGTTGCTGGCATGCTGCGGCCCGGTACCGGTCCACGGACCGGGGGTTAGGGACCCCTGTTCTAGTCCAACCCTCTGCTTTCTTTACTTGCTTCCAAAGGCACCCTTCCAGGTGGCTGCATCAGAAAGAGGAGCCAGTTTGCCTCTCCTTATTCTTCAGTTGGAAGCAGTTTCCATTGCGATCATTAAGTTTTGGAGTAGGTGGAAACCTGGAAACCATTTTGTGGAACGGTGGAAGGCTATAGCTCTACCACCTAATCTTCTGAAGGTTCATAGAAGGCAGTGTCTCCAGAATGTCCTTCAACACTCTCCTGCTGTAGCCAGAGACATCAGATAATTTCTCTTTTGTCTCTTGTCTCTCTTTTCTCTATTTGTATTGTGTCGGCTAAAATGTTAGCTGTTGTTTTAAGCTGAGCCATTTGGAGTGATTTCTATCTGGAAGAAAGCTGCTAGATAAAAAAAAAAATAGCAGGTGGCAAGACCACTCCATTAATTTCTCTATTGCCACATTGTCTTTATGGCTGTGATTCCATGAATTAACTGTTAGCACAAACTGTGGTTTATGAAAAATAATCGTTTGCAATCAGAATATTATGGTTCCTGGTTCAGAGTAAGTAGCCTGTCGGTCAACAAGGATTTGTCTGCAGTTATAAAGAACCAGAGTTAAACCTCATTACCGTTAGAGTTGCCAGTTTTTGGAATGGAAAAGAGTAAGGCAAAAGAGTTTTAAGAGTCCAAAAGCTTCTTTTTTTCTGTACGAATATTGTTGTACATTACTTAAGCTTTCCAGTTGGATCAGGATGTTGGGTAGCACTCGTAATACAAACTATAGTGATCCTCAGGAATTTATCGGAGGTTCTTAAATGAAAAACTCAGCCACGAGGATCAGCATGCTGTCCATCATCTTGTGTTTCCTTCCAGGTCATAAAAGGTCTCAGGCAAATAAATCAGTCCACAAATAGCTTCATTCCTTATAACAGCAATCTCACTATTTGAGGGGATAAAATTTGGAGAAAAAGAGTATAATACTGGCCCCAAACTGACCCTCCCACAAAAGTAAATCGATGTCTGAAGTTCCTGAAAAGCCCATTACTGTACAATATTGCAGATTAATTTGTAATGCAGCACGTTAATTAAGTCTTTTATGAGATTATGAGAATTTCAGTTGGAAAAATAATATTTCCCAAATGGGAAAATAAGTTTCCTGTGTTTAATTTGTTACTTCACAAAATAATAATTTCTGAGATTCTTTGGTCAGGCAGGAGGAGCTCATGTAAAATGGGGCAGTCAAGCGTTCCATGATGAAAAAGGTTTGCCCCCGGTGACCCTTTGTCAAAGCTGCTGTCACTGCATCCTGCCATGCAAGGATCCAAAGTAGGTCGGAGAGATGACAGATCCACAGCTACTTCCGAATCTGACACGATAATTTTATGGCATGTGAATCGACCCTATTAGGTACCTTGCTATGATGAATCTTATTGCTTTCTGTGTATATGAAACTAGATAACCTGTGAGCCGCTTGTCAACCTTTCAGAGATATTTCCTTACCAGATTCTTTGATGCCTTCAACAACAGCAGAGCTTCCAACAGATTGCCTTCCCTGGAAAAGATTTTTAAAAGACCTGGCTTTTTCCCCAAGGCCTGCGAGAAGGCTAGATAATTGCATGTTGATTTGGTGCCAGGATTTTGTTTAATAATAATAATGATGATGATGGTGATGATGGTGTTGGAAGGGACCTTGGAGGTCATCTAATCCAGACATGTCAAACTTGCGACGTCACATAACATCGCGCAATGTATCGGGACGGTTTTCCCATTGCCGGCAATGAGGTGGGTGCGGCTTCCACGTGATGCGTCCGGCCCGTGGGCCGGCAGTTTGACACCCCTGATCTAGGCCAACCCCCTGCTCAGGCAGGAAACACTATACCATTTCAGACAAATGGCTGTCTAATCTCTTCTTAAAAACTTCCAGTGTTGGAGCATTCACAACTTCTGGAGGCAGGTTGTTCCACTGATTAATTGTTCTCGCTGTCAGGAAATTTCTCCTTAGTTCTAGGTTGCTTCTCTCCTTGATTAGTTTCCATCCGTTGCTTCTTGTCCTGCCCTCAGGCGCTTTGGAGAATAGCTTGACTCCCTCTTCTTTGGGGCAGCCCCTGAGATATTGGAAGGCTGCTATCAGCCTCGTCCTTCTCTTCATTAAACTAGACATACCCAATTCCAGCAACCGTTCCTTATATGTTTTAGCCTCCAGTCCCCTAAACATCTTTGTTGCTCTTCTCTGTACTCTTTCTAGAGTCTCAACATCTTTTTTACATTGTGGTGACCAAAACTGGATGCAATATTCCAAGTGTGTCCTTACCAAGGCATTGTAAAGTGGTATTAACACTTCACGTGATCTTGATTCTATCCCTCTGTTAATGCAGCCTAGCACTGTGTTGGCTTTTTTGGCAGCTGCAGCACACGGCTGGCTCATATTTAAGTGATTGTGCACTAGGATTCCGAGATCCCTCTCACAGTTGCTACTATTGAGCAAGGTACCACCTATACTATACCTGTACATTTGATTCAATAGGAACATAGAAAACCGATGGCAGGAAAAGATCCAGTGGTCTATCTAGTCTGCCCTTTGAGTTTTTTGTTTGCTTTTGTTTTCTAATTTATTTATTTATTGTCATTAATTTTTATAGTCCATTGCACAATCACCCAGATATTCAGACTGGATTTGACATTTTTGTCTGCCTATTGAGTCCTTCCCAAAGACCTGCAATAGGCATATATGGTGCCTATCAAACACCATCAAACACATATGGTGTTTGATGGTGTTACTGTTTTATTATTTATTTTATTATTGTTATTTTATTTTTATTTATTTATTTATTTATTTTTGTCGGATGATGGACCTGTGTTTATCCCAAGCAAGCGTAATCTGAGGTACTGATGATTGACCCACTACCTCCTCTGGGAGTGGGTTCCAACCTTCCACTGCTCTTTCTGTGAAGTAAAACTTTCTAACATTGCTATTAATGTTTTTGTTAATGTTTTATTAATAAGTGATTTTACAGTAATGATAAAATTTTATATGTTAATTTTTGATGGGGAGCGGCCCAGAGTTAATTGAAAGATGGGCAGTTATATAAATGTTTTAAATAAATAAATTCTGGAAGATATTTAGAGGTGTGTGTGTGTGTGTGTTTGCATGTACACACAGACACACTCAAACGTCACAGGAAATGTTAATATGACGTTTTGCGTTATGTCATAAATTGTTTTGTGATCATTTTTATGTCATAAAATATTTTATTTAAAAAATTGCCAAATTTCAATTCCACTTGAGTCATGGGTCCTGGATTTTGGATGCATTCTGTAGGTTAGCCCTTTTGAGGTACCTTGGTTAAAATGCTTTTTTGCTCCATGGTGCAACATTTCAAGCAGTCAAAAGGTTACGGAATCAGAATTTTAGAGAGATATAGATCTGTCCACTTGCAGGAGAAGCTCCGGACCTTCAATTTCATCTCTTTATTTCTACTCCCCCTCTTTCTTTCTTTTTTTTTCCCCCTGCAGGTATCTAGTGGGAATCTGCTGGCTATCCTGAATCGACATTATCAGGACTTAAGTTGCTTGGCCTTCACGGACGATAGCAGCCACTTTCTTTCTGGAGCCAAAGACTGTCTCGTCATAGTGTGGAGCCTGTACAGGTATGAATTGAAATGGCCTCCCATTTCCCAGTTCTGCCCATGAGATCAGCATCACTGCATTTGCCAGTGCTTTTGCATGTGAATATTATTTTGGGCACCAGTATTAACATATTGAAAGTGTCCTGATCTTTAAAGGAGGTACGTCCCACTTTTGTGCAGAAGGAGATCCTTTGTATTATCTTCACAAAGAGATCCAGCCAAAGGATGTCTCAAGTTAAGCTTTAAATTAAATTACTTTTAATTCTGTATTATTTAATTATTAACATTTATTTTAAAGAAGTACCTTTAAGTTTGGATTCATCGACATCACATGATCTCCTGAGTAGTTTAAACAACAAGGCCATATTATACCTTGATCTAAAAACTTTGTAGAATTAAACAAGTTTTCCAAAAAGACTAGAATGCCATTTTTACACTTGATATTTAGGGAGAGAGTTATTGGCCAGGATTTCGGAGTTATCTCTACAGTATCTTCTCTTTTTAGTTGTCATCCTCAGTGGCATGCGTCATAGATGAAAGTACGGCTGCTTGCTTAGGCTAAAAAGCAGAACATTAAAGCCTTTAAAGGTCAGGAGAGAAAAAAAGATTCCGGAAGATGGGGGGGGAAAATTCCCCAAGCACGTCCCAGTGAATGAATTCTGAGATTATTCAGTGTCTACAGGAATCTGACAAACTTTCTTTTCCTCATTTGGTCAGATTTAGACACGTTGCTGTAAAATGGAAGGTAGAGACAACTGGAGGAAGTCTAAAGGTTTAGGCTTTTGTCAAAAACAATGTGCAGATAAAACGGGCAGCCTGTAATTATCTGCTCAATTGGTTTCCACCTGAATTCCCTAACACACACGTTTAGCAATATTGCTTTAGAGATTAAATGGTGTGCACATTTGCAGGGAGGCAGCAACGCCAAATCCATCCTTGCGTACAACTTTCCTATTTTACTGTGTTAAAACCAATTCATTTCTCAGTGTGCTGCAGGTGGACCACGGCCAGAGCCCTGAGCCCCGCCACGTGTGGTCACGGCACAGCCTTCCCATCACAGATCTCTGCTGTGGTGTTGGTGGTCCCTTGGCCAGAGCTGCCACGGCCTCTTTGGACCAAACAGCAAAGGTAAATCATACTCGGTTTGGGAGCAGCACAGAGAGTCCTCGCCTTGCAACCATTCGTTTAGTGACTGTTTAAAGTTACGACACTGAAAAAAAAGTGACTTACGACCGTTTTTCACACTTACAACCGTCGCAGCATCCCCACGGTCATATGATCAGAATTCAGACTCGTGGCAATTGACTCATATTTATGACGGTTGCGGTGTCTCGGGCTCACATGACCACCTTTTGCGACCTTCTGACCAGCAACGTCAAAGGGGAAGCCAGATTCACTTAAAACAACTGTGTTGCTAACTTAGCGACTGCCGTGGTTCACTTAACAACGGTGGCAAGGAAGGTTGTAAAATGGGACAAAACTCATTTGACAACTGTCTCGCCTAGCAACTGAAATGTTGGGCTCGGTCGTGGTCGTAAGTTGAGGACTAGCTGCATTATAGTTTTGTGCAAAATACTGTGTTCTTGGAATATTCTGATTTTCTCCCAAAATTCTCTAGTTAAACTGTTAGTGTTTCCCTGCAGTTGAATTTGTCCAGGACAGAACAAACCACTTACTGTTTCCAAAGATCCACTTCTGAAAAACAGCAAACTGTATGCAGAAGAGGAAGTTCAGTCTGTTTTAGGAGAAAAACGGAATGTTCCAGAACCAGATCACAATAATTTTATACACAGCTAGGGAATCGAATTGCTTTGTTCATGCCGAATCCTTTTTAAGGTAGGAATTATAACCACTGCTTGGCCAATATGTACGTAGGCATATTCATTTGTGCTGGTATACTTGGTAGGTCTGGAAATGGAAACGTTTTGCTTACGCGCAACAAATCCTGTGCAGCTTTTCTAAAGGTTTCTGGACAGAAACTCTGGGAGGGCGGGGCGATATAATCCTTGATTTAGAGCTGTTTTCGGCATGGATTTTTTTCTGTCCTATGTATAACACAGTTCAGAAATTTCTTACTTGGAAACAATACGTGGAACTGAACGTATTGTAAAATAACCTCACCTTGTGTTCTAACTAGTCTCAGGATACCAGGAGAGGTAAAGAATTGGGGGGGGAAAGAGGGATGAGTTAAATGCTGGATGTTCCCGATTTAAGAACCAAAACAACAGCACCATATCCTTGGCATTTAGCTGGAGTGTTAAGAAAAATGAAACCCCTCAGCTCAAAATTGGAAATCTTTCACAGTCATGGTGCCTATTACTGTTAGATAGATAACCTTTATTGTCATTTTTTACTGTGGGCACAAGGGCACACATTAAAAATGAAATTTAGTTGCTTGCTCTCAAAGTGTACACATACATAACACACATTTAAACATACTATATACAACATATGTATAGACCGGGGGTAGGCAACCTTGGCTCTTTTATGACTCGTGGACTTCAACTCCCAGAATTCCTGAGCCAGCCAGCATGGCTGGCTCAGGAATTCTGGGAGTTGAAGTCCACGAGTCATAAAAGAGCCAAGGTTGCCTACCCCTGGTATAGACCTACACCCTTACATATAAGTAACATATAAATATTTTGTATTTGTATATAAATGTTTTGTATTACGGACAGTCTACAACTTTCAAGGTATAGTAGGTCCTCATTTAACAACAGTAATTGGGATTGGGAACTCTTGTCACTAAGCAATGCAGTTATAAGACACAGCTTCACGTGACTGTGCCAACTTGCAGTGGTAGTTCCAGCAATCCCAGTTAACATCATTAAGCAAATCCCGCAGCATTTCCTGCACGTGTGATCACCATTTGCACCCTCCTGCTGGCTTCCTTATTGACTTTGCTTGATGGGAGCTGAACAGTGAAAGTTACAAATGATAATCACGTGACTGTGGGATGCTGCGGTGTCATAATTTCAAGCTGGCGGCCAAGATCCCAAATTGCAACGAGGGACACTGCAACAGCCGCAGCTATGAGGATTTGTCATAAGTACCCCTCATTCAACACCATCGTAACTTGGAGCGGTCACCGAACGAGTGGCTTTTAAACAAAGGACTGCCTGTATGCAAAGTAGCCTCAGCCACAAAATTGCCGTCGTGTGTGCTGCAATGTGTTCCTTCGGATATCCCAGGTTTTCCTCCCAGCTTTTATACAATTGGCAGTACCAGCGAGCCTCAGCCTGTTTAATTGAAGCCGTGGCTGTTTCCCTGAGGTTGGGTTATCTAAAATTCCATCTGGATTATAAGACACAAGCTAGGACAAAGAACAGCAGAAAGCACAGCGCTCAGCACGTGGGCTTAATCTCAAGGGAAGGAACAGAGTCTGGATAAATGCCAGGTGGGGGAAGATGCATTTATAAGAACTCATCGCCTTTTGTTCTTGCCGAATCTTTTTCTAGAATCCCTGAAAAGGAGAGTTTCTCTGGGTAAAAATCCCAATACATTGCTATTTGTACATAATACATGTCATATTCATAGACTGGCACCAGGCTTGATTTTGTAGCATTATAGCTAAAAACTGGATTTAATGTGCACCTTTTCTCATTCTCAGTTGTGGGAGATCTCCTCCGGGAACCTTCTCCTCTCTGTCGTCTTCGATGTGAGCATCATGTCAGTGACCCTTGACCTTGCGGAATACCACATGTTCTGTGGCGGGTTGGATGGTTCCGTCTTCCAGGTTGACCTCTGCTCCTGGGTAGGTCCCATTTTGTGCAGCTTCTGGTAATCATCCCAGGTGCCTCGGGCAGCGAAGTGGGATGAAATCTCAGACTTCATAGGATTGTTATGTTCTGTAGAAATCTTTTGCACTTTAGGACAGATATTGCATGGATGCAAAAATATATAAAAAAGGAAAATTAAATTAACAAATGGCCAAGACTTCACAGGATTACCAAACCCTGTGAGGTTTTTCCCCTTCTTGCTTTAAATCTCAGATAGTCCTTGACTTGAGACAAATGTCTTAACCATTCAAGGTTACAATGGATCTCCCCAGAGCGATTTATGATCCATTCTTGGAATTATGATGGACACACAAATACACAGCAGTCATATGATCGCTCATCTTTACAGCTGTTCGCAGCATCCTGCGGTCGTGTGATCCCCATTTGCGACATTGGTGACATTTTTAGCTACTCTCCAGCATTTAGATTCCAGCAAAAGAAATGCACATTGGGGGAACTAGATTTGCTTAACAACCACGGTGTTTGCTTAACAACCATGGTGTTCACTAAATGACCATGGAAAAAAAGGGTTCTAACTCTGAATCCGATCACATGATGCCTTGACCTATGATCACAATGACTTAGGACTGAAATTTCAGGCTCATTTATGATCATAAGTCAAGGTCTACTTGCACTTGAGGTGAGGAGTGCAATCTTACATGATTTACACCAGGGGTCTTCAAACTTGGCCCTTTTACGACTTGCGGACTTCAACTCCCAGAATTCCTCAGCGCCTGGCTGAGGAATTCTGGGAGTTGAAGTCCGCAAGTCATAAAAGGGCCAAGTTTCAAGACCCCTAATTTATACTTTTGCCAGGTTTTGAGCATTTAAAACAAATCTTTTAAAATACTAGTGATTTCTAAGTTCCTGAGGCAACCTTACAAACATTCTCCTACATCTTGGTGCTCATAGAATAAGCACATTGGCGGTTACTGATTTACACAGCAGTCCAAAAAAAGCTTTTCATGATAATATAAGCCGTGGTGGCGCAGTGGTCAGAATGCAGTATTGCAGGCTAATTGGCCAGGAGTTCAATCCTGACCGACTCAAGGTTGACTCGGCCTTCCATCCTTCCAAGGTCGATAAAATGAGGACCCAGATTGTTTGGGGCAATAAACCGCTTAGAGCGGGCTGTAAAGACCTATGAAGAGGTATATAAGTCTAAGTGCTAGTGCTAATGTTATAAAGGAAAGAGTTAGAAGGTCCTTCCTTACATTGTGAACAAAAAAATGCCACATTTTGTAAGTCTGTTAAATCTGTTAAGTCAAGGATGGAAAGTCAGATCTGTATGGCCCATGCTTTCTTATTAATATGGCCACCCAACTGAAGCCATGGCACTCTAAGCAGCCCGGAAAAGAAGAAAGAAAACCACAATTAATTAATACAATATACCTCATTAAAAGGTGACTGCAATGTAGCACTGTTGTCTTTTGGACTTTGCGTTCCTGCAGACAAGCTCAACAGCACAAGTCACCCCAAGTCCTGCTCTCTCCTAATTGGGTTAAGGAACAAAACCACCTCCTGATTTTGTTTCGCTTTTAATGGTCATTGCTTCTTCCGTAGCCTGCTACTTCCCGTTTTCCAGAGACTCCTTAATTCTGTCTTGACAGAACATTTCCCTTCTCCTACCTGAGCAGAATATAAATTGATTTTCAGGGAGGAAAGCAATACGGGTGGGCAGCCTTAAGGTTACAGTACCTCAAATGCCAAAGACCTGGGTGTGAATTTCAACAGCAAATCTCTGTTTTCTTCTAGAGCAGCGGTTCCCAACCTTTTCTATACCCCGCACCCCTAGAACGCTTCTGATATATTCTCGCACCCCTTACAAAAGTTCAAAATAACAGCAACGAGTTATGCATATACACTATAATTTTGAAAACCCAAGATTTCGCACCCCCTGGAATATCGTCTCGAACCCCCGGTTGGGAACCCCTGTTCTAGAGCAACCGTAGTCCAATGGGAGATAGGAATCCTGAGTACCTCCAGTTTAAAAGTATTAACAATAGCAATACCACTTAGACTTATATACCGCTTCATAGTGCTTTACAGCCCTCTCTAAACAGTTTTACAGAGTCAGCATGTTGCCCCCAACAATCGAGGTCCTCATTTTACCAACCTCGGAAGGATGGAAGGCTGAGTCAACCTTGATCCGGTCAGGATCGAACTGCCAAACTGCTGGCAGCCAGGAGTCATCAGAAGTAACCTGCGTTCTAACCACTGCGCCACCAGGGCTCTTGGTCTTAGGCAACCGATAACGGGAAGGTCTCTCTACCAAAGTACTGCCTGCCTGAGCAAAATATAAAGAATATAGTGGATTATTAACTTGGAAGGAGGCGGTTTCCTCAATCTTTCATCCCTGTTTAATTATCCAGAATGGTGCATTAAACTATAATTTTCCCCCTTCTCTCAGCCTGTGCAAAGAGAAAGAGGTTTTCAGTCTGAGCAGCAGAATGGAAAGCTCTTCAAAGGACATAGGTGAGAATATCATTTTTCTGTTCCTTTCCTGAACTGGCAAGACTTGAATGTTTAGCTTGAGCCAGCATGGCTTCCCCTTACGGCTGCTGCAGGAATGAATGTCTGTCATAATCCCAAGACAACAAAACCTCAAATAAAAATCATATGGCTGACATTTTTCAAGACTTTAATGTCTCAGATGGGTTCTTGAGATGATGAGTACGCCATAATCTCTCCTTGGGCACGTGCAGCCATTGGGTGAGATTGCACAGGGGGTACTGCCACCTGAAAAAATGGCAATCCTTGGTTCAACCCCAGTTTCTAAATCTCATCAGCATGGGCTGCTATTCCCTTCTACAGATAGTCCTCGATTTACAACCATTAATTTAGTGACCATTCAGAGTTACTGAATGGTCATTAAATGAACGGTTTCATTCAGGTGCTTAAAAAAAGCGACACGACCATTTTTCACATGATCCAAATTCAGGTGCTTGGCAGCTGGCTCACATTTACGACGGTTGCAGCGTCCCAGGATCATGTGATCACCTTTTGCAACCTTCCGACAAGCCAAGTCAATGGGGAAGTCAGATTCACTTAACAACCGTTGTTGCTAACTTAACAACTGCAGTGATTCGCTTCAGAGCTGTGGCAAGGAAGATCATAAAATGGACCAAAACTCACTTAACAATGGCCTTGCTTAGCAACAGAAATTTGGGGCTCGTTTGTGGTCGTAAGTTGAGGACTACCTATACCTTGATGAGGAATTAGAGCTGATCTCGGTTCCACCTTTGTCTGAGAAATAAGAGCAAGGAAAGATACAACATATCATGATAGCAACGACCTTTTGGGAGATTCTATAAGCAGGTATCCCTAAGTGAGAGGCCCTTCTCCATGGCAAGTACTATCTAAAGGGGTTAAAAGGACTTTGGTGAGGAGGGCTGGAATGTGGGAGCAAAGACATCCCAAGTACCATTTCAACCACTTTCTTAATAAAAAATATTACAGTAATGACATTGATAAATAAAATCAAAAGTACCAAGGAGAATATTTGTAGCTCGGGGCTGAAATGAGGGGGTCTCTGGTGGTCACTGAGCTCGGTTGTTTTCTTGCAGACGTTTCATTACTCAAACTAGGTGACATCATTAGTGCTGATGATGTTACCTAGTTTGGGTAATGAAACATCTGTAAGAAAACAACCAAGCTCGGAGACCACCAAGGATCCTTCAAAATCAAAGTAAGTAATTTTAGACTTAGTTTCCTTGTTTAATAAATCAGGACTGGCAACAGTCATTAAGTAACGTGGTTGGTAAGCCACCCAGAGTTGCTTTGGATAGTGAGATGGGCAGCATATAAATTTAATAAACAAATAACTAAGGGAAACCACAGCTATGCTTAAAAGCCTTACTTCGGCTTTCTTTTGCTTTACAGCCCTGCAAAGGTCATAAAGTTACTTTTTCCTCACTGTTGTAACTGCGGACAGTCGCTGAATGAGGGAGTCTTTAAATGAGGACTACCTGTATGACCATACAGGAAGAGGGGGGGGGGCTCTTCAGAGTGTAATATGGCTTTTTTTTTTCAACTTACCATAGATGTTGAAGTAATAGGACCCTCCTCTTGTTCTGCTGAGCAATGGACATCTGGACCCAAATCCCCTCTTGAGAAAACACTGAAGGACCTCAAGTAAAGCCTCTGCCTTGTTCTTTCCATAGGAATCAGGTGACCTGTCTCTCCATCTCCACAGACGGAAGCCTGCTACTGTCCGGCTCTCATGACGAAACAGTTCGGCTGTGGGACATCCAGAGCAAACAGTGTCTCCGCACCGTGAACTACAAAGGTCTGTACATGTCTGTAGGGATATTTAACTGACCTGGTGAGAGAAGGGAAACTGCCGGCTCTTGAGAGAATCCAGAAACGGGCATGGTTGGAATTAAGAAAGGGGACATAGGTCTCTCTGCTTTTAAACCTGGAAGTTCAACACACGAAACTTTTTAGCTAAAATATCTCCTGCTGTCATTGAGAGCTCAGGCAAACCTAATATTGGAACTGAAGAATTTCTGGCAAGTGGAGATGCTGTCAATGCTGCTAACATTGGATGTTCTTGCTTTGACAACATGTGGAGAAGAGAAGATAAGAATTTGGCGGGTTGTTGAACAGGAAGGGAAACTTTGCCCTTCGAACTGATTGGAGAACGTGATTTATGACTGCAATTGGAGGGAATTGTGATTGAATATTATGTGCTCAGGGGAGGGGAATTCAGATCTCGGCATCCCACCATGTTCGTGTAGAAGGGTGCTTTGCTAATAAAGAGACTTTAAGGCAGACATGTCAAACGCAAGGCCCGGGGGCTGGATGCGGCCCGTGAAGTGGTTTCATGTGGCCCGCGAAGCCATCCTGGAAACAGTGAGGGAACGGCCCCCGCTGCCTTGGCCCTGGCCCAGGCCGGCCGGGAGCCAATGTACAATTTTGTGGTGGCCATCTATGCTGAAACGCATTCAGTCTTAGCTCCACAAGGCCGTCTGGAAACAGGGAGGAACCAGCCCCTGCCGCATTGGTCCCGCCCCCTGGGTGCATGCTGGGGAGGCTCCTCCAGTGGGCCATGCCTTGGCACTTGCCCTGGTCCCACCCCCTTCTGCCAGAGACCCTCAGATCTGTCCCACTCCTGCCCAGGCCCCCTTGACACGAACGATGTAGAGCTGGCCATGCCCACCCAGTAGGCCACACCCACTCCATCCACACCCACCCAGTAGGCCACACTGACCCTGGCCACACCCATCCGCCCCCCCCCCCGAGGGCAACTGCAATGCTGATGCGGCCCTCAATGAAATTGAGTTTGACACCCCTGCTTTAAGGTAAACAATGCCTCGAAGTTCTTTGAAGTATTCCCCTAATCGGAACCATGACAGATGCTCTGTCCTAATGATTATAGAGAAACTATCTGGGGGGAAAAGTAGTAACCAAGAGTAAATTTTGATTTACCTGAAGGCAAGGTTACAATGACATTAGTAACCAAAATATAAATAAACTTTGGTAATATACCAAAAAAAAAAAAAAAAGCTGGGTGAATGATGGGTGAAATGAACTAAGGCTTAGAAAGAGCGATATAAAGATCCATAGAATATCAATACAGATAGCACGCAATTACAATTGAGCCCACAATTACAATCTTAAATTGTGACGGTCGTTAAGTAGGTCCTGACCTTCAGCGGACACCATGGTGGTTAAACAATCCCATTGTTTGCTATGAAGCATTCTTTTTTTTGCCAAAAACCCAGAAGTAAATGCCAGTTTCCGGCAAAAACATCATCAATCGCAGTCATGTGACCATGGGATGCTGCAAATGGTTGTAAATATGGGCCGGTTGCTGAACTTTCAAAATGCAGTCATGTGACCATGGGCAGCTATCGGAACTTTGAATACGTCATAAGTGCCTTTTTCGGGGTCTGTCATACCTTTGAATGGTCCCTAAATGACTGGTCATAAAACAAGGTCAATTTGTATTTATTTATTTATTTATTTTTATTCATTTATTAAATTTATTGATCGCTCCTCTGACCACAAGGTAACTGGGCAGTTTACAATATCCAAAAGATGAAATATGACAAAATATTGTATAGCATTAATAGAAAAGTAGTTTAATCTTTTAACCTATTATTGAATCTGGACCATACAGAAACGTAGTTCTCCATCTTCAGAGTCTTCCTTTGAATCATAAACAAATTATAGGAATACGGTTGCATGTTTTATAATTAGCTGAAAGGATTGCTTACCAGAGAATTCGTACTCCTGAAATATATCAAGTTTTCAGTCATCAGGTTGCAAGTCATTTTTTTTTATAAACAAACAAGAAATTCAGCTTCATTTTTTTCCTAAGTTGCTTTAAGAAGTAAATTTAGTCTTTAAATGCCGTCAGTGCTTGAAAAGATGTAAGCACAAATCTGATTAAATCTCCCAAGGGAGGGTGAGTTTATTTGGGTCATCAATATAAGCTACAGAGTCTAAACACAGGTAGTCCTCAACTTACAACCACAATTGAGCCCAAAATTTCTATTGCTAAGTGAAACATTGCTAAGTGAGTTTTGCCCCATTCTACGACCTTTCTTGCCACAGTTGTTAAGTGAATCACTGCACTTGTTAAACTAGTAACACGGCTATTAAGTGAACCTGGCTCTCCCATTGACTTTGCTCATCAAAAGGTGACACTGCCACCGTCATAAATATGAGCCAGCTGTCAAGCGCCTGAATTTTGATCACATGATCATGGGGATGCTGCAGTGGTTGTAAGTGTGAAAAACCGGTCATAAGTCATTTTTTTCCAGTGATGGTGTAACTTCAAACAGTCACTAAATGAACTATTGTAAGTCGAGGATGACCTGTAATCAGGGGTTTAAAGTTTTTATTGCTTTCAACCCAACGTACTTGTAATCTTGCCCTACAACTCTGACTCATTTGTCTCTGCTACCCTATCAGGTTCAAAAGCATTTGTACCAGTGGTAAGGCTTAAAAAAGGAAAGCTTTTGTGTACACCTAGATCAGTGATGGCGAACCTTTTAGAGACCGAGTGCCCAAACTGCAACCCAAAACCTACTTATTTATTGCCTGGTGCCAGGTGAGCGTGGCCCACTGGGTGGGCGTGGCTGTGGTGGTCATGGCAGGCTGGGTGGGTGTGGCCAAGGTGGGCGTGCTCACCTCGATGTTGCTCGTGGGGAGGGACGCCTGTGGGGGCCGGGCGGGGTTGGGGGAAATCCAGGGGGTCTCTGGCAGGTGGGGCAATGGGCAGGAGGCTCGTCCTGTGGGGTGAGGCGAGGCGAGGCAGAGGCCAGGGTGGCTGCTGCATGGGCGCCGACAGTGTCCGTCAGCAGCCACAGCCTGCCGGCCCCTCGACCGGCGCACTCTGGGGCTCCGCAGGCCGCCACCAGTAGTTCAGAGAAGCTGCCTCTGAGCTGGATGGCCGGCCGACAGCTGAGGAGGCGATGCAGTGGGCAGTGCCCGGGAAAAGGAGAGCATACGAGCCCAGGAGGGATGGGACGGGGGGAGGGAAACCAGCTGGGATGCATCTGGCCATGTGGGACCTTGGCTGGTTGAAGAGGGACAGTTGCCATCTCCGGGGCATGGTGCACGCGCCCACAGAGAGGGCTCTGAGTGCCGCCTCTGGCACCCGTGCCATAGGTTCGCCACCATTGACGTAGATAGCTACCAGTAACTTTGATGGTTCTTCTGAGGATAGGTTTGAGAAATTTGGGTCGAATGTGATTGAAAAATTTTCCTTGGGGAATTTTCTCCACTTTGAGCTGGGTGGGGCTGGACAGGCATCCAAGTCTCTTGTTTTACTTTGCATCAGAGCTCTATTGTCGCATAAAACCTTCATCTCGGTGAACTTCCCCATGAAAGCAGACTGTTTTTTCAGTTCATTACCATCGCAATATGATTTACTGCTCCTCTTTATTTTGGATGTTCAGAGCGATCTAAGCAATGCTTAAAACATTAAGTTATCAAAAGGGATATAAAATTTGCATGGCTGAATCTTAAATATCATAATGAGACTTGATGCCATAAATTCTTCATCGTGCTGAGTGACTTGGTAGTTAGCTAAACACACAACGTCAGCTGCGGTAGAAGTTCTGTTTGTATAAAAGGGCACTATCACACGCTTGAAGTTGTAAGGCTGCCCACTTAACGTTTACTTCTAGGGCCGTGCTCTCAATCGTGGCAACTTTAGGAAGGGTAGACCATGATTACAGGTAGTCCTCGACTTGCAATCATTCATTTAGTAATAATAATAATAATAATAACAATAATAAAGTTGGAAAGGACCTTGGAGGTCATCTAGTCCAACCCCCTGCTCAGGCAGGAAATCCTATATCATTTCAGACAAATGGCTGTCCAGTCTCTTCTTGAAAACTTCCAGTGTTGGAGCATTCACCGCTTCTGGAGGCAGGTTGTTCCACTGATTAATTGTTCTAACTGTCAGGAAGTTTCTCCTTAGTTCTGGGTTGCTTCTCTCTTTGGTTAGTTTCCTTCCGTTGCTTCTTGTCCTGCCCTCAGGCGCCTTGGAGAATAGCTTGCCTCCCTCTTCTTTGTGGCAACCCCTGAGATATTGGAACACTGCTATTACAACAGCACTGAAAAAAGTGACTTATGGCTGGTTTTTACACTTAGAACTGTTGTAGCATCCCCATGGTCACATGATCAAAATTCAGACACTTGGCAACTTATCATATTTACAATAGTTGTAGTCTCCCAGTGTCATGTGATCCCCCTTTGCGACCTTCTGATAAGCAAAGTCAATGGAGAAGCCAAATTCACTTAACAGCCTGGTTACTAACTTAACAACTGTAGTGATTCACTTAACAACTGTGACAAGAAAGTTCATAAAATGTGGCAAAACTCACTTAGCGATTGTCTCACTTACCAACAGAAAGTTTTGGCTCAATTGAAGTCGTAAGTTGAGAACTACCTGGACTTGAGAAACACTGTGCTAGGGTGTAGTTGTGGAATGGTTCTGGGTGTGATGTGGGCTGACAAGCCGGGGGACCCCTGTACAGGCAGTCCTGAATATATGACCACAATTGGGATCAGAATTTCCATTGCTAAGCAAGGTGGTTGTTAAGTGAGTTGCATCCGATTTAGGACCTTTTGTGACACGGTTGTTAAACGAATCACAGCCGTTAAGTGAATCTTGCTTTTTTTTTTTTTTAAGCGAATCCGGCTTCCTCAATTGACTTTGCTTGTCAGAATCTGGCAGGCAAGAGAGAGGTAGTAGAGATGGGGATGGGAGGGGGAGAACCAAAATGATCTACAACCAATAATACTGCCTGTGCAAATTGAGCATTTGAGGCTTTTTTCCTCCATGTAAACAATAACAAAATTCAGTAAACATGATAAAGCTTTTTATCTATCTGCCACGGAGAACATTTTTCTGATGTGCTCTACTTAAATTTATGTTCGCTATTCTTGGATTCAGATGCCTCTAAGGTGGGTTACAAGTGAGGGAAGAGGAAGTACATTTATAAAATCACCAGAAAAGAACTGAACCCAGGGTACAGAACAAATACTGAGTTCAAGTCAACCGCCTAAAAGGTACAGGTAGTCCCCAAAATTGAGCCCAAAATTTCTGCTGCTAAGTGAGACATTTGTTAACTGAATTTTGCCCCCATTTTACGAACATTCTTGCTACGGTTGATAATTGAATCACTGCAGTTGTTAAGTTAGTAACACGGTTGTTAAGTGAATCAGGCTTCCCCATTGACTTTGCTTGTCAGAAGGTCGCAAAAGGTGATCACGTGAGCCCCCAGGACACTGCGACCGTCACAAATATGAACCAGTTGCCAAGAATCTGAATTTTGATCACATGACCATCAGGATGCTGCGATGGTCGTAAGTGTGAAAAACGGTCATAAGTCACTTTTTCCAGTGCCATTGTAACTTCGAACGGTGGCTAAATGAACTGCTGTAAGTCAAAGACTACCTGTATTTAGTAAAGTTTTTATTTTGGTTGGCAAACTGCTTCAGTATCAGTGAAAAAAGAAGCCTCTAAAGAACTCAAGTGTTAATATTATTGTAGTGGATGCTAAAAGGGTTTTAAATTAGAGGTTAGATAGAATCTGCGGGGGGGAGAAAGAATCTGTGATAATCATCTGTAATAATTACCATTCAGAGGGAGGATCTGGTGCTTTATTGCAGAGATCTCCAACTTTCCCACCTCGCAGATCGGAGGGAACGGGAGCAGCTTCAAAATTGATGTACGTGTGCATGGGGCCATGCACACTGGCACGGCACTAGCGGCCCCATTTGCTCACGTGGCATGCGCTGGCGCTGTGCGCATGCGCAAACAGCCGCACAACACCCCCCCCAGCAGCTAGCAGCCCCGTTTGTGCATGTGTAAATGGGCTGCGCTACCCACCCAGGCTTGCGTCCCCGTTTGCGCATGTGCAAACAGGCCATGGACACCCACCCCGCGCTAGCGTCCCCATTCGGTGCCCGCGCACATGCACAAATGGGGCCGCGGGCGCTAGCGTGAGGGGGGGAATGCGCACCCACGCATGCGCGCACCGGCCAGCCATTTCCGTGGCCCACTGGCCAAGGGCCCACGGCCCGGGCCGCGGCCCA
Organism: Azemiops feae; assembly: GCA_023970755.1. Lineage (NCBI taxonomy): Eukaryota > Metazoa > Chordata > Lepidosauria > Squamata > Viperidae > Azemiops > Azemiops feae. The sequence continues at coordinate 404,144 of JALGBA010000907.1, read as the reverse complement.
TAGGTTGGGGACCCCTGCTCTATAGGATTCCTGGAGGCATTTAGCTGGTCACTTTAGGAAACAGATCAAAAGAAGTCTGGCAGCAGTTCACGAATGCTTATGCTTTTTTATAAAATGTGTTAGAAAAAAAACTCTTCCAGACCCTTCCTGATTTTTTTACCTCCATAGGCTAACACAGCTCTACTCCTACAGGGTTTTAAGAAATTGGAAGCTCTGCTTTATAGAAATTCAGGCCAGCGAGGCCTTTCTTTCGTTCTTATTGTACCTTTCTTGTATGTAATGCATTACAGGTAGTCCTCGAGTTACGACCGTAAGGGAGCCTGCCCATCACGGTCGTAACTTGTGACAGTTGTAAAAACACAATGTTTTTTTTTGTGGTGGTGGTGGTGAAGTAAATCAACATGGTCGTTAAGCAAATCCGCAGTTGTTAAGTGAACACCACAGTCCTTAAGCAAAACCAGTGGTTCACCAAAACCCAGTTTTCAGCAAAAGGTTGTAAAATGTGGTCTCATGTGACCGCAGGATGCTGCAAATGGCCATAAATGTGGCCCAGTTGCCGAGTGCTCAGTGTGTGGACACATGATGGGGGTTGTGTGTGTGTGGCCATCAGAAGTTTGCATCCAAGTCATAACTGTCCCCTCAGGTAGGTCTGTCAGAACTTTGAATGGTTGCAAATCAAGGACTACCAGTAGAGGTTATTGTTCCTTTCAGATTATTTGTTTTTATTTATTTCAATTGATTACATAAATTATTAAATTATTAGCCACTCAACTCCAATGGACTCAAAAGAGTCCAAAAATAGAGGAAGGTTTCATAGATTTTTTTGTTTGTTTGTTTAGTTTGTTTTATACTGAAGGGACGTCCTTCAGAAACAGAAACAGAAAAACAAACGTGGTGCATAATGGAGCTTTAGTTCATTTTCCCGATTCAAAAAAAGATGAGAAGATACTTTGGATAGCTGCTGCAGGGATATGAATCGAATTTGTGCTGTGGTGTCCTACCTAGCTTCTCCCATCCCTGCTTGTCTCTCCAGTGAATTCCCCTTCCATTTATTTATTTTTATTTTTATTTTTTTCCTAAATATATTTTATTAGATTTTTATAGGGGTAAAAGGGTTACATCAGAGTGCTTAGGAACCACCGTGGAGGTGGGTATATTGAACATCCAAAAAAAAAGAAAAACAATCACAAATATATAGCCCAAATCAATTCATTTAAGATTCCCTCTCTAATTCCCTCATTTAGTCTTGCATATTCAAATTAATACATTTCTATATAAGCTTCAAACAATCCTATCAAATATCACTCACATTTCAATTCTAAAGATCCAGGTCCTGTTTTTAAGCTTTACTAACTTACAATTACCATATTCCAATTGGCCTTAGATAGACATATTATTAACACTTCGGGTGTCCTTTTTTTTTTACATAGTAATTATATCTGGTATATTATTCCCGCAGTAATATTCTTATATTTTCTTCATTAATACCATTTCTTCTCTTGTCACCCATCCCTCTTATTCTCCTTCTATTTCAAAATAATTATCTTAAAGTAAAAATATCAAACCAACAAATAGATTTCTATCTAATTTAAGTATATATTCTATCAATTCATCTATATCTATGAAAATCTTTTTAAACCAGTAAATAAAGTTTACCTCTCCAGTAATTATCATGTCTAAAACAAAGTATTGTTACAAAGGGTATCCTCTTAGAAATTTCACGTGCTCCATTAGTTATTAACTCAGTCAAAAAATCAAAGCCTTTTTAAACCCATTAAATAAAACTTTAAAATACATTTTTAAATCTAACTCTAGGTTTCTTTCTGTGCCATAACGGTTTCCATAATAAAATTCCTGCATCATCAAACCACAATATTAAAAGGTCCATATTCTTTAACGCTTCAAATTGGTCAAAGTTCTCTTTCCTTTCTTCTAGTAGCCTTTGGATGGTAAAAGCCGTTTTATTCCATGTTATATTTGCCAGTTGTTTATCCACCTTTTCACAATTTTCAATAACTTGTATCTGAGTGTCAGTCTCTGTTGATGTTAATGCTTCAGACATCTCCGTTAAAGTTATTCTTTGATCATCAGGCTTCTCCATAGATTGCGTTTGGAGTTGTATAAAGTTAATTTGTTCTTTGGTTTCCACAGTTTCTCTCAGTGTAGTTTCATAGTTGAGTTGTTGACGTGGTTCCTCTTTAGGTTGTACATATTGTTCACTAATCTCTTTGGCGCCAATCTGCTTCTTCTGCGCTGTCTTTCGGTCTATAATTTGATCTGTCAAAGTTTGAAAGTAAGAGTTCATATCCTCTGTGGCTTCCAGAATTTTTTCCAATATGAGCTCATAGTCCAGCTGTGTGTTAGGTTCCATATCAGTAGTAGAAAGATTTTTTAATCTTTTAGAGAAGGCTCTATTTCGTAGAAATCAAACAAATGTTCACCTCCAATTTTCACAGCTGTTTCAGTTATCTTATGCTTATCATCTTTTGAAGGTCATAGCCATTCCCAGCCATAAAAAAATATACAGTTGCAGTACCACTTTTCGTCACAAGATGTCCTCAGCAGACCATAAAATCTTTTTTTTTTCTTTCCAAATTAATAGATTTTTTATTTTTCGTGTTGAAAAAGATGAAGAAAGGCCTCTCCAAAGTAATAGATGCGTAGTTATAACAATAATAATCAAGAATAAAATGTTTTCAGGTCCCCTCAGTATTCCAAAATTTAAATAGTCCATAAAAATTAACTGGTTTTTTTTTTTCTTCCCAAAGCTGTTTTTCCCGAATGCCCAAACGCTGCTCCCTCACAGCAGGGAAGTAATTCAAACACAAAAGCTTTTGACAGGAGAGTAATTAGGGAAAAAAGGGGTAGGAAAGGTCTCACCCGGATTCTCCACGGGGGTTCTTTACGCTTAGTTGTTCTTCTGGCTTTCAGCTGGTGCGGCGAAGTGATCGTCCATTTTGCTGGCCGATCTTTCCTCCGACGGCCCTAAGGAGATAGCTCGAACTAAGGAGAGCTGCCGCTCTTCCCCAGTCAAGCAGGAGCCTCCTCAAGCGGTGGTTGCCTCTACGGGGCGACTTTCGACCCGGTTAAGAGTGTACCGGCGAAGGGAAAGCAGCCGGTGGGAGAGACGGCTCTCTCCGTGCGACTGCGCGTGCCGCGATCCGGAACCGGAAGCCCCCTTCCATTTATTTGTTATCTTTACTTTGGCTGGGCCCAGTCTCCTAACAGCCGGCATGGGTCGTTCCCTCACTGACCTTTTCATCCGAGTGGGAATCTACAAACTTTGCTGTGAGGTTTTTTGCTCAAGTGCGAAGCGGGTCGTGCTGTTTTGAACCAAGCTAGTTAACTGCCTCTCAGGGATTTTTTTTTTTTTTTAAATTAATGGGGTCAAGGAAGCTTTCCTTTCCTTTCCTTGGTTCATAACAAAACTGTTTCCCTGTTGCAGTGTCTAATTACTTCCCTCCTCTCTCTCTCGCTGCAGAAGACTCTTCCACCAAAGGCTTGGCAATTGCCTGCCATTGTCGGTCCCCTTGGGAAGTAGGCTATTAACATTCTTTATCTCAACCTAGCAGAACATGAGATAAGGAGCTGCAGGTGACAGCTCAGGCAATATCATCTCTTTCCTTGGAGATCTGCCTGCCTTCTTGGAAATCCCTCCCACCCTGTCCCTCAAAGAACCACTCCGCTGCTTCTCTTTTACATTCCTGAATGCCTCCCAGACTTTGGCTCTTAGAGGCTGTTCTTGCAGGACAGGAGTAAAAAAAAAAAATCCTCTTAAGCAAGAAGGGGGGGGGGAGAGAAAAAAAAAAGAACGATCCAGACAGTGCTAATAAGATGCCTGGAAGCTTAGCTGCAAGGCCTGTCATTTTAATACACTGCCAGGTCTGATAGTGTTTTCTTGCACCAGGCTCCTAACAGATTTATCTTACGGTTTATTTAATAAGCACGGGCTGGGTTTGAGCATTTTTGCTTGTAGGGGGAAAAAAACCAAAACTTTTAGATTCGTATCAAATCAATTTCTTAATTTATGATTCCAGATCAGCAGTAGAAACAGCCAAATGAAATCAGACAAAAGGGAAAGAGAAAAGACTGTCAGATGAGATTCGACGTTAACTGTTGCCTCGTTTTTAACTGCTGCAACAACAGCACACAAAAAAATAATTGGCTGCCGCGTAAGTGATTTTCACTATTTTGAGTCTGAAGGTAAAACGTGGGCATAAAAACCATCCGTTCCCCCAAGTGTACGTAGTAAAAGAGGGAGTTATCATGTCCTTTCGAAGATCCTTACAAAAGTTATGGTAAAAGAAGACATGTTGAATTGATTTGATTTCCCCAGAATCACATGGGCAAATGAGCTGAGGTTGGGAAACATTGCCAACCCTGCCAAATAGCAGACAGGTGGAAGAATCGTCTGTCTGGCGCTGATAAATCCTTTCCTAAAGCCAGAGGAAATAAGGATGTACAAACACCAGGCAAGTTCTCGGGAACCTGTGTCTTGCATACATCAGGAGTGTTGAAAGAATGAATCGAGTTGACTTCAGATTGGTAATTCAGTTATCCAATCTTTGTAACACTAACTTTTTGGCCTGAACATAATGTGAATAAAGAATCTACAATAGGAGTGGGCAATTAATGTTCCCAGGAGGTCACATAAGAAAATGGGGCTTTCGTGGAGGGCCCTGCCGCTGCCCCCCTCCCCATGCACCATTGCCCCCTCCCCACCAACCACTAGCCAGACAGGAAAAGGACTAGATGTGACCTGCGGACTGTAAAATGCCTGTGGTTTTAATTTTTGCTCTATAACCATCTTTGTCTGTAATGAAAGATAATTGTCAGCTAAAACTAGCAGTAGTGAAACTGTAGGATTTCTAATCAGTTGCTATCAATGTCACCATGCTCTGTGTTCAATTTTGCGCAAACATAATATGATGATGATGATTATAATGATGATGATGATGATAATAATAATAATAATAATACCATCAAACATCCACATCTGCCTATCTCAGGTTCTTGGTAAGGACTCGATAGGTAGACAAAAATGCCAAATCCAGTCTGAACATCTGGCTGACTGCGCGATGATCAATAATAATAAGAATAAAGTTGGAAGGGACCTTGGAGGTCATCTAGTCCAACCCCCTGCTCAGGCAGGGAAACCCTATACCATTTCAGACAAATGGTTGTCCAGTCTCTTCTTAACAACTTCCAGTGTTGGAGCATTCACCACTTCTGGAGGCAGGTTGTTCCACTGATTAATTGTTCTCACTGATAGGAAAACTCCTCCTTAGTTCTAGGTTGCTTCTCTCCTTGATTAGTTTCCATCTGCTGCTTCTTGTCCTGCCTTCAGGTGCTTTAGATTCATTTTCCTGCACTGAAATTAAGTCCATGAGAAGTTACTGAATTAAAGAGGCCCAAAGTTCTGTGAGTTCAAAATGCTCACCACGTGGGATACCTGTTCGCTGATTTTCTGGAAGGGTCTTTGCTCCGCTCTTATCTAGGGACAGCTTGGTGTGGTGGTTCAGGTGCTGACCAAGAAACCAGGAGACGGTGAGTTCTAGTCTTGCCTTAGACATGAAAGCCGGCTGGTTGACTTTGGAACGGTCACTCTCTTTCAGACCTACCCACCTCGTAGGGTTGTTATTGTGTGGAAAATAGGAGGAGGAAAGAGTATTATGAAGGTTTGCTGCCTTGAATTACTTATCCAGTAATAAGTCAGGATAAAAATTAAATAGACGCCTGATGGTGCAGTGTTTAAGTGCAGTATTGCAGGCAAACTCTTCCCACCGCTTGGAGTTCGTTCCTGACAGGGCTCACGGTTGATTCAGCCTTCCAGAGATCGTGGGCGCTCCATCACTGGAGATTTTCAAGAGGAGACTAGACCTTCACCTGTCTGAGATGGTATAGGTTCTCCTGCTTAAGCAGGGGGCTGGACTAGAAGACCTCCAAGGTCCCTTCTAGCTCCTATTCTATTCTAGTCTAGTCTAGTCTAGGTTGGTAAAATGACCCAGATTGTTGGGGGCAATATGCAAATACTGTTGACATTGTAAACTGCCCAGAGAATGCTGTAAAGGTACTATGGGGCGATATATAAGCCTAAATGCTATTGCTATTGCTGTAAAAGTCTACTAAATTATTCTCCTACTTCTCTGCATAGTTCAGTCACTTCCAGGATATAGGTATTGTATACTAGAATGCAGAACAATAGACAGACAGACAGACAGACAGACAGACAGACAGACAGACAGACAGATAGATAGATAGATAGATAGATAGATAGATAGATAGATAGATAGATAGATAGATAGATAGATAGATAGATAGATAGATAGATAGATAGATAGATAGATAGATAGATAGATAGATAGATAGATAGATAGATAGATGATTAGATAGATAGATAGATAGATAGATAGATAGATAGATAGATAGAAGATAGATAGATAGAAGATAGATAGATAGATAGATAGATAGATAGATAGATAGATAGATAGATAGATAGATAGATAGATAGATAGATAGATAGATAGATAGATAGATAGATAGATAGATAGATAACCTTTTATTGTCATTTTTACTGTGGGCACAATGGCACACATTAAAAATGAAATTTAGTTGCTTGCTCTCAATAGTCCCCTTACTTGAGTCAGTGCTCTGCATTATTCTCTTTCCAAACCGGCAGTTTAGTTAAAAATCAGGAGGGGTCCTCAGCATTGCATTTTTTCAGCTTCTGAAGGTTGCCGGGGCTCCCGCTGGTTTATTCATTTTTTTTTATTTATTACACTTAGCAGGCCGCCTAACTCCATAAAGACACTGGGAGGCATACAGCATTAAAACTAGTAAGAATAGGAAAAGAATAATATGTGTCCAGAAAAAGACGTTCAGTGCTGCTACAGGTAAAATCCTATAAAGCAGGGGTCCCCAACCCCCAGTCTGCAGCCCAGTACCAGTCCGTGTCCCGTTGGGAACTGGGCCACGCAAGTGGCAGGCGAGCGCTCAAAGCTCCATTTGTGTAAGTGGCAGGCACACACGAAACCATCCCCTCTCCCCCACCACTGTCGCTGCCGGTCTGTGGAGACGGAAAGGTTAGGGACCGCCACTCTAAAGGGGTCAACTCTCAGCCTAATATGGTGAGAGCCATATTGGAGCTTGGCAAGGTTCCCATGATCCTCAGCCTTTGGGGACTACATTTGCTATCTTCCTCAGGCACTGTGCTCAAGACTGATGAGAATTATAGTTTGGGGGTACAAGGCTGGAATGGAATGAAATAGAACCTTAATGAATCGGGTGTAGAAAATTTCCAAGAAAAAAGCATTTGTTCACAGACTAAAGGAAAAGAATAAAGATTTGGGGAAGAAAAGAGCCTTATAGCCAAATTAAATATCCTTACGCTAAACCTAGTCGGGTATCTAATGTCACCTTATCAATAGAACTCAGAGCCAGGAAGAGCTATAAGTAGGCATATTATAGTCATAGGTTATGGCTGATTCTTAAAAGTCATAGAATCAGACTTGGACTGACCATAGAGGTGATTTGACCTGCATTTCTCAACCTCAGCAACTTTAAAATGCATGGACCTCAACTTCCAAAATTCCCTGGTCAGTCCACCCAAGTTGCTGAGGTTGAGAAATACTGATCAAGTCCACCTTCCTGCGCGTTGCGAAGCCCAACACAGCATCTCTGTTGGACAACCAGCTTCTGTTTGAAGACCTCTAGCGAAGAAAAAATTGCCACGGCATGTGGCAGCACGTTTCACTGGCTGACAGCTCAGAGCCAAGAGGTTGGTGCTGATGTCCGGCTTGAATTCTCTTCCTTGTGGTTATAATCTATTAGTTCTGATCCTGCCTGCTGGGGCAATAAGGAATAGGTCCACTCTTCCTTCAGTGTGACAGCCTTTCAGATATATGAAGACTGCTATCATATCTCCTCTTAGTCATCTTTTCTGTAGGCTAAACTTTCCCGGTTCCTTTAATTGTTCCTCAAAGCGCTTGATTTCCAGATCCTTCTCCATCTGGGTAGCCCTCATCTGAACTTGCTCCAGTTTATTACGTCCCTTGTTGAACCGTGTTTGCCAGAACTGAGTGCAATTCTCCAAAACATCTAACCAAAGCAGAGTAGAAGGAAACAATTTATTTCCCATGATTTGGTCTCTGCATTCCTATTATCGGTAACGTGTTCCTGTTAAAGCCAAGATTGGCTTTGCCTTTTTAGCAGTTAATTCCGCTGGTAACTCATATTTAAGTTGTGCTAAACAAAAGCACCCCAAACCCTTTCATATATTTTACTACTTAGTTAGGTCTTCCCATCCTGGGTGCCTCACATTTTTTTCCCTTCCAGATGTAGATGCATTTCTCCACGTTAAATTCCATACTCTTCATTTTAGCCCACTACTTTCTAGATATTTTAACATCCCCTCTCTCTTAGCTGAAGCATCGGCCACGCTTTGTATTTTTTGTCATCTGTAAACTTTATAAGTGCCTGCTAAACTCTTGACATCCAAGGCATTGATAAGATTAGGTGGGAGCATTACTGTATGTAAATATCACAAAAAATAAGCATTGATAAGAAGCAATATGTTAGAATTTGGAAGAGAAGGTGGCTTTGTCTGAGATTATCAACTCATAAATATCAGTGCAATAGGTGTACCTAAGCATATAGTAAGAACGTCAAAGGATATAATAAGAACGTCAAGAAGTTCAAATGTTAATCGCCAACGCTGTGACAATTAAGATGCATCAGCAAAAGCTTAATTCCCAAATCATGACAAATCGTCATTCCACTTTCTTTGGACTTGGTCAGACCCCACTGACTACTCAGACTTCCCGGCTCCACATTTTATACAAGATTCAAGAAACTGGAATAGGTTCAGAGAAGGAAAATTAAATCCTATGAGGAATGATTAAAAGAGCAGAGCAGGTTTGGTCTTGAGAAAAAGACAACGGAGATGAGAGACGAGAGACTGGCAGTTTTCAACCACAGTGAATAAGCCCTTGAACTGGCAATTCTCAGACATTTTCCTTGGAAATGGGGATCATCCAGGTGTTTGTTCCAGTTGCTGGCTGGAAGGAAAGAGGGACTCAGGGCTAAATCCCTCCACTACTCACCCCATTCTGCTCAGGCACCAGGAGCCATTCCTGGATTTTCCTTATCACTGGTTTGCCTTGAGTGTATTTTGTATGTGAGAGTGAGTGTGAATTAAGGCTAAGGGAAAAGCTAACAGCAGCCAACAGCTGTGTGGGTAAATGCTGTAATTAAAGTATTCATTAACTGGTGAAAGGGGGAGATGCATCATTACCGTGGGCCGCTACAAAAGTCACAGTGATGGATGTCTTGCTCAGGGGACAGTAGCAAAGCCATAATTCAGTATTACATCCAGGTGCTCCAGGGAAATGTAGAGGATCTTTCCCCCTGGTTAGCTTTGGACACTTAACTTAACAGTAAATTGGGAAGAAAATAATATTCGTACAGGCAGGAGGGAGTCCTGGCTTTGGATCGCTCAACCAATGCAATTTGGGACATCAATCTGGGCAGAGCTTGTGGAGTCCATTACTTCTTACATAATTGGCTATTCTGCTTTGTCAGCGGGTGCTCCGGCCTCAAAATTCAATTGCAGAATTGAGCAGGCGCAATTTGTGGTCAGGATAAGTGTACCACCTAGTCATCTTGTTAGCAGCAGGATTGTCTCTTAATCTTGCCCTTCCTCTCTGTAAAGGGGAAAATGCATTCAATTTGCAACAATTTTGAAAGCGGGCCACTTCCCGAGAGCTCAGTCTGAACTGAGCAATTGTTCCAACACCTGATTAAAAGGAGAGGCAGGCTGACAGATGAAAATCTTGACATAGAGCTATTTTTGGCTCCCATATGAAATGGGAAGGAGCATGACTTGAACAGGAGAGAGAGCTAGATTCTAGTCCTTATATACCAAGAAGAGAATGTTTGTAGCTTGGGGTTCAGCTGTGGAGTGCTTGGTGCTCTCTGAGCTTGGTTGTTTTCTTGCAGATGTTTCACTACCCAACTAGAGCAGGGCTTTTCAACCTTTTCACCCATTGTACCACTTTTAGGATATGGCAACATCCGAGTACCACCAGTCGCCTAGCAAGGTGTCAAAAACTTGATGACCAAAAAAAAAGGGGGAAAAGTGATGAAGTACAGGTAGTCCTCGACTTAAAAACAGTTCGCTTAGTGACTGTTTGAAATTACAATGGCACTGAAAAAAGTGCCCCCCAAGCCACAGCTGAGCAAGACACTTGCCTGCCCACCCGGCGGCGCTCTTCCTCCTGTCAAAGGTTTTCGTTGTTGTGAGCATTTCTGTTGAGGATTGGCAGTGGGGATGGGGTGGGGAGGTGTTTGGTTTTTATTCCCCCGGTCTGCTGGGTGGTTGCAGCAGGTTTTGATCACTTCACATGACCCTGGGACACTGTGACCGTCATAAATATGAATCAGTTGCCAAGCATCTGAATGTAAATCACAAGACCCTGGAGATGCTGCAACATTCCAGCTGATCGGCGCTTCTTCTGGGCTCAGCAGAAGTGCCAGGATCAGGGCTGCTTTCCAGCTGATTGGTGCTTCTTCTGGGCTCAGCAGAAGCACCAGGATCAGCGCCGAGCTCCAGCTGGAGCCTGGCGCTGATCCTGGTGCTTCTGCTGAGCCCTGACAGTCCCGAAGAAGTGCTGATCCTGGCGTTTCCGCTGAGCCCTGACAGCCCTGCAGCTCCAGCCATCTCTTACTCAGGCTTGTGTGGTGCTGCCACTGGTTCAGCTCATTCCCCCACTACCACTTTTCTAGGATGGTCGCGTACCACCTGCCAGGTGCCAATGTACCACAGGTGGTACCCGTACCACTGGTTGAAAAGCCTTGAACTAGAGAACAGTGCTGGAAAGGAGTGGGATTTGTTCTCTGTTTATTAAAGTGGATTGCCCACTGTCGGTGTTGGTCGGAGTGTTGTTTTCTTGGAAGAAGTTCCTTGATTGACTATTGTTTACTGTTTGATTGTTGGTCTGGTATTGATCGTGGTGTTAATCCCTGCATACCTGTGTGTTGATTGCTGGCTGGGAGGTGTTTAGGTCTTTTGGCTTCCTTTTTAGCTTTTTGATTTCTCAACTGAATGGCATGTCAATGTTGTTTATCTCTATATGCCTATTGATGGCTGATTTGTCTGATTTCCAAGCTTCCAGGAATACTCTAGCGTTTTTCGACTTAGCTTGGTCTAGGTCTGACAGGGCAAGCCACTGTATATAAACAGATTAAACTCCACTCTCTTCTAGCACAGAAGACACAACCAGGTTGGGTAATGAAACACCTGCAAGAAAACAACCAAACTCAGAGAGCACTAAGGACTCCACAGATCCTTATATTTGACCATGGAGCTCTCTTCGATCTCTTGCAAGGCTGCTATGGAAATAAAAATAGGGAAGATTTCTTTTGGTCTGTTAGAGCAGGACTTGCCAACCTTGGGAACTTTTAGATGTCTGGACTTCAACTCCCAGAATTCCCCAGCCAGCCATGCGTGGCTGGCTGGGGAATTCTGGGAGCTGAAGTCCACACATCTTAAGGTTGCCAAGGTTGGAGAACTCTGTCTTAGAGAGAAGGTAGATAATTGCAATAAATAGAGAAATAAATTATTTGTCAAGGTTCCGATAGACGAGACCAAACAAATCAGAACTCCGAGGCTAGAGATTTCCTCAAAGTACATGTTTGTTGGTTACATAGTAATCGGTATGGTCAAAAGTGAAACCAAGTCTGAAATTCCCTCCAAAGAGACCCTAGTACAAAGTTAAACTTCCCACCCCAGTGCTGTGCAAATCAGCCATTATTTCCTGATTTGGCAGGCTTTCTACCCAACTGCTCCCGCTCCCAATCCAACTGGCAGAAATGACCTTGGTTCCCACGGGACATTGAATGATTTAGACTAGCAGAATTCCTCCGCGCCCCCTCCCATCTTGGTGGTAACCTAGAACGAGCAAGATGGCTGCAGCCAGGTTCGTTGTAGAGTTGACATTATTCCAGTGTATTGAGAGGGGTGGCCTCTGTGGTGACTCTACCCACTACAAGATGATAGTCAACTCCTCAGTTGCGTAGCCTGCAGTTGTAACACAGAGGGCACTCACACTGCAAGGCAGCCAACCTCGGTTTGGACTCTTCCGGCTCTGCTGGACTACAGCTCCCATCCTAAAGTGAGAGCTTTAGTCCACAGTACGTACTTGGATAGGTTCCCTTGGCCTGTGTGTAAATGTCCCCTAAACGTGGGTTAATCAGCCCTCTTCCTCTTTCCTCCTTCAATCCCTCATGCAGCCTTAAAAAAATAAGAGCTTGGTACAGTATTTAAATTGTCTTGTGTGGCCTCTCGAGGTCCTTAGTGATAAAACCATAATGGGTGAATTCACTTGCTAGCTAAATTGTTTAACACAAGGTACAGTAATGTGTATGAGCAATGTAGCACAACAATTGTTTTTAAAGAAGTAGCAATGGCAACAATAGAAGCCCAGTAGTAAATACCAGGACAACTGTACAGGGCATTTTTAGACATTCATAAAACTTCCCTTCCGAAAAGGCTGAGCAGGTAGGAAGAGTTTTAGGTGAATAAGCATACCTTGTGCGTTTTGATGTCCTATTTCCAACGAAATACGCACAAGGCTGTGCTCTCTGGGCCTTTCAGAGCTTTGTCATTTTCTGCCTGACAGGTCAAGCTGTCTACTAACAGCTTCACTCTTGTGCTTTGAAATCCAGGACTGAATATTGAACTGCATCTTGTGGGTCCTAAACGTGAATAGACAGACAGCTCTCTTGTGTATTGACATCCAAGTCTATGGATGCCTGCAGCAAAATTTAGCTCCAAGACAGTGAAATATCTATTCTGCATGCAGGGAAGACCTACATTAAAAGGGTTGGGGAAGATCCTTGGGAAGGATTCTTTCTGAGCTAAAAAAAAAAGGTAAAAATCTCAGAATCAAGCTTGATTCGTCTTGATTATATGGATGGACACAGCATGCCTTTTTTTTTTTGGCAGCTGTACAAAATAGTTTGCCACTGACTTCTTTTAGTTCTTTATTTGTTTCTTTTTCAACTTGCTGATCCACCTGAGATTTCTGGGGTTTCCTGTAAGTTTCCTATCCAGTATTTAGGTTTGAACCCAAAGAAATTTGGTTTTAGGTCAGCCAGAGGTTTAGCTTTCTTTAAAAGCCTAATTGCTTAATAGCAGCAACTTCCATCCATATTTTTTTTTTTAGATCAGACAAGATCGCTAGCCAAGCAAATTAAACCTTCCCGGTAAAAACAGCTCCTTTTGTAAAAAGATGCTTATGAGTCCAGTTGCATGCTATGGTTTGTTTGGAGTGCAAGAATTTAAGCCCTGCGATGGAAGGATATTGAGTTGTGTTAATCAGTTCTTTCCTAAAGAGCAGCCATGTGTGTCTTCTGCAATAGAAACAAAAGTCTCTTGGGGTGTCTTAGGCTAACCATTTATTATCGCACAAGGTTTTATGTTCCACAAAAGCTGTTGTTCTTACTAGCTGTGTATGCATGCTACATGTAACGATTCCTTCTGCTCCGATAGGTCCGATCACAAATGCTTTCATAACCCTGGCACCTGCCCACATGCTGAATCCGGACAGCAAGCCTCGCATCCCACTGCCAAAATTCAGCCGGCATCTTCATAGCACAGAGAGCATGGAAAACTCTGCCAGGGAGGGGCTGACACTGTGTCTGGGGCTGCATCAGAAGGTAAGGAAACGAAGGAGAAGGAACTGGCGAGAGATGAATTAGCCCAGCCATATGTGGGATGTGGGAGACATTTATTCTTTCGGCCACAGCAGATGGCTAGTCCCTGGTGATGCGATGCAGATCTTAAACAGGCCTAGCTAAATGGTCCTGGTGTAGTTCTTCCTCTGGGGATAAGGAAAGGGCTGTGAGCATCTGTATGAGTTATATCCCCTTGACAGGCACTAAAGCAGTAATAAGCCGAAACTTCACCGCCACACCTGCGTTGCTTGGGATTTGAAATGAACCATGCGCACTGCGCCGGGAAGGATCATAAATGTTCAGAATTGAGTTTGGCAGACACACACTTGGATCACAGGTGTGTGTTTTAGGATGAGCTGTAAATGGAAATCAGGTGGCACAGAGGAGGAAACCGTTTAATCCAGAGCTGTGATAAATAAGCGGAGCTTTCAATCTCTCCGCAAACAGGGTTTCCGCAAGGGGAAAATAATGGTCTCCATGCTGTGCTTAATGGGGAATCCCCTAGAATTTATTTGACCCACCACTGAGGGTGTCTTGGTGCTGGGCTAAATCAGATGCAGCAAGGTGGTTCTTTTTTTTTTTTTTTTTTTTTTTTTAATATATATTTTATTAGATTTTATAAGGGTAAAGGGGTTACATCAAAGTGCTTAGGAACCACCGTGGAGGTGGGTATATTGAACATCCAAAAAAAGAGAAAAACAATCACAAATATATAGCCCAAATCAAATCATTTAAAATTCCCTAATTCCCTCATTTAGTCTTGCATATTCAAATTAATACATTTCTATATAAGCTTCAAAGAATCCTATCAAATATCACTCACATTTCAATTTCTAAAAATCCAAGTCCTGTTTTAAGCTTTACTAACTTACAATTACCATATTCCAATTGGCCTTAAATAGACATATTATTAACACTTTGGGTATCCTTTTTTTTTTAGATAGTAATTATATCTGGTATATTATTTCCACAGTAATATTCTTATATTTTCTTCATTAATACCATTTCTTCTCTTGTCACCCATCCCTCTTGTTCTCCTTCTATTTCAAACTAATTATCTTAAAGTAAAAATATCAAACCAACAAATAAACAAATAAATTTCTATCTAATTTAAGTATATATTCTATCAGTTCATCTATATCTATAAAAATCTTTTTAAACCAGTAAATAAAGTTTACTTCTCCAGTAATTCTCATGTCTAAAACAAAGTATTGTTACAAAGGGTATCCTCTTAGAAATTTCACATGTTCCATTAGTTATTAACTCAGTCAAAGAATCAAAGCCTTTTTAAACCCATTAAGTAAAGCTTTAAAATACATTTTTAAATCTAATTCTAGGTTTCCTTCTATGCCATAATGGTTTCCATAATAAAATTCCTGTATCATCAAACCACAATGTTAAAGGGTCCATATTCTTTAACGCTTCAAATTGGTCAAAGTTCTCTTTCCTTTCTTTTAGTAGTCTTTGGATGGTAAGAGCCGTTTTATTCCATGTTATATTTGCCAGTTGTTTATCCACTTTTTCACGATTTTCAATAACTTGTATCTGAGTATCAGTCTCTGTTGATGTTAATGCTTCAGACATCTCCGTTAAAATTATTCTTTGATCCTCAGGCTTCTCCATAGATTGCGTTTGGAGTTGTATAAAGTTAGTTTGTTCTTTGGTTTCCACAGTTTCTCTCAGTGTAGTTTCATAGTTGAGTTGTTGACATGGTTCCTCTTTAGGTTGTTCATATTGTTGCTTCTTCTGTGCTGTCTTTCGGTTTATAATTTGATCTGTCCAAGTTTGAAAGTAAGAGTTCATATCCTCTGTGGCTTCCAGAATCTTTTCCAATATGAGCTCATAGTCCAGCTGTGTGTTAGGTTCCATATCAGTAATAGAAAGATTTTTTAATCTTTTAGAGAAGGCTCTATTTCGTAGAAATCAAACAAATGTTCAGGTCCAATTTTCAATACCAGCTGTGTCAGTTATCTTATCCTTATGCTTATATAGCCATTCCCAGCCATAATAATAATAAAAAAATATACAGTTGCAGTACCACTTTTCGACACCAGATGTCCTCAGCAGACCATCAAATCTTTTTTCTTTGTTTCCAAATTAATAGATTTTTTATTTTTCGTGTTGAAAAAAATGAAGAAAGAAATGCCTCTCAGAGTAATAGATGCGTAATTATAGCAATGATAATCAAGAATAAAATGTTTTCAGGTCCCCTCAGTATTCCAAAATTTAAATAGTCCATACAAATTAACTGGTTTTTTTTTTCTTTTCTTCCAAAGCTGTTTTTCCCGAATGCCCAAACGCTGCTCCCTCACAGCAGGGAAGTAATTTAAACACAAAAGCTTTTGACAGGAGAGTAATTAGGGAAAGAAGGGGTAGGAAAGGTCTCACCCGGGTTCTCCACGGGGGTTCTTTACGCTTAGTTGTTCTTCTGGCTTTCAGCTGGTGCGACGAAGTGATCGTCCATTTTACTGGGCGATCTTTTCCTCCGACGGCCCTAAGGAGAAAAGCTTGAACTGAGGAGAGCTGCCGCTCTTCCCCAGTCAAGCAGGAGCCTCCTCAAGCGGTGGTCGCCTCTACGGGGCGACTTTCGACCCGGTTAAGGGTCTACCGGCGAAGGGAAAGCAGCCGGTGGGAGAGACGGCTCTCTCCGTGCGACTGCGCGTGCCGCGTTCCAAGACCGGAAGCCCAGCAAGGTGGTTCTTAACATTGCATTATCAAAAGTTATTTTCCCCAGTAGTCTCTCCATGTTCAAGGTCAACATTCCCCCAATATGATATTGTAAGGAGAGAAAATGGGAGCAACAATCTCCATCCGCATTTTCCAAGGGATGCTGAAACAGGACCTCTTGGATCTTCCCATAGTAGAAAGGAAGAGATCAAGAAGAAATCAGGTCTCTTCCGTTCTTTATTCCAAGCAACTGGAAAGCATCATTTTCCAGCCCTGTTTCTCAGCCCTCTTTATTTGTGACAGAGAGAAAAGATGGAGGCAAGGATTAATGTATATAGCAAAGAGCGGGTACCCTATATTTATATTTAATGGTCACTTAACTACTCTTTCTGATGGAGTTGCAAGGACTGAAGAGATTATTTATGTGAGGGGTTTTCAAACTTGTAAAGGCCGCAGAACTTGTCAGTTAAAGCAAAAAAATAATAATAATAAATCCCCCTGATCAAAAGACAAAGTACTAGTGATAGAAAAATAGCTGGATTTGAGTGGTTTGCTTTGTTTTTTTTTTTGCCCTTACTGAAACACACTCTTGAAAAAAAACTCTGATGTGTATATTTGTTTTGTCGTTCCGTATCAACAAATGCTCCAGGCAAGAGTGCAGAAAATCTGCATTCACCAATAACGGAGCTTCAGGCTTGCTTGTTCGCACAGCCCAAAAGGGTCTCTAATGTTAAACAACAAAGTCGGCATTATCTGGATCTTGAAATCAATGCTGCGGATCGTTTTGAAGCGCAGGCTTTGGAAAACGAGATGAGGCGGAATGGAACCAAGCACATTGTTAGTACTAAAAAGCAAAACAAAGCACAATAAGGACATATTATACCTGACGTATAAGGTTACCTAGGGGATTAAAAAAACAGCCTCGACAATTCTGTAGTGGCCACTTCTCTGAAATTTATTTATTTATTTTCCCCTTTTTCTCTCATTTTTGCATCTGTCTTTAAAGAGGGATTGGGTGAATCCGCGGAGGAAAGTTCTCCCGGCACCTGTTTTTGTAGCGTCAAGAATCTAAAGAGGGAACTTGAGGACTTCACAGAGGCCTCCAGCTGGCTGCTGTGAGACTCCTGATGCCAGATCATATGAGTTTGTGACATCCTACAACAGTCATGGCGAACCTTTTAGAGACCGAGTGCCCAAAACCCGCCGCCACCCCAGCCCGCCCCTGCTCTGCCCCGCCCCAGCCCGCCCACCCGCAGGGCCACTCACCGCCTCCACGGCCTGCCGCAGATCGCCCAGGTGGCCCAGCAGCGCCATGGTGGCCACGCCCTCTGCCCGCACCCCACAGCATCAACTGAAGGGGCGTGAGGGCGGAGTCTTGTCCCCACTGCCCGGCTGCCATGTCGTTGGCTATGCTGCAACACGCGGACCGCGCTCAGGGGCGACTCTCCTCCAGGGGGGCTGCTGGTTAAGAGGGGGCCGTGGGGGGAGGCGGGGCTGGGGCAATGGCGCACGTGCCCACAGAGAGGGCTCTGAGTGCCGCCACTGGCACACGTGCCATAGGTTCGCCACCACTGTCCTACAATATCTCTCTCCTTCCCACCACTGCTCTGTGCCGCGGCCTTTGATGGAATCTGCCCACCAGGAAGCAGCAGAATAGATCTCTTCCTCTTGAGCCTGAGGGTGAAAGAGAAAAGAACCATCCTGAAGAGGGGATAAGTCCGTCCTTCTTTGCATAGATCTATTCAGTATCACCCACTGCATAGGCCTCTTGTCCTTCCCTCTGCCTCTCTTCCCCTTCAACGGCACTTTCATCCGATCTCTCTCCTATCTGTCTCTTGCCTTCCCCCCCCCCCATGAGATTGACGGCGCTAACTCTCATGGGTGCGAATGGAGGAGACAAGGACTCTGAAGCATTAACTTAAGGAGTGCTTTGGGTTTGAAATCCGAAAGATGCACGCTGCACCTGTTGGTCTGTCCCTGGGCTCCCGTGGTGCCACATAATCCCTGGAAAAATGCACATTTGAATCAAGGAGATGCCCATAGGATGGAACAGGTTGCGTTATACTGGGCATTGGCACCTCCATAGCTCAAATGTGCATTTTCCTGGGTTCACATATGTTTGTTTGTCAAATTTACTGGCTGCCCATCTTACTACGTGGTTATAGTATAAGTCCAGCAAAAGAAGCTGCTGCTTTAAAGGCTGCCCTCCAGAATGTCTATGGAGATTCTCAGTCATCCAGGTCATAGTTATCCCAAAGATACTTTTTCACGAGGCAACTGGACTTTCTTGGTTTTTCTTTGAAGACATTTCGCTTCTCATCCAAGAAGCTTCTTCAGCTCTGACTAGATGGTGGGGAATGGAAAGATTCCCCAACAAAGATGATTAGGGGACTGGAGGCTAAAGCATATAAGGAACGGCTGCTGGAATTGGGTATGTCTAGTTTAATGAAGAGAAGGACGAGGGGGGACAGGATAGCAGTGTTGCAATATCTCAGGGGCTGCCACAAAGAAGAGGGAGTCAAGCTATTCTCCAAAGCATCTGAAGGACAAGAAGCAACGGATGGACACTAATCAAGGAGAGAAGCAACCTAGAACTAAGGAGAAACTTCCTGACCGTTAGAACAATTAACCAGTGGAACAACCTGCTTCCAGAAGCTGTGAAGGCTCCAACACTGGAAGTCTTTAAGAAGAGATTGGACAGCCATTTGTCTGAAATGGTATAGGGTTTCCTGCCTGAGCAGGGGGTTGGACTAGATGACCTCCAAGGTCCCTTCCAACTTTATTATTATTATTATTATTATTATTATTATTCCTGCAGACAGCTGTTCATTTGCATTCTTTTAGCGAGTGGTTAAAGCTACCTGAAGGCTTATCTGTGCCCTCAGGGTCACCTGAGTAGTGCAAATGGGTGTGGAGCCTTCTTGGAACTGCTGAAAGGACTGTGTTGTAGACTGGAGATGGATGATGTCGGATCCCTCCCCCTCTGTTGAGAGAGGACTGTTCAGTTTTGACATAGATGGCCTCTTGGACCCCTCTCTCAACAGAGAGGGAGGGATCCGACACCTCTGGGACAACCATGACCTGGATAATTGAGTATCTCCATAAACAATCAAGTCTTTCATACATCATCCAGGAGCTTGCTCAACACCCAGCCCCAAGTGGCATCTGGGTGGCTCTTTGGAGGCCCACCAACCACCTCCAGAGCAGACTTAGATGCCACGTGTGGCAATCGGGTGACCTTCCAACCTGGAGAAGCTTAGGGTGGCCCTTTACACCATCTATACGTCCCAAGCCCTGAATTCACGAGGGCATCTGATTGGAAAGAGAGAGAGATTACCCCAAAACTCCCCAGATTGCCTGAGGGAGCCCAAAGAGACCATTGTGCCGCCACCCCCACCTGCTCTGTGCTCAAGCCCGATATTAAAATCTGTTCTTTTCCGAAATGTGAGGACTTTCCCCTCCCCTTTCCAGCCTTCCTCTGCATTCACGAGCGATATCTCCAGTTTAATAATGCTTCTCACGCACCAGATCTAATGGCAGCGATATGAAGTCTTAAGAAAGGAAAAGAGACTGTTTGGGGGTTGGGGACTGAAAGGTGGGGTGAATAGAGCATTTTATAGAGGAAAGTACGTGTCTTGCAGCCAAGGACAGCAGCGGCCGTATTTTCAATACCAAGAGGCATAGGATTGACAGAAAGCACCGGGCAATCTCCCTCTGGCAGTCTTTGGGTTACTGTGTTCTCCTTCAGCTCCCTTCATCGCCAGCCCACAGAGCTGGGGATGATGGGAACTGAATCCAGGAAGACAGAGGCTGGCTTACTAGAGGATTGTATATTGAATTACGGCAGCCTATAAATAAGTTTATGAATAAATGTATGCATTATTATGATTTATTTATAGTACAATTATGCATGGTGCGGGAAGAAGTAGGTAGGGTTCTCTATTTTCCCCCCTCCCTCTCTCGTATAACTAGAATTGGAGGAAGGGGGAGCTCATAAAATCAAATCCATGGATTGTTGATTAGGGAGAGACAAAAGAGCCCTTTGTTGCTGTACAAACGGCAATTAATTTGTGAATTTGTGAGACTCCGCTGCCTTGAGATGCTAGGTAGACATACTTGAAAAAGAA
This sequence comes from Azemiops feae, assembly GCA_023970755.1. Lineage (NCBI taxonomy): Eukaryota > Metazoa > Chordata > Lepidosauria > Squamata > Viperidae > Azemiops > Azemiops feae. The sequence goes on along the minus strand of JALGBA010000907.1, from coordinate 383,616 downwards.
TTAGACGGTCCCTTGGGAGGTGGAAAATCTGCTAGGCAGTCTCCATTGTGATGGCAAGGGAGAATTGTGACCAACAGGCCGAAGGTTCAGCCTGCAGAGTCAGGCAGGCAGCTAAACTCCCAGGATACTGGAGCCCCTAAACCAGGGGTAGGCAACCTTGGCTCTTTTATGACTTGTGGACTTCAACTCCCAGAATTCCTGAGCCAGCATGGCTAAGCTTGGAAATCTCTCCTTTTTCCCTCAGCATGGCTGGCTCAGGAATTCTGGGAGTTGAAGTCCACGAGTCATAAAAGAGCCAAGGTTGCCTACCCCTGCCCTAAAACTAAATGGATGAGCATCCAATTGATGAGCTGCCCCCAGGAAAAAGGAGAAGATCCCTTTTCACTGCTTTCACCTCACCCAGGTGTGTCCAGTCTTGGCGATTAAGACTTGTGGACTTCAACTCCCCCAAATTCCCCAACCAAACTTGCTGGCTGGGGAATTCTGGGAGTTGAAGTCCACAAATCTTAAAAGTTGCCAAGGTTGGATATCCCTGGCTTAACCCCCCTATAACAGTCGTGTGAAGATGAAGCTCGTAGCTGACTCAAATCTCTCTCCAGGCTGGACTGAAGAATTAACATCACATACAGTTACCCACTGACCACATTTATTAAAGAACCAAGTAGAGTAGACTCAAAAATGGTCCGTTGCATTTTAAAATAAATAAATAAATAAATAAATCGTAGCCAGCTAAATTGATCAAGAAGTATATGGAATCTTTGACCAACACCTTACCAGATGAGCTTGTGGGGGCTTCCACGGCATTTGCCAGACAAGCAAAGATGCATCTGTCACCAGGAACAGGGAAGGGATTCAAAGGAATTATTTTCCAAAAAAGGAAATGTAGGAATAGGAATTTTTTACATCCAACACAAAGTTTCTTGGGCACAACTTAATTAATTTATAAATGTACTATTATTGTGAAGTACTGTTGTGTACCTCAGCATAAGGCTGAGTCATGAGGGCTGTCGTTTGAGGTGTGTAATGTGGGTCCAGGAGGGGAGTGTGTGTCACTGGCTTCATCATAAATCTCTCTGAGCAAGAGGGAACAAGAGGCTAGATAGGGTGGGTATCTTGCCTACTGGGGATCAATACGGGTAGTCCTTGACTTATGACTACAACTGGGACCAGAAATTCGGTTGTTAAGTGAGTGGTGCCTGATTTTACAACCTTTTTTACCACAGTCGTTTAGTCAGTCACTGCAGTTGTTAAGTGAATCCTGCTTCCTCTATTGACTTTGCTTGTGGGAAGCCAGCTGGGAGGTTCGCCAATGGTGATCACGTGATCCCTGGATGCTGCAACCGTTGTAAATACATGGCTGAATTTTGATCATGTGACCACGGGGAATGCTGCGACAGTCATAAGTGCGAGGACCGGTCGTAAATCACTTTTTCCAGTGCCGTTGTAACTTCGAACAGTTGCCAAACAAAGGACTAACAAGGGCCATCTGTACAATCCCAGACCGTGTACCAATCAAACACTCCTTTTCAAGGCAATCCTGAGACTTGAGTCCTGGGGCTTGGGGGATCACGGAAAGGTTTTGGAAAAACGGGAGGGCTGGTGGGGGGGGGGGCGAGTCTTCCTGCTTCTTTTTGTCTACAAAGTGTAAATTGCAGCAGAGTTGCTTGTGCTGTTTCCGTGGCCTTCCGCCTCCATCTCAGAAGGCACAGCAATAATACCAATTGCTGGGTTGTCTAAGGGGGGGAGGCAGGTGGGGTGTTGTGGCTGGAGGGCCCGGTGGCTTCTGCAGATCCCAGGAGCCGGCCTGCGTGATAAAGATCGGCTGTCTCCTTTTATCAGCGGCCTTGTCGGCTCAAGGTTGCGTGTCTGGAGTTCCTGATGAATTGCTGTCGTTCACTGGGGTGCAAAGGAAGCTGGGGGGGGGGGTGTCCTTCTCTCCTTCCCAGGCATGTTGAGTTTCTTTGGTCTCTGCTGAAAATATGGAAGGGGGCTTGAAAGGCAGTTTCTGTCCTTCTGGACCCCTTCTTCCCGCTTGCAATTGAGGAGAGGGAGCGATTCAAATTACCCACAATCTGGGCGGTACAGGTAGTCCTTGACTTACAGCAGTTCATTTAGTGACCAGTTGGAAGTTAACAGTGGCATGGCAAAAAGTGACTTAGGACTGTTTTTCACACTTGCGACGGCGGTGACATCCCCCCCCCCCATGGTCACCCGATCAAAATCCAGGCGTTTGGCAACCGACTCATATTTATGACAGTTTTAGTGTCCCGGGGGGTCATGTGAGATCTCCTTTTGTGACCTTCTGACAAGCAAAGTCAATGGGGAAGCCAGGTTCACTGGACAAGCGTGTTATTAAACTTAACAACCGCAGTTCACTTAACAACTGTGGCAAGAAAGGTCGTAAAACGGAGCAAAACTCCCTTAACAAATAATCTCATTTAGCAACAGAAGTTTTGGGCTCAGTTGTGGTCATAAGTTGAGGTTTAGCAACAGAAAAAGTTTGCTTGATCGGGTCCCATCCAACCTAAGATTCCCTCTTTTTGTAAATTTATCCGAGATTGTATAATAAAGTTGTCGGTGTGGTCCTTTCCGCAGAAATGTTATTATCAGGCTAAATAACATCACCATTTGTAACTCCCCTCTCCTTCACACTGATTGTCAACATCCAGCTCCACGATCCAGATAAATCACCCGCTTCATTCCATTTCCGAAAACCTTACTGTTTATTGAATCCTCGGCATGGTACTTACTGTCAGAGCAAAATTAACTCAGAGGTTCCCAGACACCAACTCATAGAATTAAACAATAATCTCTCTGGACAACCCCCACCTTCTCACCAGGGGTCCTCAACCTTGGCAACTTTTAAGACTTGTGGACTTCAACTCCCAGAATTCCTCAGCCAGCAAAGCTGGCTGAGGAATTCTGGGAGTTCAAGTCCACAAGTCTTAAAGTTGCCAAGGTTGAGGACCTCTGCTGTAAACAATTGCACTTGCTTATGGGAACCCTCTGCTCCTCCTACACACCTGCTGCAGTGTCCTTGTCCTTGTTCAATGGAACCGCATCTACATGGAGGGAAGTGTGCAGTGGGGTGCCCCAGGGCTCTGTTCTGGGCCCAGTGCTCTTCAACATCTTTATCAATGATTTGGACGAGGGGATAGATGGGGAACTCATCAAATTTGCAGACGACACCAAGCTGGCAGGAATAGCCAACACTCCAGAAGACAGGCTTAAGATACAGGAGGATCTGGACAGACCTGAACACTGGGCATTATCTAACAAAATGAAATTCAATGGTGAAAAAAGTAAGGTTCTACATTTAGGCAAGAAAAACCAAATGTATAGGTATAGTATAGGGGGTACCTTGCTCAATAGTAGTAACTGTGAGAGGGATCTCGGAGTCCTAGTGGACAATCATTTAAATATGAGCCAGCAGTGTGCTGCAGCTGCCAAAAAAGCCAACACAGTGCTAGGCTGCATTAACAGAGGGATAGAATCAGGATCACGTGAAGTTTAATACCACTCTACAATGCCTTGGTAAGGCCACACTTGGAATACTGCATCCAGTTTTGGTCACCACGATGTAAAAAAGACGTTCAGACTCTAGAAAGAGTACAGAGAAGAGCAACAAAGATGATTAGGGGACTGGAGGCTAAAACATATAAGGAACGGTTGCTGGAATTGGGTATGTCTAGTTTAATGAAGAGAGGACGAGGGGGGACATGATAGCAGCGTTCCAATATCTCAGGGGCTGCCACAAAGATAGTGGGAGTCAAGCTATTCTCCAAAGCACCTGAAGGCAGGACAAGAAGCAACGGATGGAAACTAATCAAGGAGAGAAGCAACCTAGAACTAAGGAGAAACTTCCTGACAGTTAGAACAATTAACCAGTGGAACAACCTGCCTCCAGAAGCGGTGAATGCTCCAACACTGGAAGTTTTTAAGAAGAGACTGGACAGCCATTTGTCTGAAATGGTATAGGGTTACCTGCCTGAGCAGGAGGTTGGACTTGATGACCTCCAAGGTCCCTTCCAACTTTATTATTATTATTATTATTATAGCATTAATGGTTCAGGCTCCTCGTCTTCAGAGGAATCATAAAAGGTTTCATTTCTCCATCTAAACACTTCTAAAGCAACACCTACCCCCCCCCCCAACTCTAATGGCAAGTCGAAAAGAAGAGGCACGTAGCTGCCAAACTTTCATTCTTGACACTGATGTTCCCTAACAAACATCTGCAAGAAAACAACTAAGCTCAGAGGGTCATCAAGAACCTAATAGTTCAACCTTGAGCTAAAGATAATTCCATTCTGTTGAAGCTCCAGTGTTTTGGGTTGGCTATACCGGTATTCTTTGACTTATAACCACAATTGAGCCCAAAATTTCTGTTGCTAAGCGAGATGGTTGTTAAGTGAGTTTTGTTCCATTTTACGACCTTTCTTGCTACCGAGTTGTTAAGCGAATCACTACAGTTAAGTTAGTAGCCCGGTTGTTAAGTGAATCTGGCTTCCCCATTGACTTTGCTTGTCAGAAAGTCGCAAAAGGGCGATCACATGACCCCGGGACGCTGCAACCGTCATAAACATGAACCAGTTGCCAAGCATCTGAATTTTGATCACATGACCATGGGTATGCTGCAACGGTCGTTAAGCGTGAAAAAAGTCATAAGTGCGGTTGTAACTTCGAAGAGTTACTAAAAGAACAATTATTTCTTTCCTTTGAATGTCATAGATGTCTGTACTTATGAGAATCAGGTCAGGAGCCTGATGGAAGCCAGCAATCAGGTGCTCACAACATTAAGATAGGTGGTTCATTTGAAGTGAAGGAACACAGCTTCTCATGTTCCTTATTCCTGTGACTTTTTTGAGCATGTTTTTCAGTTCTGCCTTCACGGCCACCCAAAGGCTTTCAGCTGACAGCTGACGGCTTATATCTGGTGACTTCTTTTATACCCCCATCCCAATCTAATATTCTAATATGGCAGCCTTGTTGATTTCTAGTGGTCAAGCAGACAGCCTGCTTTTCACTAACTACTACTACTACTACTACTACTACTACTAATAATAATAATAATAATAATAATAAAGTTGGAAGGGAACTTGGAGGTCATCTGCTCCAACCCCTGCTCAGGCAGGAAACCCTATACCATTTCGGACAAATGGCTGTCCAGTCTCTTCTTTAAAACTTCCAGTGTTGGAGCATTCACCGCTTCTGGAGGCAGGTTGTTCATTGTCTTGGTGCTTATTGTTTACTGCATTTCTGTCCCCCATCCAGTTACTCTCCAGGTTTAGCTGCTTTGATATCAGCCATGATTTTGCCCCATGCTGAGTGAGAACAAAAAAACCCCCCAAAAATACATTTTTGTTCCGGCAGTGCTATTGTAGGCATTCCGCTTGGCATCGATCGAAATCTGAGGAGGTTGGTTAGGGCTGATAAAAGCTACCTTTAGTCTGGTCTGTTTTGTCCAGTCCACTTATCCTGTGAGCTCATTCTGAAGAAGGCCTTCTTGAAACCCCTTTGTGACTTTCCTCCTGGTTAATCTTTTCTTTCCTTCCTCGAATTCTAAAACCAGCAGTCCCCATTAAAGAGATGATCCATTTCTTAATGTCACAATTTTGTCAAGAGCTACTTAAGGATCACTTGTTCCTGTCACCAGGCTTCATTGTGAAACAGGTGTGCAGCTTTGACTTAAGGCTCCCTTCGGCATTAGTTGAAGCAACTCTAAGGAGGCTTAATTCTTGATGCCTCTTATTATTCTTTTTTTTCCTGTCTTCCACAGGGGTCGGGCGAGAGTTACTTGGAGAAATCAGAGCGCTTATATCTGCAGATGTGCTCAACTAGAGAAAAGGTGAGGCACCGTGGCATCCTCCCTGCAACCGTGCAGAGGTTTTGGGACCCAGGATACTTAGCCAACCTGGTTTGCAATACAAGCAGTCCTCGATTTATGACCGGTGGCTTAGCAACTGGTCAAAGCTCCCACAGGCCTCCCCGTGAATAGTTACAACAGAACTGGATCACGCACACACAAAAGTCACACGACTGTACTGCAGGCACTCAGCAGTCAGCCCCCATTTACAGCTGTTTGCAGTGTCCTGCAGTCACAGGTCCACATTTTGATGGCATTTTTACTGAAAACTGGCAATTTGTGTCTTGTTATCGGCAAAACCGGTCTTGCGAGATTCATTTAGTGACCGCCACACAAAGATTGTAAAATTGGGTCAGTCATGTGACCAGCCTGATTTATGACCATAATGGGCAGGTTCCATTATGGTCATAAGTTGAGGACTACTTGTATCTGTTATGAAAGAGCACTCAGGTACATTGGTAAAAGTCATTCATCTTAACATGTGCTTTGCTCTCAGCAGATTGAGACCTGGCTGGGTGGCTGCAGAATTTCCTCATCTGCTTTGTTGCCCTTACAGACCCCAAAACACCCTTAATAAAACTAAATGTCAAATAATAAAACAATGTGATTAGAGGAAGGTTCATCACTGAATTCATTAAGTGACTTCTCCCAATCTCTCTCTCTCTCTCTCCCTTGATTTCCCAAATTGGTTGCAATAAAGGGGAAGGTACATCAGGTCCAAAATAGTATAAACAGTTGCTTTCTGTTCCCTCAACCACACAAGAAGGCATTTTTTACCGTTAAAAGTCTGATGATTTTCTTGGCCTTAAAATAGCAAGGTTGACCCAATCCTTCCAGATCTTACTCCTACCGCTGGCAAGTCACTCCTCCATCTCATCAACTTTAAGATGGGTGGACTTCAAATCCCAGAATTCCCCAGCCAACATGCCTGCGGAATTTTGGGAGTTGAAGTCCTCCCATCTTAAAAGTCGATGAGATGCAGAAGAACTAAGGTAGGTGGCCCCCTTTCCAGGTTCCATTCTTATTGTCGTTTGTCCTCTCTTTATAGAACTTGATGGGAGACCAGGAGCAACTGAAAGTCCAGGTGACAGAACTAGAGGAGGAAGTCAGCACCCTGCGGAAGATCAACAAGAGTCTCTTCGACTTCTCCAGCTCTATCATCACCTCAGCCAAATAGAACAGCTTCTGAAGCCTGGCTAGAGGTGAAGGGAAAGACGTCAGGACTCATCTGGGACACACACAGCCATTTCCTTCATGATAATGTTCAATGCGAACGTTGCAGAGAGACCCCCTCGGAACCACGTCTAACTGCAGGGCTGGACATGGAAGTCTCTAGCATCTAGGTGTTTTGGGAGGAGGCCTACCAAAAAAAAAAATCTTTATGGGTAACAGTATGGAAGGAGAATAATCTAACAGGGAACAGAGATGGCCCCTTTTCTCTTACAGTGCAGCTTCCTTCCATCCTACAAGGTCCTTTCATTCCTCTAACAGAGCAACTGTAGATGTTCCTCAAGATGCCCTTTCATCCCCTTTCCTCCAATTGGAAATCACACGGCTGCTTTAGAACTCCTCTTGTACTTGGGAACTTCTAGGGACTGAAAACAACCATGGGCTTTGAATGCATCCCACTCAGTAGGTGGAACTGCCCTCATGGTAATTGGCCAGGGAGAGGGACAATTGACAAGCATGAAGAATGACCCGTGTAGCTGGACTGAGCACAGAGGCTTCCTGTCCTGAAGATCCTGCTGGGGAAAAAAAATGGAGAGATGGGGAAGATCATATTTCCTTGTGTTGTCCTCATTTGGAAAGGGTGGAAAAACCTTCCCTGCAAGGGCAAGCTGGCATGATAAGGGAAAAAAACACATTTTTTTTTACGATCACAGACCAGCAAAAAAAAAAAAAAGGGGGGGGGTCTTTTTTACTGACATGCTACTCTTTTTGCAGGAGAATTGTGGACCTTTTTGTCTGGTCCATCATTCTACCAACTTATGCACAGACCTTTAGCCAACAGGATGTCTAGTTAGGATTCTTTCAAGACAGCTCCTTTGGCTTCTGTACAGTTGCAAGTTTCAGCACCAACCTCAGGATGCATTTGTCATGTAGCAGATTTACTTTCATTGGGTTATCTTGCTTCATGTTACTTTCTGGTTCTGTCTTCAGCCAAATTGCTCTTTGTTGTATTATGCATTTTAAAAAAACCACCACCACCACCAAAACAAAAACGGTTAGCATAAGTGTTTGATGCTATTTTCTTTTTCCCCTTCTGCTTTAATGCTACCGTCTGTCTCCTAGCAAATGGCTCTACTACTGTGTCCTGTCTGGGAGATTTCCAGAGCATCTGCCGAACCCCACTGGAAAGGAGGATAGTGGGCTTGAGTGGAATGACAATTAAGTGAAATATTCGCCTTCAGGAACAGTCCATCTCAGAACACCAATTGCAAGTCACAAAATAAAAGGGAGTGTAGCTGTTCAGTCCTGTTTCCAAACTTCTCAAGACTATCAACTGGGTAATTCTAGATGGTGATAATTGATCCAGCGAGCTGACTTTTGTGGTCTTATTAATGGGGCCTAAAATGAGAGCAAACAATGTAGGCCACATGTTCAGGAGCAGCATTGTTCCACGGAGAAAGAGCAAATCGCTTCTCTTTACCATATGGCCTGTGACTGAATTTTCCCAGCAACATCTGGCTGGGAAGAGGTTGAGTCCTGCCAAGCACGATCTGCATCCATAAATTGTTGCCCAAGAACAATTGGCTTTATTTTTTGCAAACTGAAGAAAAGGCAGGGATTTCTCTTAATTGAGTAGAAAGTGAAATCAGCCTTGACACTGCGTGGGAGGAAGACAAGAATCAGAAAGTTGTCCTTGGCAAGCCCTTTGGGGGAGGGGGGGGAACCCCCTAGTCCTCAACTTGTTTCTCCCAGATGATGACTTTACCCTTTTCGAGGCTCAGTTGCCCCAAACTGGCATGCCTGCAGTATTGACAGAGATGTCTGGCGTAAGGAAGGCAACATAATTCCATTTGTTTTGAACTGCAGCTATTCGTTCTGCTTAGCAGGGCCAGCTTTCATGTCCCCTTCATTTCCTAGCCATGCATAAGAGAAGTCTAGGCCAGTGATGGCGAACCTTTTAGAGACCGAGTGCCCAAACTGCAACCCAAAACCCACTTATTTATCGCCGGGTGCCAGGTGGGTGTGGCCCACTGGGTGGGCGTGGCTCCCTGGTGATCATGGCAGACTGGGTGGGCGTGGCCAAGGTGGGCATGGTCACCTCGATGTTGCTCGTGGGGAGGGACGCCTGTGGGGGCTGGGCAGGGTTGGGGGAGATCCAGGGGGTCTCTGGTAGGTGGGGTGGTGGGCAGGCATCCCGTCCTGCGGGGTGAGGCAGGGCAGGGGTGCCATTGTCACAGGGCAAGGCGGGGCTGGGGCGGCTGCTGCCTGACATCATCGGCCCCTGCACACACAGGCCAGCGAACGCATGGGGGCCGACAGTGTCCGTCAGTAGCCACAGCCTGCCGGCCCCTCAACCGGCACTCTGGGGCTCCGCAGCCCGCCGCCAGCAGTTCAGAGAAGCCGCCTCTGAGCTGGACGGCTGGCCGACAGCTGAGGAGGCGATGCAGTGGGTCGTGCCGGGGAAAAGGAGAGCATGCGAGGCCAGGAGGGATGGGATGGGGGGGGGAGGGAAACCAGCCATGCTGGGATGCATCCGGCCACGTGGGACCTCGGCAAGTTAGCGGGCAGCTGGTTGAAGAGGGACGGTTGCCATCTCCAGGGCATGGCGCGCGTGCCCACAGAGAGGGCTCTGAGTGCAGCCTCTGGCACACGTGCCATAGGTTCGCCACCACTGGTCTAGGCCTTCGGAGGAGACAACAAGCTCTCCTTTGGACTTCTAAACAGAGCAGGGAATGAAACTCCCACAGCTCTTGATCAAAACAGCAGCGTCCCTTTTTTAGTCGTAACTGCCTGCTCCCCACTTCCCCATCCCAGTGCACATTTTTATTTTATGAAAGCAGGGAGCTTAGTGTCATAGTTCTTAGATCCTGGTTCGGAGGAGGAGGGGTTGGAACCTGGACCGTCCCGACAGGGAGGACACGGTCCTCTCCGAACAAGTGGAGAGTCCAGGGGCTGAGGAGGAGGCAGTCCCGGGGAGGGAGAGTGGGGGAGGGGGTGGCTGACCTGATGGAGGTGGGTCATTTGTCACTGCAATACGTGAGCCATAAACACCCTCCTTAACCTCTGCCTTGCCAGCATGAGTTGGGTCAGAAGACTTACCAGGTGGCTAAGAATTCCATCCGTTGCCTTCCATTTCAGTGGAATGATAGAAGTAGCATTTTCTTTCAGGGTTTCTGTGAAAAGGCTGCAGCGTCGCTTTGTCAGACCCAGGAAAGTTGGAAGCCACCATGTATCTGACAGGGCAATTTGTCTGTCCGTGTGTCTCGTGAAACTGACTCAGAATTCCTGCTTCCTCCCTCCCCTCCCTCCTCACTTAGCACAGGGGTCTTCAACCTTGGCCCTTTTATGACTTGTGGACTTCAACTCCCAGAATTCCTCAGCCAGGCACTGCTTCCTCCCTCCCTCCTCAGCACAGGGGTCTTCAAACGTGGCCCTTTTATGACTTGTGGACTTCAACTCCCAGAATTCCTCAGCCAGGCACTGCTTCCTCCCTCCCTCCTCACTTAGCACAGGGGTCTTCAAACTGCCTGGCTGAGGAATTCTGGGAGTTGAAGTCCACAAGTCATAAAAGGGCCAAGTTTGAAGACCCCTGACTTTAGGATATTCTACATGCAAAGCATGCACCTTTTGCGGAGCTCTGACACTGTGGGAAGAGCAGTTGCTACCTCAGAGCCCTTCAAACTATTTTCCCAGGTAGCCTGGGGTTATTAGCGTGACTTGGCCGTAGTAGGTCCGAGATGGAGAGAGAAATTTATTCTCAATTAGTACAATCCCTTTCAAAGCGAAGGTGGTAAGAAACTGAGAGATTGATTCTCCCCAATCACAGAGCACGATCTTCCTCCTCCCACCTATATTTGCTTCACTTCACATGAAAATGGGTGCCAAAGTGTCCTCCCTTTTAATTTGATTATTTGATTTTTCTGGATATTCCTATTTTCAACTTTGGAGTCCTCTTGCGTCTCTAGCTCCTTGAACAAAGCTATACTTTTTTTTTTTAACACATTGAGGTGGGAAGGCAGACATTGGGCAATATTGACATAATGGCTAATGTATGGGGAAAAAAAACCATGTTTAGAGGCAGTATACCTCTGAACATCAGTTTGAAGACAGCTAATTTGTTTATTAATGGACTTTCTAGAAACAGCTTAGTCCCTGTTGGAAAAAATTTGAAGGGCTCATTGAAGAATAGTTACCTTTTAATTTGGGCACATTTGGGGGGGGGAGGGGGGAATTGCAGTTATTCTCATATAAAGGTGCGAAAAAGGGGGTTTCTGGTTTTATAATGTCTGCCTGGTGTTCTGGCCACTCCCAATACATGAGAAGCCTATGAGATTGCTTTCCATCCATTCCAAGTTTATTTGGGTGGGTGGGTAAGCTGGCTGGGGAATTCTGGGAGTTGAAGTCCACCCCTCTTAAAGTTACTAAGGTTGAGAAACACTGATTTAGGATCAGGTGTCACAGAGAGAAGCTGGGCTAGGCAGCCTCTGAGTAATTCCACCCCCTGCAAGGAATTGTGTCCCCCAACAAACCCAGACGCTTCTCAGCTGCCCTTTAAAGCAAAGCAGCAGAGCTGTCCGGATTACAGCCCCAAAGGAAAACCCACTTGATTTAAAGTGTCGTTTAATAACCCAAAATGTCTGCCCTGCAAGTCCTGCTTGAAAGCCAAGATCTTTAGATAATGCTTTTAGTTTAATAACTGTCGCCTCTCCTTTGTTGTGTGTTCTGTCTAGGAGCTGGTGTGGGAGGTTCTTTACATCTGTATAAAATATAAGTCCAGATACCATGGATTCGAAATGGCCAAAGAAGCAAACTTTTAAAAGTGATGGTCTAGCACAGTGTTTGTCAACCTTGGCAACTTTAAGAGGGTGGGCATGAACTCCCAGAATTCCCCAGCCAGTCAGGCTGGCGGGGGAATTCTGGGAATTGAGGTCCACAAGTCTTAAAAGTGGCCAGGTTTGAGGACCCCTGCTATAGTATTTCTGGTGGAAGGCTATCCAGTCTTGATTTAAATCTTTCCGCACCTGCCAAGACAGTCTGTTTCATTACAGGTAGTCCTTAACAACCACAATCGAACCCTAAGTGTCCATTGCTAAGCAAGACAGTTGTTAACTGAGCTTTACCCCATTTTATGAGCTTTCCTGCCACAGTTGTTAAATGAATCACTGCAGTTGTTCAGTTAATGAGACGGTTGTTAAGTGAATCTGGCTTCCTCATTGAGTTTGCTTGTCAGGAAGTTACAAAGGGGGGGTGTCACATGACTGCAGGGCTGCAACAATCCTAAATAAATGCCAGTTGCCAATCATCCACATGAATGGGGATGCTGCAACGGTCATAACTTGCTTTTTCAGTGCCACTGTAACTTCAAACAACCACTAAACAAATGGTTGTCAACCAAGGGCTTCCTGTATTAAACCACTCTTAAGTTTTAGGGGTTTTTTTCCTGATGCCCAATCAGTCTATTTCCTTATACAGTAAACTGAAACATCCTCCTCCTTTTCTTGTCTTCTGGAACATCTCTGAATGATTTTGCCCTGTCTGCTACATGATAGACACTTGAAGACAGTTGTCATATTTCCTCGCAATCTTCTCTTCTTGCTGACTAAACATCAGCCCATATATTGGTTTGCACCGATTTCCTGCTGTGATCTCTAAATCTGGGTTTCATCGTCTCTAACCCTCCATCTGAAAACAGCCAGTCCACAGCAGGGAGAGGATGCAGGCACACATGGATGTTTCTTGCAATTTAGCAGCCCAAGATGATTCTATGGATAGCATGCATTTGCCTGCAAAAGAATACCCTTCCCATAGACCAGAAGGCTACTGTATTGCCTTTCCAACCAGCATATTAACTTCCTGAGAGGCATGAAGCTGGACGTTGATTTAGTGGGATTTTATTAAAAGGGGGATCGTATAAGTTGATGGACATGTGTAGCCACTGGAGGGCAGCAAAGAGTTTAAAGTCTCTCTCTCTCTCTCTCTCTCTCTCTCTCTCTCTCTCTCTCTCAGAAATCTGATATATAAGAGCAACATTTTAAAAAAGGTTTGTGTGTGTGTGTGTGAGAGAGATGATAACTAGATGGCAGCAGACATAAAGCTGCAAATCTTTGCTGCCAACTAGAGGTCATGTATATGTTCGCAGCCCTAGCACCATCAAAATAATTGCCCACTGAGTTTTCTGTATCATTTTGCTGTCCTTAAGGATTATCCTGACTGTTGCAACCTGGATCTGGTAGCTGGGGTTTGGGTGTGTGGCTGTGCGTGCATGTGCATGCACTACAAACTGCAGAGACTTGGTAGTCAAGATGAGGTTGGAAATGAGAAGCAAATGAGGAAATATGTAGCGTGCTGTAAATCACAAATCAGAATGGAAGAACATAAAGGTAGTGTTTACACCTTGGCATCACTCTGCACATCATCATTTTGGTGCTGTGGTTTGCTGCGTATGCCAGATAAGATGGAAGGGATTCTAAAAAGCATGTGCAAAATTCACTCTGCCCGGAACATTGCACAGAGTGTGTGTTTGCGGGGTGGGTGGGTGTTGTGAAAATCTGCAACATGGTGTAGAATTGCAATCCAAGCCCCACCCTTTGTGGCATATACAGGTGGAATCAAGACAATACTCTCAAGTTTTGTTTTACTTCTGTCAAGGAATAAAACACAAGTTGTAAGCAATAAGCCTGAACCATAAAGAATCACAATTGGGCTTCCTAGCTGTCTTCTTTAGCAAAATATGGGTTACTTTTTGTAGTCTTGTCACCAACAAGGATTCTACCATCTTGGAGATTCTGAAGATGTTCGTTGCACCCAATTTAATGTTTTCTCCCTGCCGTGTGCAGAGAACTTTAGGCTAATTTGGTATGTTCTTCTTGGCAGTTCAGTGCAGCCACCAGGCTGTGAAATATCACCATAATGCACTTGGTGAGCTTCCTGAAATGTTTGGTTTGCAAATTAATATTGGGTAGGCCATAACTCCAAGAAATAATTTAGGAGTGTTTCAGGTATTCAGAAGCTACTTGTCACAGGGTTGAATCCACTTAGCAGCTGAAAGCAATGCAGGTAATCCTCGACTCAACGACCACAAATTGGGGTCAGAATTCCATTGCTCAGTAAGGCAGTTGTTAAGTGAGTCAAAAGCAATGCAAGATTGGAAGACGTGGGGAGACCTGTCCCATTGAATCGGGGGTGACATGATAGCAGTATTCCAATATTTGACGGGCTGCCACCAAAAAGAGGGGGTCAAATTATTCTCCAAAGCACCAGAGGGCAGGACAAAAAACAATGGTTGGAAACTGATCAAAGAGAGAAGCAACCTGGAATTAAGGAGGGACTTCCTAACAGTGAGGACAATTAACCAGTGGAACAGCTTGCCTCCAGAAATCGTGGGCGCTCCATCACTGGAGGCTTTTAAGAAGAGGCTGAACAACCACTTGTCTGAAATGGTGGAGGACATGGGTGTCAAACTCGCCGCGACACGTGACGTCGCAACATATTGCGACTTTTTTCACATTGCCGAAGCTGGGGTGGGAGCGGCCTCTGCCTGATGCAACCGGCCCACGGGCCGGCAGTTTACACCCCTGGTGTAGGGTCTCTGCTTGAGCAGCGGATTGGACTAGAAGACCTCCAGAGTCCCTTCCAACTCTGATGGTGTTCTATGTTCTGTGTTCTATATTCTATATCTTAAAGAAGTAGCCACAGGTTAATGATAGGTAGGGTTCTAGGAAGCACTGGCTGGAAGTGGCGCCAGAAATGACTTGGGAGCCTCATTTTGTTTTGGACGGCTCTTATTTTTCTTGCTCTTTAAACACCTCTCATTTGTTTTATCGCCATGGATCAGCTTTGCAATGCTTTGCTGTAGCCACAGATCTGAATTTTTATTTGCAGAGCATGGTAGAAATTAGGTTTAGGACTACATGAAATTAAATCCACGGCTCCAGGTACTGTAGTAGAGTTTCAAGCTATTGATCTGAGCTTTTAAACTGTTTCTCCGACATTTTTCGAAACACCTAGCTCACATCAACACATGTGTCAACGCTGCTAACATCGGATGTTTTTGCATTGACAATAAAGAGAATTGTAGCCATCTTTTACCTTTTGCTTTTAGAGTTAGATGATGCTGGGAGGGGGGATGTGAACGAGAGTCCAGCTAGACATAACAACATTAGAACTAGTGTGAGAAACAAGGTTATTGTAACTAGAGCTGATAAGGAATTGGCGGGCTGGAGAACTGGAGAGGAGGCCTGCTTCAAGCTAATTGGGGAATGTGATTTATGATTGTTAATTGAAGGAGGGAACTGTGCTTTGATACTATGTGCTCAGGGGAGGGGAATTCAGTTTTTGGCTTCGATTATGCACTGCCGATGTTATGCTACTCAAAATAAAGATTCTTTAAAGTAAACAATGCCTCAAAGTTCTTTTGAAGAGTTTCATCTGTCGGAACCATGACAACAAGTTCAACTGACAATGTCTGCACACTTCCAACCTAGATCTCTGCAAATAAAATTTACGACAGGGATAAATTGCGCTTGCAAATTATTTCTCCAAATCATGAAACGAGATACCGTTCAAAAAAAAAAAAAAAGCATGGGAAAAATATCAGAATGCAAGGATCTCTTAACATTTCATCCATCGTGCCGATTGTAGTGATTTCACAGCTATGTTCAGAAAACAATGTTAACCAGATCAGGTGCAAACCTAGCAGTGGCATTCTTGTAAGCTTGGCTAGGTGTTAAACTTATTTATTTGTTTGTCTTTTTGGTGACTGAATGTTATGTGAACTCAAGCAATTTGATTAATTCATGACTCAGTGCAAGATTTCTGCCAAGTTAGTAACCAAAGTGGGATGTGAACATAGGGAGGGATGAATGCATTCATCCCTTTCCAGGTTTGTCCCAAAGAGACCCACATTGCCAGCTGAAAAGTAAACCAGCCTGCTAGACCATTTGATCCTGTAATTCAGCTACAGAGCAAAGATGGAGCTCCCCTAACATCATGTGTATGATTTATAATAAACCCCTCCCTCAAAAGTTACATTTATAGGTGAGAATAGACCCATTTGCCAAAGATCCTTGAAATTACCCACATACCTTGCAATCAAACACCTAGATCAGGGGTGTCAAACTCGCAACATCACGTGACGTGTCGCGAAGTATCGCGACTTTTCCCCCGTTGCCGGAGCTGGGATGGGCGCGGTTTCGGCATGACGCATCCGGCCCGCGGGCCGGCAGTTTGACACCCCTGACCTAGATGAAATCAGAGTTTAAACTAAATGTATTTACCTGCCAATCACATCATTCCCTTGGGGGGGGGGTGCAAGCAGGGTTTTGCGACAAGCATTAACAAAGAACTCCAAAACCCCCATCCCTGAAATAAAAATTCTGAATTAAAGAAAAGGAACTGAAATAAAATTAATTTATAGCAACCCTGTTCATCCTACTTCTCTGTGCCTCTCTATCCTTGAAAGGCACTCTTTTCTCTTCTCTCCATATTGTGTTTCGTACATTGGTTTCCTGCAAACATATCATATCCTTTTCCACAATATGCACAATTGCATCCAATCACAACTTATCTATTATGGTCTGTCTATTTGTGGATATATGTTTGTTTGTGTGTGTGTGTATAAAATTTCTCTCCCCCCTGGTTTGGAAACTGGTCCATGAAATATCTCAGCAAATCTACACAGGTAGTTTTTGACCTATGATTGTAATGGACCCTGCCCATTATGGTTCTAAGTCATGACGGTCATCAAGTGGGCCACCCACATGACTGATCCAACTTTACCATGGTTGTTAAGCAAACACTGCAGTCATTAAGCAAGCCAACTGTTCACTATGGTTTGCTATTTAACAAAAACTGGAAGTAAATGTTGCTTTTTTGGCAAAAAAACCCATCAAAAAGTGTCTTTTAATGGCTGTGGTTATGTGACTACAGGACAGTGCAAACAGCCATAAGCTGAGCGCCCAAAATGTGACCGTGGGAGAGGGGGGAGTACGGCCATCAGAAATTCAACACTGGGTCATAAGTACCTCTGAAGAAGTTTGTCATAACTTTAAACAGTTGCTAAGCAGTGGATCATAAGTTGAGGACTACCTGTATCTATGTCATGGTTCTGAAAAATGAGACCAAAAAAGAACTCCAAAGCAAAAAGAATTTCTTTAGAGAACATGCTTATTTGGCTACATAACGTCAGCACGTTCAAAGGTGAACCCAAAACTGAAACAACCCCCCCCCCCAAAGGTTACAAAGTTAGAGTTAAACTTCCCACCCCAGCATTGTGTCATTAATCACATTCCCCAATTAACTACTTGCACGGGCTTTCTAATGGAAACTACAGCCCGCCAAAATGCAGTTAGCAATGACCTTGGTTCCCACAGAACACTATATTGTTATGTCTCAAGATAAAACACTCATCCCCCCTCCCAATTCTGTGGCAACTGAGAACGAAGGGAAAATGGCTTCAGCTGATTTCATTTTCAGAGTTGACAATCTAGCCTCGGAAGGCCTAGCCTTGGAAGCTAAGAAAAGTTAAATCGGGGTATTTTTAATGGGGGACTGCCAAGCCTAAATGGCAAGCCACCTGGCCCAAAGGATTGCATAAGAGCACTGTTTCTCAACCTTGGCAACTCTTAAGACGGGTGGACTTCATCTCCCAGAATTCCCCTGCCACCCATCTTAAGAGTTGCCAAGGTTGAGCCACACTGGAAATACAGGAAGCCGAAGGTGCCTTTCCTTCTATTTTCTGCAGCATCATTTACTTCTATAATAACTTCCCTTCAGCTGACAGGACTTGAGAAATGATGTCCTGTCTTCGTACACCAGAGACAGGAAGGCAGGAATCTCTAAGGGAGACAGACTCTCCCAGACCCTGTTCTTTCCATACAACTCAAGGATACCTGATCAATCTCACTTTAGGATGCCAAGGCAGTAAAAGTGAAGGATACCCCGGGCATTGCAGCTCGGAGGGAGTGAAGGCTTCATTTTGGCTGACATGAATTCTTCTTCTAGACACTAGCTAATCCCAGGATCCCTCCTTTCCCTCTCCCCACCAGAAACACTCAGGACAAACCTGAGTCATTTTTAGTTGTTTGTAGGGTGGTTTCCTGGCTTATTTGAAGGTGCCAAGAAAGCTGAAGGGGGAAATCCGATGCTTGAACCCAGCTGCAATCAATTTCCTTAATTAACTGTCAGCCCCCGAGCAGATAAACTATCCATCCTGAGAATTTGCTTAATAGCTTATTTGGCCTCGTTGCTAATTTTTGGTTAAGGCAAACTCCCAGGGATGCTGTACCAACATTATGTCTTGTTTTTTTGTTTTTCTGGTTTTTTGAAGCTTCCCAAGCCTTATGATATTATCAGTATGAAAGATACCTCAAACATAATAATAATAATAATAATAATAATAATAATAATAATAATAATAATAATAATAATAATAATAATAATAATAAAGTTGGAAGGGACCTTGGAGGTCATCAAGTCCAACCCCCTGCTCAGGCAGGTAACCCTATACCATTTCGGACAAATGGCTGTCCAGTCTCTTCTTAAAAACTTCCAGTGTTGGAGCACTCACCGCCCCTGGAGGCAGGTTGTTCCACTGGTTAATTGTTCTAACTGTCAGGAAGTTTCTCCTTAGTTCTCGGCTGCTTCTCTCCTTGATTAGTTTCCATCCGTTGCTTCTTGTCCTGCCCTCAGGCGCTTTGGAGAATAGCTTGACTCCCTCTTCTTTGGGGCAGCCCCTGAGATATTGGAACATGGCTATCATGTCCCCCCTCCTCCTTCTCTTCATTAAACTGGACATACCCAATTCCAGCAGCCGTTCCTTATATGTTTTAGCCTCCAGTCCCCTAATCATCTTTGTTGCTCTTCTCTTTACTCTTTCTAGAGTATCAACATCCTTTTTTACATCGTGGTGACCAAAACTGGATGCAGTATTCCAAGTGTGGCCTTACCAAGGCATTGTAAAGTGGTATTAATACTTCCCGTGATCTTGATTCTATCCCTCTGTTAATGCAGCCTAGCACTGTGTTGGCTTTTTTGGCAGCTGCAGCACACTGCTGGCTCATATTTAAGTGATTGTCCACTAGGACTCCGAGATCCCTCTCACAGTTACTACTATTGAGCAAGGTACCCCCTATACTATACCTGTGCATTTGGTTTTTCTTGCCTAAATGTAGAACCTTGCTTTTTTCACCATTGAATTTCATTTTGTCATCCAATCCAGCCCCCTGCCACTCTAGGGAAAGTCGTGTCGCAGTATTGTCTATCTAGCCCTACTTAAAATCTTCTAAGGGAACTAGACATTGTGTGGAAGGACGAACTTGCTACCTGGAATGAGCAAGCTATTTTTTCCCCTCCTGGCATCCAGAGTTTCGGTGCTACCTGGAAAGAGGGTTGAAACAAGCCTCACTCTCTTCTTCATTAGAGAGTTTGTTTTCTAAAAAAAAGAACTGAAAGCAAGCGTGTGTGTGGTTGTATCAAGAGAGGAGTTACGCCGAGAAGACAGACACTCAAGAAAGAGAAATCTCCAGCCCAAAGACCACTACCTCAGCAGTTCAGGTAGTCCTCGACTTACAACAGTTCATTTAGTGACCGAAGTTACAATGGCACTGAAAAAAATGACTTATGACTGTTTTCTACACTTACGGCCATTGCCACATCCCCATATTCACGGGATCAAAATTCCGATGCTTGGCAACTGGTTCATATTTATGACGGTTGCAATGTCCCGGGGTCATGTGATCACCTTTTGCGACCTTCTGACAAGCAAAGTCAATGGGGAAGCCAGATTCACGTAACAACTGTGTTACTAACTTAACAACTGCAATGATTCACTTAACAACTGTGGCAAGAAAGGTTGTAAAATGGAACAAAATTCCCTTAACAAATGTCTCGTTTAACAACATAAATTTTGGGCTCAATCGTTGTAAATTGAGGACTACCTGTACAGGTACAAGTAGTCCTCGACCTACAATCATTTGTTTAGCAACTGTTCAAAGTTGCAGTGGCTCTGAAAAAAGTGACTTACAACCAGTCCTCACACTTAAAACCATCACAGCATCCCCACAGTCACGTGATCAAAATTTAGATGCTTGGCAACTGGCATGTACTTGTGACAGTTGCAGCATCCCCGGGTCATGTAATGGCTATTTGCAATCTTACCAGACTGATTCTGACAAGCAAAGTCAATGAGGGAAACTGGATTCGCTTAATGACCTCATGATTGACATAACTGCGATGATTCACTTAACAAAGTGGCAAAAAAGGTCACAAAATCAGGCATGATTCAGTTAACAACTGCCTTGCTTAGCAATGGAAATTCTGGTCCCAATTGCAGTCGTAAGTGCCATGTTAACAACGAAGTGTAGCCTGTGTATCTGTACCATATATTAAGAAAAACCCCAACACATTTTTCAAGACCACCTGCTCTACTGAACAAAAGACCATTAGGCTAGAAGGTTTTTCATAACAGTTACTTTAATCCCTATTTATATCACTGGAAGTTGTTGGGTTTGGGTCTTATCTTTAAGAAGAGAAAATAAAATTAAAAATAAAATTAAGATCCTCTTTAATTTCGCTTCTGCCTTTGGGTTATTTATGTGTGAGAGACTATAATCTATTATAATGCTCTAATCAGACTTCCTGCCAGTTAAAACAGTTTACAGTAATGTAATTAAAACCTCCATTATAAATTTTCATATCAATTATTTCCAAAATAAATTAATAAACGATGAAGACTTGAAATAAATGGAGTTAGGAATAAAGTAATCACAGCAGCACAAAACACAACAAAAACACATAGGGCCACTTTGCCCATCAAATACTACCCAGAAGAGATGATTATTTTTTATAAACGACTCAAGGTGACAAACACACACAATACTCCTTCCTCCTTATATGTTCTCACAACAACCCTGTGAGGTGAGTTGGACTAAGTTGGATGGATTGAGTCTTACTGCAAATGGCGGCTCTGAAGGTGCCTAGGTGTCAAAGCCCTACTGTAGGCTTTATCAGTTCAAGCCAGCCCTTTGCATTGTCCACAGAAGCTGGTGGAAGCCGTGAAACACACATATTTGCCCTGACTGTATCTTGGAGATGGGCTTTACCTGCAGCCCCATGTCAGTACAGTGGTAGTACTGTCAATGGAGATTCTCAGTCATCCAGGCCATAGTTATCCCAAAGATGCTTTTTTCACGAGGCAACTGGACTTTCTTGGGGTTTTTTGAAGACGTTTCGCTTCTCATCCAAGACGCTTCTTCAGCTCGGAGCTGAAGAAGCTTCTTGGATGAGAAGCGAAACGTCTTCAAAGAAAAACAAGAAAGTCCAGTTGCCTCGTGAAAAAAGCATCTTTGGGTGTGGTAGTACTATATAATAGTGTTGGCCCACATAGGTAGTCCTTCACTTACAAACGTAATGGTCGTACGTCGTGATGGTTGTAAAATGGATTGATTAACCTGACCGATTATCAGGTGCAAGCAGTGGTGGGATTCCAATATGTGAGCAAACGGTTCTCTGTGTGGATGCCACTTCTGGAAGTCCATTCTGGGCCTGGGCAACAAAAAATTAGCTACCGGTTCTGCCGAAGTGGTGCGAACCGGCTGAATCCCACCACTGGGTGCAAGGAACCAAGAATGACATGATGATTTGCAGTTTCTTTGTTGTTGCTCACCTATAGATAGGAATTGTGCCAGCCTAAAGCACAGTCTGCATCACAGTTAAACATTTTCCTGTGAAGGGTTAGGGAGGATCCACGCTGGGCCTCTTTCTACATACCAAGGATTCCAGACTGATTTTTCTCCTTGGGAAACAGCCTGTAGGACAGGGGTGTCAAACTGCTGGCCCATGGGCTGTTTGCATCATGTGGAGGTCGCCCCCACCCCAGCTCCAGCAACGCAAAAAAAGTCACAACACTTCACGTGATGTGGCAAGTTTGACACCCATGCTCTAGGACAGGGCTTTTCAACCCGTGGTACACGTACCACCAGTGGTACGTGAGCACCTGGCTGGTGGTACGCGTAGGACGGGTTGAACAGCACTGTAAAAAAAAAATGTAAAAAAAGTGTAAAAGTGGATGAGGTGAAGCGGCAGCAGCACCGCACAGGCTTGTGGCAAAATCAGCTAGAACTGCACGTTGCCTGGGTCCTACTGAGAGCCCAGGATCAAAGCGTGCAGCTCCAGCTGATTGGCGGCGGCCTTGGGGGTGGCAGGCAGCCTCAAGCAGTCTTCAGGGGAGATTCCGCTGGAGCTGCACGACGCATTGCCTGCCCCCCCCGTCCCCACCCTCACCTCCCCCAAGCGGTTTTTTTTACTCACCTGCTTTCAGCAGCATTCCCTTTCTCCTGTCCTGCTCGGCCTTCGCCATGTGTTTGTGAGACAAAAAAAAAAGTTCCATGAGACTTTCTAACTTCTCGCGAGAAGTTAGAAAGTCTCATGGAACTTTTTTTTCTTTTTTACAAACACGTGGCGAAGGCAGAGAAGCAAACGAAGGCAGAGAAGCAAAAGGAGAAAGGGAGTGCAGCTGAAAGCAGGTGAGTAAAAAAATGCTTGGGGAAGGCGAGGGCATCTGGGTGGGAGCGGGGGTGCCAACCTTACCCTGCATGGTGGCGGGAGGGTTAACGGTGGGCACGGGGGGCCCAGGAGGAGCTGCGCAAAGCAGGCAGAGGGGAGGCCGGGCAGATTGTGGGCGCTGGCAAGCGAGCGAGAGGGCAAGGGCGCCAATCGGCGTGTGCTCAGAAACGCCGATTCCGCGCTCCTGCCCAGCTCACTTGCTCATGCTTTGCCGGAAAACATGCCGCTTGCTAATTTAGCAGAAGCGCGAATCAGCTGTAGCCCGTGCTGATCCTGGCGCTTCTGCTAAATTAGCAAGCAGCATGTTTTCCGGCGAAGCGCGAGCAAGTGAGCTGGGCAGAGCTCTCCTCTGCCTCTGCGTGTGCACAGGCAGGTTTGGCATGTCGCCATGGCCACCGGCAGCACAGCCACCAGCCGCGCTGGCAGCCTGTCCCCCTCCCCTTGTCCCTTCCTGGGCACGGAGGGGGGGGAGGAAGGAAGGGACAAAGAGGGAAGGAAGGAAGGAAGGAAGGGAAGGACAATGAGAGGGAGGGAGGGACAATGGAAGGGAGGGAGGGAAGGAGGAAGAGACAAAGAGGGAGGGAAGGAAGAAAGGAAGGAAAGAAGGGACAATGGGAGGGAGAGAGGGAGGGAAGGAAGGCTCCCATGCCTGTCCCACCCCCTCCACCAGAGACCCATGGATCCCCCCTACATCCCCGCCCACACCCCCCACAGGCACCCTGCAACCTGAGTGATGAGCTGGCCACGCCCCCCTGGCCATTGACTTCACTTGTAAAAAAGTTGCAAAAGGTGATCACATGACCCTGGGGATGCTGCAACAGTCATAAGTGTGAAAAATGTTTATAAGTCACTTTTTCCAGTGCCGTTGTAACTTCGAACCGTCACTAAGCGAATTGTTGTAAGTCGAGGACTACCTGTACTTTATCATTTTTTTCCTTTTTTTGGGGTCATCAAGTTTTTGACACCTTGCTGGGCGACTGGTGGTACTCGGATATTGCCTTATCCTAAAAGTGGTACAATGGGTGAAAAGGTTGAAAAGCCCTGCTCTAGGAGATGACCAGGCTGAGCCTGAGGGAGGGGTCAAACGCGTCAAAAGTCCCGAGTCCCTTCCTGCCCACAAGAGATTTAAGTCCAGCCCATCTTGAATTCCTTTCTATTCTTAACCTCTGGCGCATTTCCCTTAGTGGTCATTTGGCCAGATTCTTATAAGGAACTTCAGCTTGCAATAAATCTTAATACTCATTTGAACTGCCTGAATCTCCTGATTTCTCGGGCGCTTGACATAGCCCCTCTCTCCTGCAACTTCGCGACTTTTTTTCCCCAAGGCGGTCGTTAAGCAAATGCCCCAGTCATTAAGTGAACCCATAGTTTGCTATGGGCAAAAATCTTACTGCCAAAAATGTTGTGAAACGCAGCCGTATAACTGCAAGACACTGCAAACAGCTGCAAATGCAACCCTGTGCCCAAAATTCAGTCATGTGGTTGTGATGTGTGTATGTGTGTGTGTGAGAGAGAGACCATCAGAACTTTGAATCTGGGTCATAGGTAGGCCCCATTAGGTCCATCTTATCTTTGAATGGTTGCTAAGCAACTGCTCGTAAGTCAAAAACTAGCTGTAGTAATCATGCTGTGAAGTAGTCCTTGCTCCAGGTAGAGCTGCAATTCCTTTTACATATTAATATATATCAACACCATCATCATTTTAGCCATTGTTTATCCACTGCAGGATGAAGGCCTCTTTCGTTTGTGTATGTATAAGTATATGTATGTAGGTATATGTGTGTGTATGAAGTATGATATATGGTGTGCAATAAAAATGATAACAGCAGCCATTGTACAGAAAAACAATCCCTTTATATGTTAATCATTAAAGTGAAGGCCACACTTGGAATACTGCCACACTTGGAATACTGCATCCAGTTTTGGTCACCACGATGTAAAAAAGATGTTGAGACTCTAGAAAGAGTGCAGAGAAGGGCAACAAAGATGATTAGGGGACTGGAGGCTAAAGCATATCAGGAACGTTTGCTGGAATTGGGTATGTCTAGTTTAATGAAAAGAAGGACGAGGATGATAGCAGCTATTCCAATATCTCAGGGGCTTGCCACAAAGAAGAGGGAGTCAAGCTATTCTCCAAAGGCGCCTGAGGGCAGGACAAGAAGCAACGGATGGAAACTATCAAGGAGAGAAGCAATCTAGAACTAAGGAGAAACTTCCTGACAGTTAGAACAATTAACCAGTGGAACAACCTGCCTCCAGAAGCGGTGAATGCTCCAACACTGGAAGTTTTTTAAGAGAGGACCCTGGACAGCCATTTGTCCGAAAAATGGTATAGGGTTTCCTGCCATGAGCAGGGGGTTGGACTCGATGACCTCCAAGGGGGTCCCTTCCAACTTTATTATTATTATTATATTATTATTATTATTATTATTATTATTATTATTATTATTATTATTATTATTATTATTATTATTATTATTATTATTATTATTATTATTATTATTATTATTATTATTATTATTATTATTATAGAGGGGAAAAGGAAACTAGGAAAAAGAGAGGAAAAAAGAGCTGTATAATATCCCTATAGGATTAACTCGGTCCTTAAGCTTATTAAATAGATACCATATGGAAAAATGTTCTATCTTCTCATTTGTGGAATATAAAAACATGAAAGCTCCATAACAAAAACAGTTTGAATACATTTTTAACTCATCTCCATCTATATCCAATAATTCTCTTCGCTGAGTGCCAAGTTCCATATTTTAGGAGCGTAATGCAATATTGCACTTACATCTTTAGGTACTAAATTAAGCCAAAACGGGACAATGGCTAGACAAGACCAAATCGTATGAGTCAGAGTCCTGCCCCTTTTTGCAATGCCAGGAAAGTTATTTAATCTCCAACCTTTTAAAAATATTTTTGAGGATATTTTCTGATGTACTGACTACATTGTTAAACTATGAGAGCTATGATTACATTCTTAAAACTTGGACTCGTTGATTTTCCAGAATTGGGTATTCTAATCATGCTACAGGAGAAAATATTAAACTATGTCATTCAGTTGTGCATGTCTTCCATTCTCTTAGAAAAATAGAACACAGAACATCATCAGAGTTGGAAGGGATCTTGGAGGTCTTCTAGTCCAACCCCCTGCTCAAGCAGGAACCCTATACCATTTCAGACAAGTGGTTGTCCACGTTCTTAAAAGCCTCCAGGGTTGGAGCACCCACAATTTCTGAAGACAAACCATTCCACTGATTAATTATTCTCACTGTTAGGTAATTTCTCCTTAATTCTAGGTTGCTTCTCTCCTTAGTTAGTTTCCATCCATTGTTTCTTGTCTTGCCTTCTGGTGCTTTGGAAATAAGTTGGTCCTTTATAAAGACAGTGAGTCTTGGTCTTTGTTAGTTTATCAAAGTTTACATCCACTCCTAATCAAGCAGAACACAGAACAGCCCCCTTGTTAAAGCTTTCCCACTTAATGAGGACTCATCAATGGAACAGATCAAGCATCACCTTAATTAAGAAATGTTTTAGCCTAGTGTCCTTCTTCCAAAAAGGAACTGTTCAAAGTGGCATTTAAAATATCCACAGTGGTCTTCTTCTAAAAAGGATTTATTCAAAGGTGGCATTCAGAATACGGGAAGGACAAAAACAATCTTTTAAAAATATTGTAAACTTTTCTTGATGGAGGAAAAAGAAAAGAACCAGCATGTATCTTTTTTAAAAAAAAAAAAATTAAAAGCAAGACTCTAGATCTCATTACAAAGGGAAGTTTGCAACTTTGTGGACAATGCTGCCACTAAGATTATTGAGCATAAATTCAGCATCTTTGGATTTTTCTTCACTCCAAATCAATTGCAAAAACAGTTGCATTTTGCAGTTTCTTTGTTTTATGTCAATTGCAGTGGGCACCATACATCAAGCCAGGGGTAGCAAGATGGGGCAGGGGGAGTAAAATGGCGGCTGCAGCCAACTAAGTGAAGATCCATCTTTTTTGCACATGTACATATAGCCATCTTGACTTTTTTGACATGGACACATGTGGCTGGAATGACTAGCCTCCAGAACTTGTGGGTGCTCCAACACTGGAAGTTTTTAAGAAGAGATTGGATAACCGTTTGTCTGAAATGTATAGGGTTTCCTGCTTGAGTAGGGGGCTGGACTAGAAGACCTCCAAGGTCCCTTCCAACTCTGTTATTCTGTTCTGTTCAGAAACTGGAGACTGTGAATTCTACTCCTGTCTTAAGCATGAAAGCCAGTTGGATGACTTTGGGCCAATCACCAAGAGACTGTAAGTTCTAATCCCGCCTGGGGCACGAAAACTGGCTGACTATCTTTGGGCCAATCACCGGGAGACTGCGAGTTCTATTCCTGCCTGAGGCATGAAAAATAGCGGAGTGACTTTGGGCCAATCACAGGAGACTGTGAGTTCTACTCCTGTCTTAAGCATGAAAGCCGGTTGGGTGACTTTGGGCCAATCACCAAGAGACTGTAAGTTCTAGTCCCGTCTGGGGCACGAAAACTGGCTGACTATCTTTGGGCCAATCACCGGGAGACTGTGAGTTCTATGCCTGCCTGAGGCATGAAAACTAGCGGAGTGACTTTGGGCCAATCACTGTGAGTTCTACTCCCGCCTTAGGCATGAAAGCTGGCTGGGTGACTTTGGACCAATCATTAAGAGACTAAGTTCTACCCTGCTGTAGGTATGTAAGCCGGCTGGGTGACTGGGCCAGTCCCTCTTTCGCAGCTCAACCTACCTCACAGGGTTGCTGTGGTGGGGAAAACAGGAGGGGGAATGAGCATTAAGTATCTTCACTGTCTTCTACATGAATAATACAGATGGGATAAAAATAAATAATAAGAATAATAAATAGCTCTATGAGCTTGGCTGAAAAATCGAGATTCGGTCAGGACCACCCATTCAGTTTCATGGGTCAGAAATTTGGGGTTTGCTCCTCCCTCCAAAGTCAGTAGAGTTTTCCCTCTTTCTAATTTATTCTACCACCCCTGAGATATTTAGGAACCTTTGAAAGGGCCTCTCCTGTTTCATCTCCTTTCAGGCTTTTTCCCTCCGTGACTTTTGGATCTCTGCCATCCTGATGTCTGAAAAACAATTTGGGATGCTTTCAAGAAAGCTGAAATATGCTGTCCTTCACGGACGTTAATTCTTCAAATGGCAGCCGGTTTCCACTAGTTGTTATTTGCCTTCTGTTTAAATAAAACAGAAGGGCTTTATATAAAATAAAACAGGATTTTTATGTAAAAATAAAAGGGGGTTATATACAACAAAATTGATGGGATTCGTGATAGATAGAAAAATAGACCAGGAGCTCCAACAGGAAACACTAAATGTGTTTATACAAACACACAGTGAAAAGGAAACTAAAAGGTCATTTAGTCCAGCCATCTGCTGACATAGACATTTGATGCTCCAGCCTTTGTGATTGGTGGACATCCAAACTCTGGTTAAAGATCTTCAAGAGAAAAGAAACTACCACTTCAAAGAGTTCATACTATGCACACAATTTCAACTCTTCACATCATGAAGAAATTCCTTCTAATATTTAACCCAAATTCTCTCTCATCAGCCAGCATTTTTTTTGCTCAACAGTTCCATGCAGTGGTGGGATTCAAATAGGCGAACAACCGGTTCTCTGTGTGGGATGCTGCTTCCGGAAGTCCATTCTGGGTCTGGGCAACAAAAAATTAGCTACCGGTTCTGCCGAAGTGGTGCGAACCGGCTGAATCCCACCACTGGTTCCATGTATATTCCAATTCAGGATAAAAATGTACGGAAATTCCAATTTCTAAAGGATTTAGCTTTTAAACAAATTAAGGTTTCTAACCCATGTAAGAATATTTTTATGATTATGGTATTAGAATATTTTATTTTATCAAGGTTCAGAAAGCATCCCTCCTTTTGTTTTTCTTTAAGATTAGTTGTCTGTCTTATGCTTCATTGTTCACAGAACTTGAAAGTAGTTTATCCCGGGAAGTGAGATAAGGATTCTCCCTAGATAATTATTCCGTGGCAAGGAAGTTCCTTATAGAGGTCATCCTTGATTTACAACCATTTGTTTAAAAACCATTCAAAGTTACAACGGCACTGAAAAAAGTTACTAGCAGTCCTCACACTAATGACCTTTGTAGCATCCCCAGAGTCATGTGATCAAAATTCAAGCAGTTGGCAACCTGCATGTATTTATAAGGATCGCAGCATCCTGAGATCATGTGATCCAAATATGTGACTTTCCCAGCTATATGTGACTTTTACCAGCCTTCCTAACAGTGATTTGCTTAACAACCATGGCAAAAAAGAGTGTAAAATTCGATGTGACTCACTTAACAACCATTGTGCTTAGCTATAGAAATGTTGGGCCCAGTTATGGTCCTATGTTGAGGACTACCTGTATATTACAGGACATCACCATCACCTCTTCTATCTGTAGCAGCTGGGGATGAAGGATACTAAATAGCTTTTATCCTTCCTCCTTTAAGC
Source organism: Azemiops feae (assembly GCA_023970755.1). Taxonomy (NCBI): domain Eukaryota; kingdom Metazoa; phylum Chordata; class Lepidosauria; order Squamata; family Viperidae; genus Azemiops; species Azemiops feae. The sequence continues at coordinate 354,517 of JALGBA010000907.1, read as the reverse complement.
TGCAGTTTATTTTCCTCCCTTTTCTCCATCTAATGCGAAGATTTAAGACTGGCGTGCATGAAAGCAGGTGGAAGGAAAGATGAAACATAAAAGATAACAAATAAAGGAATGAGAAAATGTGGCAAAATGTATGAAACTCAAACACAAGAAAAAATAATACATTAGCAGAAGGTAAAGGGGGAGATAAGGGAGTCCCTGCATATTTTACTCCACTAGTCGTTGCTAACTATAAGGGGGCAGGGGGCATCTCTCTTTCAAGGCCATTGAGCCAGCACTGTCCAAAGACAATTTGACGTCGCTGAGCGCTGTTACCTTCCTACCGAAGTGGTACCTATTTATCTACTCGCATTTGCTTGCTTTCGAACTGCTAGGATAGCAGGAGTTGGGGCGAGGATGGGAGCTCACCCCATCATGTGGCACTCGGGGTCTCAAACCTGGGCTGACGGCTTTCTAGCCGACAATCCCAGCATCTTAACCGCTGAACCACCACACCACCCCTACGACAAGCACAGCGTCTTAACTGCTGAGCCACCACACCCCTCCACAAAATAAGAAACTTCCAAACAAAGTCATGTGATTGCAACCCTCTTTGGTTCGGTCTTCAATCTTTGACTACGTCGTAAATACCTGAAAAATATGGATGCAAAATTCAGCAGGAAGAAAATGGGGAGGGTCTTTCTTTAGCTTTCTAGCCTTTAAGATGATGAAGAAAATTATACATGTTCACTTTTTTTGAGAAACTTGCCCCCAGTTGAGAAATTCTGGCATTAACTAAGAGAATCTCTGAAGTAATATTCAGACTTAACTCGCCAGCATGTGATTAACAACATTTGACTTCAGTGTGTTTTTGTCTTCAGTCTTATACTGTCAAAGAGGCAAGCAATGAAAAATGTTGTTTAAGATTCTTTTTGTAGGTTGATGAAGGAGTTGGCTTTGATAATCTCCAGGAGCTCTTCAGGTATTACCCATTAACTGAAGTAATTGGAAAGCATCTGTAAAATATTTAAAAGTGGTACAGAAAAATCAGAATTCTCTATATGCTGCCTCAATGCTTCCAGGAAGTTCCATAAATCAGAGGAGCAAAGCAACAGGGTCCCCCAGGTCCTTGCATTCAGAAGTAGATACTATAACTCTATTTTTGGTGTTCCGAGCCTGTTTAGTGCAGTGATCCAAAGCACTGGACTGGAAGCTGAGAGATTGCGAGTTTTAATCCTGCCTTAGGCACAAAAAGCCAGCCGGGTGACCTTGAGCCAGTCCCTCTCTCTCAGCCCTAGAAAGAAGACAGCAAGGGCAAGTCCCTTCCGAGAACGTGCCTAGAAAACATCACAGACTTAACCGTGTGGTCACCAGGAATCAAGATTCATTTGAAAGCACACACACACACACACTGAGTTTCATTGCAAGATTAAACACAATCTCATTTAGCAACTGGTCTATCACCTGCTTCTGAACCCCACTGAGGGAAGCAGATGGGAACTTTCAGCATTGCGCTACAACAATAATTCTCAAAATGTGTGGAATGGGGATCCCTGGAGGTCCCCGAGATTCTTTCAGGTTATTCACAAAGTCAAATAATTAAAAAAAACAACCAGGTAGTCCTCAATTTACGACTGGATGCTTAGTGACTGCTCAAAGTTCCAATGGACCTACCTGGGGGTACTCGTGACCCGGTTCTGAAGTTCCAATGGCCGCCCCACCCACCAATGTAGTCACATGACTGTATGCTGGGTGCTCAGCAGCCGGCCCACATTTACAGATGTTTGCAGCATATCCCATGGTCATGTGACCACATTTTATGACAGTTTTGCCCCAAACTGGCATTTACTTCCAGTTTTCAGTGAAACCAGTCCATAGTAAACCATTGGTTTGCTTAACGACTGCTGCAAATAAAAGTTGTATAATGGGGTCAGTCATGTGGCCGGCCCACCTTATGACCGTCACGGCCTTATGATCGTGATGGGCAGGCTCCATTAGAATCATAAGCTGAGGACTATCTGTATTATTATTATTATGGCTGTGAGAGTTGGACCATAAGGAAGACTGAGCACTGAAGAACTGATACTTTTCAACTGAGGTGTTGGGGAAGACTCTTGTGAGTCCCTTGGACTGCAAGGGGATCAAATCAGTCAATCCTAAAAAAAATAAAAAAAATAAAAAAAATCAACCCTGACTGTTTTTTGGAAGGACAGATAACTAAAGCTGAAGCTCAGATACTTTGGATATCAAATGAGATGAGAGAACTGTTGGGAAAGATGATGATGGTGGTGATGGTGATAACAACAACGACAACAACAACAACAACAATAATAATAATAATAATAAAGTTGGAAGGGACCTTGGAGGTCATCTAGTCCAACCCCCTGCTCAGGCAGGAAACCCTATACCATTTTGGACAAATGGCCTGTCCAGTCTCTTCTTAAAAACTTCCAGTGTTGGAGCATTCACCGCTTCTGGAGGCAGGTTGTTCCACTGGTTAATTGTTCTAACTGTCAGGAAGTTTCTCCTTAGTTCTAGGTTGCTTCTCTCCTTGATTAGTTTCCATCCATTGCTTCTTGTCCTGCCTTCAGGCGCTTTGGAGAATAGCTTGACTCCCTCCTCTTTGGGGCAGCCCCTGAGATATTGGAACACTGCTATCATATCCCCTTCTCTTCATTAAACTAGACATACCCAATTCCAGCAACCGTTCCTTATATGCTTTAGCCTCCAGTCCCCTGATCATCTTTGTTGCTCTTCTTTGTACTCTTTCTAGAGTCTCAACATCTTTCTTACATCGTGGTGACCAAAACTGGATGCAGTATTCCAAGTGTGGCCTTACCAAGCCATTGTAAAGTGGTATTAATACTTCACGTGATCTTGATTCTATTTTAACATGTCTCCATTTAATTTCTAATAAGATAAACACTGATAGGTATATTTCATATAACCCAAAGCTCTTTTGAGGTCCTCAGTCATTTTTAAGAGGAAAAAGTCCTGAAGAAAAAAAAATGTTTGAGAACCGCTGCTTTACAGCAACCAGTGTACCAAGGTAGACTGCCTCTGAACTTGATGTTTCCATTTAGTTATCATGTTTAACATGTGCAGCTAAGTTCCTTCTCTCCTCCATCAATTTACTGGGAGTTTTGTTGTGTGTTTTTTCTGCTAGTCATTGAAGCTAATTTGGAAACGCTTTCATCTTTTAGTGGCTTGTTCTCTTTCTCCCCTCCACCCCCCCTCCCAGTTTTAAAAGAAAAGCAAATTTTTCTCTGCTGAAGAGGAAGAAATTCATTAGCTCATTGTAACTCTCATTACATTTGCCTGTGGGATGATCAATAGTTTTCAGCAGTTGGTACTTGGCAATTTTTATTAATTTCCCCCCTCCCTCCCCAAGCAGCTATTATTGTAATTGATTTTCCTTTTGCAGCTGGTGGTTTGTTTGGGGTTTTTTGTTTTTTGTTTTTTGCAATGATAGCAGGACAGACAGGGAAGAGTTAGGGAGGGAAGGGAATATCCTATATATTTAGGTCCCCAAAATCCTTGCATCGAAAAATTATGCGTGGTCATCAGTCTCGGATCTCACCAGATTGGCATCCCTAATCTATGGGGTGATTTCCATGAGGTGGCTCTGTTTAAAAAGGCAAAGGCAAATTTATTAGCTATAATTTATATTAGTTGAGGAACTGCCTCGGCCGGATTACAGGTAGTCCTCAACTAACGACCACAATTGAGCCTATAATTTCTATTGCTCAGCGAGACAGTCATTAATTGAGTTTTGCCCCATTTTATGGCCTTTCTTGCCACAGTTGTTAAATGAACCACTGCAGTTGTAAAGTTAGTTTGCGTGGCTGTTAAGCGGATTTAGCTTCCCCATTGACTTTGCTTGTCAGAAGGTCACAAAAGGGGATCACATGATTCCAGGACACTGTAACCATCAATAAACATGAACCAGTTGCCAAATGTTGATCACGTGACCGTGGGGATACTGCCATGGACGTAAGTGTGAAAAATGTTTGTAAATGAATGGCTGTAAATCCAGGACTAACTGTACATCTGGCTGTCCCATTAGGTCTGGCAGAAGAGACATGTTACGGGTCCCATCTGTGAAACAGTTACATCTGGCATGTAATGGTATGTGGGAAAGACCTTGGGAGACTGTGAAGAGGTACTGCCTAGGGCAGGGGTAGGCAGCCTTGGCTCTTTTATGACTCATGGACTTCAACTCCCAGAATTCCTGAGCCAGCATGGCTCAGCATGGAAACCTCTCCATTTCTCCTCAGCATGGCTGGCTCAGGAATTCTGGGAGTTGAAGTCCACGAGTCATAAAAGAGCCAAGGTTGCCTACCCCTGGCCTAGGGAATAGTCAGATAAGACTCAGCATAGAGAACAGCTGGATAGTGGATAGGGCAATGCTCAGAAAAGAATTCCCCTAGTTTTCTGGGCTGTAAAGCAGCTGGGGGAGAATATTTTTGTTGTTGTTCAGTTGCTAAGCCTTGTCTGACTCTTTGCAACCCCATGGACCAAAGCACACCAGGCCCCCCCTGTTTTCCACTGTCTCCTGGAGTTTGCCCAAATTTATGTTCATTGTGCTGATGACACTATCTAATCATCTCCTCCTCTGCCATCCCTTTCTCCTTTCGCCTTCTATTTCTGTACCAAAGAGTACAGAGAAGAGCAACAAAGATGATCAGGGGACTGGAGGCTAAAACATATAAGGAACGGTTGCTGGAATTGGGTATGTCTAGTAGTTTAATGAAGAGAAGGACGAGGGATGACATGATAGCAGTGTTCCAGTATCTCAGGGGCTGCCACAAAGAAGAGGGAGTCAAGCTATTCTCCAAAGCGCCTGAAGGCAGGACAAGAAGCAACGGATGGAAACTAACCAAGGAGAGAAGCAACCTAGAACTCAGGAGAAATTTCCTGACACTTAGAACAATTAACCAGTGCAACAACCTGCCTCCAGAAGCGGTGAATGCTCCAACACTGGAAGTTTTTAAGAAGAGACTGGACAGCCATTTGTCTGAAATGGTATAGGGTTTCCTGCCTGAGCAGGGGGTTGGACTAGATGACCTCCAAGATCCCTTCCGACATTATTATTATTATTATTATTATTATTAGTAGTAGTAGTAGTAGTAGTATTAGTATTATTAGTATTATTAGTATTATTAGTATTATTAGTATTATTAGTATTATTAGTATTATTAGTATTATTAGTATTAGTATTATTATCATCATCATCATCATCATCTTTCCCAACATCATCATCATCTTTCCCAACAGTTCTCTCGTCTCATTTGATATCCAAAGTATCTGAGCTTCAGCTTTAGTTATCTGTCCTTCCAAAAAACAGTCAGAGTTGATTTTTTTTTGATATTTTTTTTTTTTTAGGATTGACTGATTTGATCCCCTTGCAGTCCAAGGGACTCACAAGAGTCTTCCCCAACACCTCAGTTGAAAAGTATCAGTTCTTCAGTGCTCAGTCTTCCTTATGGTCCAACTCTCACAGCCATACTGGGAAAAACAGAGCTTTAATCATACAGACCTTTGTCGGCAAGATGAAGTCTCTGCTTTTTAATATGCTGTCTAGTTTTGCCATAGCTTTCCTCTCAAGGAGCGAGCGTCTTTTAATCTGGGGAAAAATATACTCTGTTGTAAACATTCACAGAAACTTGCAAGTCTGAAAGTACATTTCTCCTGCCCAGAGTCTCCTTCTCCGACTTGGTTGGCTATATAAATGTGATAAATAAATGATGATTTGCCCTTAGGCAGCATTTTGCCTTGTGTTCCCAGATGACAAAGGCAAGTGAGGCAGGAAGAAATGTTGGTAGGTTTCCAGATTGCACCTACCTTGCCACTGGAAATAGAGGGTTGGGCTCAATTAAACTGACTTTGATCCCAACAAGCCATTTCTTAGGCTCCAAGATGAAGAAACAGTAACCCTGGCTCGGCTCAGCCATTACTTCAAGTGACACTAAAATAGGGTTAGGTCAGCATGGATCAACATGAGAACTCAGCCAGTCCTTCTCTCTCAGCCCAAATAGTGATGTGATGGTGAAGATGCTGGATTAAGAGCAGGGAAGGGAATTCCCTGGGGGATTCTGGGCCAGACCCCCTCTCTCAGCCCTAGGGACAGTTTGGTCTAGAGTAGAAGAGCACAGAACATAGAACAGAATAATAGGGATGGAAGGGATCTTGAAGGCCTTCTAGCCAACCTCCAGGAGAGCCTACACCAGGGGTAGGCAACCTTGGCTCTTTTATGACTCGTGGACTTCAACTCCCAGAATTCCTGAGCCAGCATGGCTCAGCATGGAAACCTCTCCCTTTCCCCTCAGCATGGCTGGCTCAGGAATTCTGGGAGTTGAAGTCCATGAGTCATAAAAGAGCCAAGGTTGCCTACTCCTAGACTAGACATACCCAATTCCAGCAACCGTTCCTTATATGTTTTTAGCCTCCAGTCCCCTGATCATCTTTGTTGCTCTTCTCTGCACTCTTTCCAGAGTCTCCACATCTTTTTTGCATCCTGGCGACCATATGCCGTATTCCAAGTATGGCTCACTAATAAAGTGGTACTATCACTCCTAGACTCTGGGAGTAGGCGGGTGGGAGGAGACACAGGTTCTAGTCCTGGAGCTCATTGGCTGACTTTTATTCCATAACAAGTTTTATTAGTTTTTGTTTGTTTTACAGCCAAGTGCTTATAACACATCGTGGAGATAGGGCACTCCATAGAACACAACAAAAAATACAATCATACATATACAATTTAAACTACTACTTTAAAAGTTCCCTCTTATGGTATACAATTCGAGCATTCCTAAAATATAAATTGTTTCTCACCTCTATCTATTATTCCAATTTCAATTTATGCTTCTCAATCAAATTATATCTCTTATTCTGTTTCACATACATATTATGTAAATAAACATGAATTTATATATTTTAAAACTATTGCATTAGACATAGTAATATAATAACATTATAATAATAATAATAGGACAATAATTATTTCTATCATAAACAAGTAATATAACTATTATATCTTAATATTTCTCAACTATATTCTATTTCATATATTCTATCCAATATTTTCATAGATCAGTCCACGTCCCTAAAAGATTCATCAATTGTTTCAATTTAATCCATTTAATACCTCACTAATTACCATTCAATTCTTATAAATAAAAATATCAATAATATTTCACCACTCAATCTCAATCTAACTCCTTTAATTATAAATTTTCCAATTTTTCTTATTGCCATTCCAAATCATAATCAAATCCATAATTTAAATCTAATGTTGACTCATACCAAAGTAACCTTAAAAATCTCAAAAATATTAGTTCCATCAACGTCCAGAAGCCCTTTTTACCCATCAAATAAAATTTTAACTCTTATTTTTAAATCTAATTCTAGCTTTCTTTTTGTGCCAGGTAGGTTTCCACAACAGGGCCTCTAAATCCTCCCATCTTAGTAACTGGCTGGCCTTTTCCCACCATTGAGTCCAATCATATTCTTTTTCTCTTTTATCCAGTGTTGTCTGTACTGTCATGTTGTCAACGTTTTTGGTGCCTCGTATTTGGAAGTCCAATCCTGTTGCTTTTAAAGTTGTAAATGTTTTAGTTGAGTTCTGCCTTTGATCATCAAAGATATCCATCATGTAGGATGTGTCCTCTTCCTCTTCAATAAGTTCAGTAGATTCAATAGATTGTAAATGTATTCCATCCATCTCATTAAGTTGTAGATCTGATTGTGTATCATAGTCAATCAAAGGTTGAGCTTCAATTTTTAATTCTGAGTCCTCCTTGAAACTAAGCGATCTAATATGTTCTTTAAGTTCCAGTCTCATTTCCAAGATTTTTTCTAATATAAGTCCATAATTAATCTGTGAGTAGGATTCCATCTTCTTTTTTTTTTTTAAAGAAATTCAGCTTAAAGAATAGATTGCAGCGTTATAAAATATAAAATGCAGACAGAGATATATTTCCAAAGAAAGATAGAGAAAAAAAAAAAACCAATAGTCAAGTCCAGCACAGAGATAAAAAATAGCAGTCAGTTGTTATGTTGTAATCCAGTCTGGGCATCACGCCAAAATCAGGGAGTGGGAGTTCGAATGGAGCAAATTACATTGTATCGGTCATAGTTTCTGGGCTTCATGCCAAGTCCCAGGATGCATTGTATCCAAAAGAATCTACATAAGTCCGCCCAGAGAGCAAAAAGTTTTTTAGGCAGTACTGTTCAGGAGGGGGGGAGAAAAAAAGAACATTCCACCCCCTCCCTAAGGATTTTCACCTAAACTGAAGATAAACAAGCCAAAAGAGAAACTCACAATAACCCGGATGCCCGAGTTCCAACTGCTTATGTAGACAAAATAAAATAATAAAAAAAAACAATAATTATTTTTCCAAAGTCCGTTTTCCCCAGTAATCAAACGCTGCTTTCTCAAAATAGGGAAATAGTTCTTAAAGCTGTTAGCAGGGAAAAAGGTAAATTAACAAGAGGGAAAGAAAGGTCTCACCCGGATCTTCCACGGTGGTTCTTTTCACTTAGATGTTGCTGTGACTTTCGGCTGGAGCAGCTGAGTGATCGGCCATGTTACTGGCCGATCTTTTCCCCGTGGGCCCAAAGGTGGTTTTCTCGGATCGCAGAGGGAGCTGCCGCTCCCTCCGCGATCGACGAGTGCCCTCCTCTATGGTGGTCGCCCCTCCAGGGCGACTTTCGACCCTGTCCAGGGTCTACCGGCGGGGGGAAACCAGACGGCCAAGAGAACGAGTTCTCTGCACGTCCGCGGGCGCTGCAACCGGAAGTCCTCATTGGCTGACTTTTGACCAGTCCCTCCTCTCTGCCAAAGAGGCAGTCAGGAATAGTTGGGAAGGGAGGAGGAGTAGAGAGACCCTGATTCTAATTATGTTAAAACTGAAAATATGTTGATATGAACTAGCTAGAAACCAACCAGTAAAAATATAGTTACACGAGCCACCTGTATATGAAGCTTCCTACAAACATTGGGATAGGATAGGGTTAAAACGGGGGATCAATAGTATGGATGGATTAGCACCAGGTAGAAAGGGTCTGTTCTGTATTTATCTTGTTTTATTGGTTATTGTGAGCCACCTAGGATCAGTGGTGGGATTCAGCCAGTTCGCACCAGTTTGACAGAACTGGTAGCTAATTTTTTGTTGCCCCGGCCCAGAACGGACTTCCAGAGGCGGCATCCACACAGAGAACCGGTTGTTCACATATTTGAATCCCACCACTACCTAGGATCATTAAGTGAGATAGGCAGCCAAGTAAGTTCTACCAATCAATCAATCAATCAATCAATCAATATCCACTGCCCCCAACTTAGTGTCCTCTAATTAGTATCCCCTTTTACACTTAGACAAGAAAAACCAAATACTCAGGTATAGAATAAATCAGGGATAGGCAACCTTGGCTCTTTTATGACTCGTGGACTTCAACTCCCAGAATTCCTGAGCCAGCCATGCTGAGGGAAAAGGGAGAGGTTTCCAAGCTGAGCCATGCTGGCTCAGGAATTCTGGTAGTTGAAGTCCACGAGTCATAAAAGAGCCAAGGTTGCCTACCCCTGGAATAGGTGGTACTTGGTTCAACAGCAGTAACTGAGAGAGGGATCTAAGAGTCCTAATAGACAACCACTTAAGTATGAGCCAGCGCTGTGCTGCAGCTGCCAAAAAAGCCAATGCAGTTCTAGGCTGCATTAACAGGGATAGTTTCAAGATCACATGAAGTGTTAGTACCATTATACACTTCTTTGCTAAGACAATACTTGGACTACTGTGTCCAGTTTTGGACACCACAATACCAAAAAGATGTTGAGACTCTAGAAAGAATACAGAGAAGAGCAACAAAAATAGGGGATTGGAGGATAAAATATACAAATGGTTGCAGGAATTAGGTATGTTTAGTCTAATAAAGAAAAGGACTAGGGGTGACTTGATAGCAGTCTTCCAATATTTGAGGGGGCTGCCACAGAGAGGAGGGGGTTGATCTATTCTCCAAAGCATCCAAAGGCAGGACAAGAAGTAATTAATGGAAACGTATCTCAGAGAGATCCAGCCTAGAATTAAGGAGAAATTTCCCAACAGTGAGAACAACTTCAATGGAATGGCTTGCATTCAGAAGTTGTGGGTGCTCCATCCCTGGAGATTTTTAAGAAGAGGTTGGGCAGCCATTTGTCCAGAATGGGGTCTCCTGTTTTAGTAGGGGGTTGGACTAGAAGACCTCCAAGGTCCCTTCCCACTGAAAACTGAACGTTGGGGGGGGGCTTAAACTTTAAAGAGAGAGGTTATTTCAAGGAGTTTTGGATTGAAACTTAGCAGTCAGATATGTAATTGTTGATTTCTCCTGGCGAATGAGCAGACTGAAAAATGTGCACGAAGGGTTTTGAGGGGAAGCATGTTGGCCACCCCCTAACGCAGATAAGGGTCAAAATAGACAATTCACACAGGCAACATTCCTGTATGTTGCAAAGCTCAAGGGGAATCGAGCATCAGTGAAGAACATAACTTAGCACATACTCAGAGATGCCCTTTTAACTCCCTCAATTGCCAAGACTATGCAATTAAAACAAAGGATGGGTTTGAATTGTAATGAGCTTTTAAATTAAGCTCTTTTCCCCAGCAAATCATTATGCACAAAAGAGGTCTGCGGTGTTATTTTGGGACTGAGTTCTTTGACTACAGTCAAGGGGATAAATCCTCTTCCCCCCCCCCCCTATATTCCTTTTATAGGAGCCAGGACTTAAAACAGATAACAGTTTGTGAAAGGTTTATCGATCCCCCAGGCGGGATGCAACAAAAAAAGAAATTTCTTTTATTCTCAAAAATTAACTTCTATATAAAGTGTTCATCTGACTCATATGCCAGACTCCCCTTTGGCAACTACTTAAAAAGGACAGGAGAAACCAAAGAGAAGCTACACTGGTTGGATTTCTGCCTGTGGAAAGCTATTAAAAATATCCCTTTCCTGTCAGAAGAGAAATTGCCTCTCTATGGAAAAACAAGGAGGATATGCAAAGAGAGGGAGAGAAAACACCCCCCTGCCCCCCCAATCTTTGGGGCAGGTAGGTACATTTTGAATTTGGAGCAGATTGTCACTTTCAGCAAATGATGTGTGGGACTCATCACAGAGACCCCTTTATCAAAAGATAAACCAGGGAGTGTGTTCCCACTACCCACTTTCAAGCTGCTTAGTTGTTCTTCACTCCCTCTGAGCAAGAGAACTGGCATGTATTTAATAATGATGATGATGATGATGATGATAAAAGTTGGAAGGGACCTTGGAGGTCATCTAGTTCAACCCCCTGCTCAGGCAGGAAACCCTACACCGTTTCAGACAAATGGCTGTCCAGTCTCTTCTTAAAAACTTCCAGTGTTGGAGCATTCACCGCTTCTGGAGGCAGGTTGTTCCACTGGTTAATTGTTCTAACTGTCAGGAAGTTTCTCCTTAGTTCTAGGTTGCTTCTCTCCTTCATTAGTTTCCATCCGTTGCTTCTTGTCCTGCCTTCAGGCGCTTTGGAAAATAGCTTGACTCCCTCTTCTCTGTGGCAGCCCCTGAGATACTGGAACACTGCTATCCTGTCCCCCCTCGTCCTTCTCTTCATTAAATTAGACATACCCAATTCCAGCAACCGTTCCTCATATATTTTAGCCTCCAGTCCCCTGATCATCTTTGTTGCTCTTCTCTGCTCTCTTTCTAGAGTCACAACATCTTCCATATTTACGATGGTTGCCTATCCCAGAGTCATTTGATCACCATTTGTAACCTTCCTAGCTGGCTTCTGACAAGCAAAGTCAGTGGGGGAAGTCAGATTCACTTAACAGAATAACAGAGTTAGAAGGGACCTTGGAGGTCTTCTAGTCCAACCCCCTATATACCATTCAGACAGGAAACCCTATACCATTTCAGACAAATGACCGCATGACTCACTTCAAAACTGCAATGCTTCGCTTAACAGCTGTAAAGGTCGTAAAATGAGGTGCGACTCACTTCACAATTGCCTTACTTAGCAACAAAAATTTGGTGATCAATTGTGGTCATAAGCCGAGGGTACCTATATCGGTTTTTAGCACCTAACAATTGTTAATTGATAAAGGCACTTGTTATCTGTCTCATATGGAACCCGCATAATCACTCGGTGGTCTCCTTCCCCCCCCCCCCACACACACACACTGCCCCAACTTCATCCCTATTTAAATTCTACTTCAAATTAGCTACAGGTACAGTAGTTCTCAACTAACAACCATTTGTTCAACAAACAGTTTGAAATGACAACAATGCTGAACAAAGGGACTAAGACCTGTATCTGAACGTACAGCCGCTGTACCCACGGTCATGTGATCACAATTTGGGCAGTTGGCAATCCACGCACCTTCCAATATGTAAGATGCTGCCACAAAGAAGAGGGGGGGTCAACCTCTTCTCCAAAGCACCTGAAGGCAGGACAAGAAGCAACGGATGGAAACTGATCAAGGAGAGAAGCAACCTAGAACTAAGGAGAAATTTCCTGACAGTTAGAACAATTAAATCAGTGGAACCGCTTGCCTCCAGAAGTTGTGGGTGCTCCAACACTGGAAGTTTTTAAGAAGAGATTGGACAATTATTTGTCTGAAATGGTATAGGGTTTCCTGCCTGAGCAGGGGGTTGGACTAGAAGACCTCCAAGGTCCCTTCCAACTCATTATTCTGTTACTTCGCTGTGTTGATGTTATAAAGATAAAATTAAATCATGTAAGTGCATAAACTACTTAGACTGGCTGAAGAAAAGTGGGATATAAATGTAACAAAAGAAAAATGTTATTACTGTTCCAGAATCCCACTGATTGTGGAGATATATACATCCCATAAATAAATCGCAAATTCTAATTTATTCCTTGTCACCGTCTCTTTTTTGCACCCTGAAGTGTCAAATCGGTGTTTGACAGGTCATCAATTGGAGAGCCAAATCTTTTGGCTTGAACCGGTTGGACCAATTCAAACCATGCAGATTTGCTTTCGTGAGTGATAAATTGGTTAAAGTTTATCTTTCTTTCAATCTGTGTCTTGTCAATCTAACTCCCAGGAACCATAAATTCCTTCATTATGATTTTCTTTTTTGTTTTAGATTTGTTTTTACAGTTTTTAATGCTTTTTAATAATTAATGGCTTTATATAATGACTTTTTTATATTTTTACTGTTTTACTGGACTATTGTACGCCACCCAAGATCACTTTCTGGGAGAAGGACGGCCATATAAATTTGATTAATTAATAAATAACAAAATAAAACCTATTACATAGGCGCTGTCATAGCATGCAGAATTAATCTCCCCCTAACTTGGATTCCTCTCATTAAATATTTTATTGCCACAGGAAACATCTTTCTCACACAGCATTAGCTAATGTAATGCAATATACTTTATTATTACTAAGAAGCCTTCACCAGATTTTTCAATATACAGTTATAGATTTTTGAGACTGATGAATGGGCTAATCATTCACACGGCAAATCATACAGGTAGTCCTTGATTTACAACCCACAATTGGGCCGAAAATTTCTGTTGCTAAGTGAGACATTTGTTGAGTTTTACTCCACTTTACAACATTTCTTGCCATTAAGTGAATCACTGCAGTTAAGTTAGTTACACAACTGTTAAGTGAATCTGGCTTCCCCATTGACTTTGCTTGTCAGAAGGTCGCAAAACGTGACCCCAGGACACTGTAACCGTCATAAATATGAAACAGTTGCCAAGCATCTGAATTTTGATCACGTGATCCTGGGGATGGGGCAATGGTCGCAAGTATGAAAAACGGTCATAAGTCACTTTTTTTCAGTGCTGTTGTAACTTAGAACGGTCACTAAATGAACTGTTGTAAGTCGAGGACCACCTGTATCTCACCAGTCTCATTGATTAGACAAACCGAAATTATTTTTTGTGTAGTTGATTCCACTTTATAGGGGTATATGTATATCCACACAAACACATCCTACTACTCATTTTTGGGTTAAGTGGCATTAAGCAAAGTGAAAAAAGAAGTAAGGATTAGGAAGCTAAAGAAAATTAGACTTTGAGATGAGAAAAAGAAATAGAATGAAACCTTAATTTAACAGACAACCCACAGAACAGATTTTGCCACTGGATCCAATTTCCTTCCAGACATTTCCATAAAGTGGCAAACAGAAGCCATCCAGTTAAATGTTACGGTAATTTTGCATTAATTTCACATCCTTTGTATAATAGCGTCATTACATAAAACATACATACAAAGTTACATCAGTCCCAGGGATCTGAGTTATTTGCCTGTGCAACCAATGGACATCAATGCAAATGATGCCATTTGCATCCCTTGCATAACCACCTAATTATGCAACTGCAAATGGCAAAATTTGCAATTTACCAGGCATCTGGAAGTGGCTGGCACCCCCTTCCCCCAAGTGGGTCTCTCCAACAGAGGTTTCAAGGTAAGGTAATCCAACTGAGACCGAGAGAAGGTCCTGCCCGTCAATCCAAGCTTGCTTCCACCCACTTCTTCCCACGCTGCCTGCCTACGCTTATATTTCTCTCTTTTTCCAGCATCTCATGTTGTCTCATCTTCCTGACAAGTCCATCACTTTCCCTTCATCTGTTTGTTTTGCAGTTACATGACTAAGCTGCACGATGCTCTTTGTTCCTCTGGTCACTCGGTTTGCATTCGATGCACGTCCATTCAGGACCCCTTCGTTCATTCTTTTCGTCACACCTGCCTCTTAAGTACCCACTCCCCACTGCGTTCAATTTCCGTATAAAACAGAAGGGCCAGACCATCCTCTTAAATGCAGACATTTTGACTTCTGGCAACAACTATTCATTCCTTGCAACAGATCATATACGGTCACAATTCAGCCCAAAATTTATGTTGCTAGGTGAGATGTTTGTTAAATGGGTTTTGCCCCATTTTACGATCTTTTTTTGCCCCAGTTCTTAAGTGAATCACTGCAGTTGTTAAATTAGTAACATGGTTGTAAAGTGAAGCTGGCTTCCCCATTGACTTTGTTTGTCAGAAAGTTGCAAAAGCCGATCACATGGACACTGCAACCCTCATACATAGGAACCAGTTGCCAAGCATCTGAATTTTGCCAGGTGACCATGGGGATGCCGCAATGGTCTTAAGTGTGAAAAAACGGTCATAAGCCACCTTTTTCAGTGCCATTGTAACTTCGAATGGTCACTACATAAATGGTTGTAAGTCAAGGACTACCTGTGCTGTGGACCTATTGGTTGGCTGCTGTTGTCATGGTTCCGACAGATGAAACTCTTCAAAAGAACTTCGAGGCATTGTTTACCTTAAAGAATCTTTATTTTGAGTAGCATAACATCGGCAGTGCATAATCGAAGCCAAAAACTGAATTCCCCTCCCCTGAGCACATAGTATCAAAGCACAATTCCCTCCTTCAATTAACAATCATAAATCACATTCCCCAATTAGCTTGAAGCGCGGGCCTCCTCTCCAGTTCTCCAGCCCACCAATTCCTTATCAGCTCTGGTTACAATAACCTTGTTTCTCACGCTAGGTCTAGTGTTGTTATGTCTAGCTGGACTCTCGTTCACATCCCCCCCTCCCAGCATCATCTAACTCTAAAAGCAAAAGGTAAAAGATGGCTACATTTCCCTTTATTGTCAATGCAAAAACATCCGATGTTAGCAGCGTTGACATCTGTTACCCCTGCAAGGTAGTCCAGACCAAAAGCACAATCAGGAGTACAAGCCCTCTCCTTTTTGTAAGGTTACATTAATAGAAACTTGCAAGACTGAAATTATCTCTCCATTCCTTTCCTTTTACCTTCCAGGATACTAGGAAGGATCCCTACTGAAAACACCCACACCCTCCCTCGTTCTGTGGGCTGAGACACATGCCGGTTGTCCAGGCTGCGGCTTTCCTTCCTGTCTGCCCAGGTCACTGCCACTCAACACAGAGAGGACACCGTTTGGTTCATGGGGCCGCCCAGCTCTTCTCAGCATTCCAAGCTTGCCAAGATGGATGGTGACAGTGCGCCATTTTCAAAAGACTTCCAAAGGGTTGGGAATTTCAGGTAGTCCTCGACTTACAACAGTTATGTCATGGTTCCGACAGATGAAACTCTTCAAAGAACTTCGAGGCATTGTTTACCTTAAAGAATCTTTATTTGAGAAGCATAGCATTGGCACTAACACAATCGAAGCCAAAAACTGGATTCCCCTCCCCTGAGCATATAGTATCAAAGCACAATTCCCTCCTCCAATTAACCGTCATAAATCACGTTCTCCAATTAGTTTGAAATGCAGGCTTTCCCTCCAGTTCTCCAGCCCGCCAATTCTTATCATCTCTTGGTTCACACAGTAGGCTCAGTATTATTGTGTCTAGCTAAACTCTCATGCACATTCCTCCCCCCAGCATCATCTAACTCTAGCTCTAACTCTAAGAGTAAAACATAAGAAGAAAAGGGTTGCATCTCCATCTGTTGTCGAAGTAAAAACATCCGGTTAGTAGCGTTAGTTTAATCACCATTCAAAGTTAAAACAGCACAGAAAAATGTGACTTGTGACCCTTTTTCACAGTTATGACCTTTGCAGCATCCCCATGATCATGTGATCAAAATTCAGATGCTTGTCTAAATTGGTTCATAATTATCACTGTTGCCAAGATCATGTGATCACTTTTTGCATAAGCAAAGTCCATGGGGAAGCCAGATTCACTTAACAACCGGGTTACTAACTTAACAACTGCAGTGATTCACTTAACAACTGTGGCAAGAAAGATCATAAAATGGGGTAAAACTCACTTAACAAATGTCTCACTTAACAACAGAAATGTTGGGCTCAATTGTGGTTGTAAGTCGAGGACTACTTGTAGCAATCCCAGCAGCCTCAGCTGGCCAGAAAGGGCTGTGAATCATAGTTCAAAAGAACTGAGCATCACAAGTTCCCTGCTTAAAACAGCCCAGATTGAGCCCTGAACAAACACTCACATCCCCTTATTGCCTTATAAGTAGTTGCTGATTTACAACCATTTGTTTAGCTACTGTTGAAGTTACAACAGCACTGAAAAAAGTGACTTATGACCTGTCCTCGCACTTAACAACTGTCGCAGCATCCTCATAGTCACATGATCCAAATTCGGGCGCTTAGTAAATGGCATGTATCTTCAACATTGTATGCGCACATCACGATCGTGTCATTGCCATTTGCAACTTTTCTGGATGGTTTCTGACAAACAACAACAACAACAATAATAATAATAATAATGTTGGAAGGGACCTTGGAGGTCATCTAGTCCAACCCCCTGCTTAGGCAGGAAACCCTATACTATTTCGGACAAATGGCTGTCCAGTCTCTTCTTTAAAACTTCCAGTGTTGGAGCATTCACCGCTTCTGGAGGCAGGTTGTTCCACTGATTAATTGTTCTAACTGTCAGGAAGTTTCTCCTTAGTTCCAGGTTGCTTCTCTCCTTGATTAGTTTCCATCCGTTGCTTCTTGTCCTGCCTTCAGGCGCTTTGGAGAATAGCTTGACTCCCTCTTCTTTGGGGCAGCCCCTTTAGATATTGGAACACTGCTATCATGTCACCCCTCGTCCTTCTCTTCATTAAACTAGACACACCCAATTCCAGCAACCGTTCCTTATATGTTTTAGCCTCCAGTCCCCTAATCATCTTTGTTGCTCTTCTCTGTACTCTTTCTAGACTCTCAACATCTTTTTTACATTGTCAATGGAGTCAATGGAAAAGCTTGATTTTCTTAACGACAGCATGAATCACTTAAAAACTGTGATGATTTGCTTACCAACCGTGGCCAAAAAGATCAGAAAATCAGGCGTGACTTAACAACCACCCTGCTTAGCACTGGAAATTCTGGCTCCGATTGAGGTTGTAAGTAGTAACCTGTACTCTGGGATTGGAAGGGCAGCTGAAGTTTTCAAGCTTGTAACAGGCAATGTACCCTATTCCCCATGGAAAGAGAAATCTCCATTAGTCTGGGGGCGCTGAGGTGCTATAAACTTTGAAAAGAAATTTGCAAAAGTTAGAAATAAGCCCTGCATAGGGTTTCCCTTTCAAACAAGGCAGTTATCTACAGCCCACCGTTGTCCTCTACTCACATCATCTACAGGAGCAGTGGTGGTGCAGTGGTTAGAATCCAGTATTGCAGGCTGAGTCTGCCAAGTGCCAGGAGCTCGATCCTGACCGGCTCAAAGTTGACTCAGCCTTCCATCCTTCCGAGGTCGGTAAAATGAGGACCCGGATTGCTGGGGGCTATAGGCTGACTCTGTAAACTGCTTAGAGAGGGCTGGAAAGGACTGGAAAGCAGTATATAAGTGCTACTGCTATTGCTACAGGTAGTCCTTGACTTACAACCATTCATTTAGTGACCGTTCGAAGTTACAATGACACTGAAAAAACCTGACCATTTTTCACACATAGATCTGTTGCAACATCCTATGGTCACGTGATCAGTATTCAGATGCTTGGCAACTGGCATGTATTTATGCAGGCTGCACTTTCCCGGGATCACGTGATCCCCTTTTGCAACCTTCTGACAAGCAAAGTCAATGGGGAAGCCAGATTCACTTAACAACCATCTTACTAACTTAACAACTGCAGCGATTCACTTAACAACTGTGGCAAAAAAAGGTTGTAAAATAGGACGAAGCTCACTTAACAACTGTCTTGCTTAGCAATGGACATTTGGGGCTCAGTTGTGGTCATAAACCGAGGACAACCTGTACTCGTGTCACCTCTATGATCTGCTTTTTAAATTCCTTCTTACAGTGTGCACACTTCTGCTCCAGGCTGGTTGTAGCTAAGCCATTTGGGTGGTCATTGTTTTGATTACTGCATTACCCGAAACGCACTTTTATTGGACTGTAATATATGACTCACCATTATGGGTTCCCTTAGGGGGGGAAAACACAATATACAAATATACAATGACTGCCATCAGTGGCTATTTTACTCTTCTCCAGCTATCTCTATCTTATGACCCCTGCAGAGTGATTAAACGCCACTTTCTTCTCAAGGTCAATTTGACTCCCCGGTGTAATTATTCCTAGAAATTGATTTGGAAGTGTAGTCATTATGCAATTGCCTGTCCCTAACTTTGCTGCGTGGGACCAGACAAAGTTGCCAAGAGTGTCAGTGACTTATCTGTAAACTTGGTGTGTGTGTGTACACATTTGGAAAAAAATCACTCTTCTCTTCCTGTGCCTATTATTTTAAGTAACAATCCAATTCTTCTCAGAGTGGATTCTAGGTAAGCCAAAAGGCCCTGCAATGCATTGATAGAGCTATCATGAGATACTGCAATTTTTAAGAAAGAATTATTTAGCAGGTTGCTGAAAGGCGAGCCAGAAGCAAAAATAAACGGAGAGTAGAGAACCCTGAAACTTAGAGGCTGAGCTTGTCAGCTGGAAAATTGACAGCCCAGGTTGGAGGCAGCCCAGGTTTCAGCACCAGCACAATAGGGTGAGCTCCCGTTCCTTGCCCCAGCTCCTGCCCAGCTAGCAGTTCTAAAGCATGCAAATGCAAGTAGATGAATAGGTACCACTTCGGTGGGAAGGGTAACAGCATTCTGTGAGCCTTTGGCATATAGTCATGCTGGCCACACGACCAAGGAAACGTCTTTGGACAATGCTGGCTCCCTCAGCCAAGACACAGAGGTGAGCATCGTGCCCTAGAGTCAGACATGACTGGACAGGGAAACCTACCATAATCTTTGACCATTCTTTTTGTTCGCCTATAAAATGTAATTGGAAATTCAGCAGCAGTAGTGGTTAACCTGTGCTCTTTTCTCCATAAATCTCTCTGGCTGAAATAGTTCTCGCAAGTGTCCAAGGGTAACACACACCTGTCAAGATGACAACCACAACTAGATCAAAGCTCTCCCTTTTTACGACCCTGTAATCCTTGAATTCGGCGTGGAGTCAGGTGACTGGATGGAGCTGAGCATTTACTACTAGCCAGAGGCCCTTCCTGACGCCTATGTAGAATTCACAGTGCTTGATTAAAACTCTGCCCGTTTTATTTTATGTTTTGGGTAGAGTAGAACTTTGAGGGCATAGCCACAACTCTCATCTTGATATTTATTTATTTTTTACCTTCACCAAACAATGCTTCTGCTTGTCTCAGCTTTTCCTGCTTTCTTAGCACCAACTGCAAGCTGTAAGAAGGAGATTTGGCTATATGGAGGACTAAGGACATTTATGCATGCATGCATTCATTCATTCATTCATGCATTCATTCATTCATGCATTCATTCATTCATTCATGCATTCATTCATTCATTATATTTATATCTTGCTTTTCCTCCAGCATTTAAGGCAGCTTGCAAAGCACTTCAATTTTCCCATCAACTCCTGTGAGTTCAGTTAGGTTTACAAGAAAGATGAATTGGTTCCCATATCTGCACAATAGCTCTATGACTTGTTTGGAGGAATTAAAAGATTAGGAGAAACAGATGAATGGAATTTGAAGCCAAGGAAAAAAGGTGGATATGTAAAGGTGTGTGAAAAATAAGGGAGCCACCATAAGAACTCTGGATACTAGCTCTCAAAGATAAGAACTCACAAAGAGTTAGTGAAACTCATCCAAGAGCCAAAATCAGCAACCAAAGAAATAAACCCTATGGCAAATTATTCATCTATGGCAGTGGTGGCGAACCTATGGCACGGGTGCCAGAGGCGGCACTCAGAGCCCTCTCTGTGGGCACGCGCGCCATCACCCCAGTCCTAGGCCTTCAGCTGGGTTTTATAAAACCTTTTCGCTTTAGGCCTCCGCCGCCAAGTGCAAAAAAAAAAAAGGTTCAATCAGTCAATTTCAACTTCTCACGAGGAAAAAAAAAGATCTTGCAAAGTTGGAATTGATTGATTGAACTTTTTAGTCCCACCCAGTCTGCCGTTACCACCACACCCATGCCCACCCAATAGGCCATGCCCACCCAATGGGCCACACCCAGCCAATGGGCCACACCCACCCGGCACTCGAGGATGCATAAGTGGGTTTGGGGTTGCAGTTTGGGCACTCGGTCTCTAAAAGGTTCGCCATCACTGATCTATGGGATATTTATTTATTTAATACATTTATGTGGCCGCCTATCTTATATGCATGACTCTGCGCAGGTAACAGTTAAAAGCAGGATAAAAACGTAGTTAAAAACAGCCAACCTTAAGAACAATGGAAATAACATAAAATAACATAGCAACTGAAAACAGTTAACACAACCAAGGTCAAGGAATGGGCTCACCCATACTATCAGGGCCTCCGGCTTGATGGCAAAACCAGGTTTTCAATGCCTTGTGAAAGGCCAGTAGAGTTGGGGCAGGTCTAATCTTTGTGGTGGGATGATGTTCCCATCTTCCTGGGTCCCAGCAGAGGGCGCTCTCTCGTTGATGGAATCTGGAGCATGCCTCTCCTGCTGGATCTCATAGAGTTGCAGACATGATTGGGGAGAGCCTATGTTCCATAGGTAACCCAAATCCAAGCCATTAAGGATTTTAAAAGTAATCCCCAGCACCGTGTATTGTACCCAGAAGTATCCTGGTAGCCAATGCAGCTCACGGTGCTGATATCTTCCAAGTGGCTGCCTGCCACCAAATTTTGCACAAGCTGAACCTTCCAACTCCTCCTCAAGGGCAGCCTTATGTAGAGTAAATTGCAGTAACACAAGCAGGAGACGATTAAGGCATGACTGACTGAGAGCAGAGCCTCCCAGTCCAGGAACAGGGACAAGGAAGCTGTGCAAAGGTCCTCCTGGCCATGGCTACCTCCTGCTCTTTGAATGGAAGTCATGGGTGCAGAGGACCCCCAAATCGCTCATAGTACAACCCCATTCAGAACAAGAGATGGAAGGTCCACAGAACCAGGGAGTCCAAAACCCAAAGCCACTTGGTCTTACTAGGAATGATTTGAGACCTGTTGGACCCTATCCATACCCCCAGAACCTCAAGTTACTGAGATAGGACCTCCATAGTATTATTTGGACAGCCTGAGATGGAGATGATAGATAGATAGATAGATAGATAGATAGATAGATAGATAGATAGATAGATAGATAGATAGATAGATAGATAGATAGATAGACAGACAGACAGACAGACAGACAGACAGACAGACAGACAGACAGACAGACAGACAGACAGACAGACAGACAGACAGACAGACAGACAAGACAGACAGACAAGACAGACAGATCTAGATCTAGATATTATCAGTATACTGATGAAACAGGTGGTCCTCGACTTACAATCACGATTGGAACCAGAATGCTGTTACGTGACTTGCGCTCAATTTTGCAACCTTCTTTGCCATAGTTGTTAAGCAATTCACGGCAGTTTTTAAGTCAACCACATGGTCATTAAGCAAATCCAGTTCCCTTCATTGACTTTGCTTGTAGGAAGCTGGCTGGGAAGGTCACAAATGGCAATATATGACCACAGGACACTGCAACTGTTGTAGCAACAGCAATGGCAGTAGCCCTTAGACTTACATGCCGCTTCACAGTGCTTTACAGCCCTCTCTAAGCGGTTTACAGAGTCAGCCTCCTGCCCCCCAACAATCTGAGTCCTCGTTTTACCAACCTAGGAAGGACGGAAAGCTGAGTCAACCTTCAGCCGCTCAGAATCGATCTGCCGAACTGCTGGCAACTGGGAGTCAGCAAAAGCACTCTTAAATGCTGCATTGTAACCGCTGCGCCACCCTGTTGTGAACACATGCCAGTTGCCAAGCATTTGAATTTTGATTACACGACCGTGGAGATGCTGGAAGGCAGTTTTTAAGTGAGTTTTGCCCCATTTAACAAACTTTTTTGCCACAGTTGTTAAGCAAGTCACTGCAGTTGTTAAGTGAATCATGAAGTCACTAAGCGAATCTGCCTTCTCCATTGACTTTGCTTGTCAGAAGCCGGCTGGGAAGGTTACAAATGGTGATCACATGACCCCAGGACAGTGCAACTGTCATAAGTACATGCCAGTTGCCAAGCATCCAAGTTTTGATCACGTGACCGTGGGGGATGCTGCATTGGTTGTAAGCATGAAGACCGGTCGCAAGTCACTTTTTTCAGTGATTTTGTAACCTCAAACAGTCATTAAACAAATGCTTGTAATTCGCAGACTACCTATATCTCATTCCAAACTGAAGGATTAACTCACCCAGTGGCTTCATGTAGCTGAGACAAGAGAATCCTATTGCATCCCACACAATAATAGGGGCTGCAGGCTGGATCTCTCCGCCACTATCCGCTCCAATTATTTATCTACCAAAAAGGTAAAAAAAATTGTTTAAAAAACAGCCCAATAAAGACTATTTAAAGTGGTTTCATTTGGAAAGATAAGAAGCCTATAATTCAGAATTCTAAATTCCTGGGAGAACTGAGTATCCACCGTTGTCGACGGGCAGAAATAGACATATAATTGTTTTTATTATCTAATTTTCAAAACACAATCCAATACAATCTAAACTTTATTATTTCTAGCAATAATGAAGGCTCGAAGGCTTTCTGGAACAAAAATAATCTCTTAACTCTTCCTTCCTCTTTACCGCCTCTAACGCTTGTACCTTCCCCCGTTTCCCACCCACCCACCCCAAAAAAAAAATTGGAAAGGAAAGAATCTCAGGGCTTAGATTTTGAATTCTGGTCACACATAGAGTGAAGCATGACTGGGGGAAAAAAACAGTAGGGGGTGATAATAACATAACGCCTCGTTCTGGTTACTAAAAAGGCAGCAGGAATTGATCTGGATTTCACATTGGTCTGCTTCTTGTACACTTGTCTTCCTCTCTGCCTTCCTCCCTTCCCTCTCTCCCTTTCTCATTCCCTCTTTTTCCTTTCCTCCTTCCCTTTCTTTTTCCTTTCCTTTCCTCCCCCCTTTTTCTTTCCTTTCCTGCCTCCCTTCTCTTCCTCCCTTTTTTCTTTTCCTTCCTTCCTTCCTTCCTTCCTTCCTTCCTTCCTTCCTTCCTTCTTTCCAGTTTTTAAGTCACATGGATTAAAGCTGTCAAAACATTCAGGACCTGGCAATGAAATCGGCATGGAGAGTCGTCTTTTGCTGCATGAAACCCCAAACTCGGCTGGCTGTGGGCGTGCGCACACACACTCACATACTCACAAACAATCTAGGCAGGACATGATTGAGATGTATGTTGTTTGTATTAGCAACGGGTAGCCCCAGGCACCCCTGTTCCAGACCCAATGGGCTGAGGCAGAGAGGCAGGTAGAACAGAGAAATATAAACAAATGCAGCAGTTAACCTCTAGACTGTTTAAGAACGTGCATCCCACCGTTTATTTTGAGGATTAACTAATGTGCAACAGGGCGTCTGCTTCCCATGCAAATCCCTGGATTTAGTCAGTGGCACTGGCAATGAAAAAGGCAGACCATGGAGGAGGTGAGTTAGGAACTCTTTCTAGTTGCCTCTTGGAGAAGAGAGTACAGGTAGTCCTCGACTTACGACTACCATTAAGCCCAAAATTTGTTGTTAAGGGAGACATTTTAAGACACGTGAACTTCAACTTCCAGAATTCTCTAGCCAGCCATGCTGGCTGGGGAATTCTGTGAATTGAAGTCCACACATCTTAAAATTGCCAAGATTGAGAACCCCTGAAGTAAAGTCTCCATTTTTGAAAACGTGGTCCACTGCTGCTGGGTAGAGAAACAGAATTTTGAACAAATATCAAAAGTAGTCTCCTTTCTGTTTAAAATGACCCATTTCTGGAGAACAATAAAGTCCCAAACCTTACTTGCTCATCAGCTGAACAGCCATGGAGGTAAAGCACACCTTGCTATCAAGACATTTTAGACCCAAGTAACTCCAAGATACTTGAGAAACACTTGTTGACATTTAGTTCCAGAGAAACACATTCTGAAAATGCTGGTGTTCTATAGGCAGCCCCCTATATACCAGCATGGCTGGCTCAGGAATTCTGGGAGTTGAAGTCCACGAGTCATAAAAGAGTCAAAGTTGCCTACCCCTGCCCTATACCAATAAAATAAGATGAAGTCACCTGCCTGGACAACCTCATAGAGTAAAGGCCAATCAATGAATGTAAAAACCACCTGTCAAAAAACACAATTTGGCCATTTCAACTGTCAAAAAAAAATGCAATTTGGGCAGCTCAGGACTTTCCACACCATACACATATCTCATTACATCACACATCTTTTAAATGGCTTCTTTTTCAAACCACTGTTTAGAGCAGTGTTTCTCAACCTTGGCAAAATTTAAGATGTTTGGACTGGGGAATTCTGGGAGTTGAAGTCCACACATCTTAAAATGGCCAAGGTTGAGAAACCTTGGTTTAGAGCCTTATAGTCAACCTCAAACCTAGGCAGCGTTAAAAATCAGAGACCTCATCTTGCCCACAAAGGTCTGTATAATCAAAGCTACGGTTTTCCCAGTTGTAATGCAATGACTTGTGAGACTGGGACCATAAGGAAGGCTGAGTGCCGAAGAATTGGTGCTTTTGAATTGTGGTGCTGGAGAAGACTCTTGAAAGTCCCTTGGACCGCAAGGAGATCAAATCAGTCAATCCTGAAGAAAATCAACCCTGACTGTTCTTTGGAAGGACAGATAACTGAAGCTGAAGCTCAGATACTTTTTAAGAAGAGACTGGACAGCCATTTGTCTAAAATGGTATAGGGTTTCCTGCCTGAGCAAGGGGTTGGACTAGATGACTTCCAAGGTCCCTTCCAACTACTACTACTACTACTACTACTTCATCATCATCATCATCATCATCATTATTATTATTATTATGCCACCAAATGAGAAGAGAGGACTCATCGGAAAAGACCCCGATGTTGGGAGAGATGGAAGGCAAAAGGAGAAGGGGACGGCAGAGGGTGGGATGGTTAGATAGCGTCATCGACGCACTGAACATGAGTATGGTCAAACTGGGAGATAGTGATCCATGCATATAAGATAGGCGGCCACATAAATGTGATCCATAGGGTTGCAAAGAGTTACACACAACTTAGCAACTGAACAAGCGAACCCTGACCCCTGAATCTATCCACTGTTATTTTACTCTGCCCGTTCCTTCGTTTCTCTGAGCAGGATCTTCTTTCTAGTCCCTATTCCAGGATTAAAGTCTCCAAGTCCTGGCTTTTCAGGAACCATCCCCCTTTTTACATTCTCTGTTGTGAAAGTTTAATGGTCTTTAAGAGGTTTCAATACTTTTTTACTGAATGAGCAGGTTAGCATAGGGACTGATAATCCTAGAATAGAATAGAATAGAATAGAATAGAATAGAATAGAATAGAATAGAATAGAATAGAATAGAATAGAATAGAATAGAATAGAAATTTGGAGGGACCTTGGAGGTCTTCTAGTCCAGCACCCTGCTCGAACAGGAGAACCTATACCATCTCAAACAAGTGACTGTCCAGTATGTTCTTAAAAATATCCAGTGATGGAGTGCCCACGATTTCTGGAGGCAAGCTGTTCCACTGGTTAATTGTCCTCACTGTCAGGAAGTTTCTCCTTAATTCCAGGTTGCTTCTCTCTTTGATCAGTTTCCAACCATTGTTTCTTGTCCTGCCCTCTGGTGCTTTGGTGAATAACGTGACCCCCTCTTCTTTGTGGCAGCCCCTCAAATACTGGAATATTGCTATCATGTCTCCCCTTTTTCTTCTTTTCTTTAGACTAGCCAACTCCAAGTCCCGCAGCCGTTCTTCGTATGTTTTAGTCCCCAGGCCTTTGATCATCTTAGTTGCTCTTCTCTGATTTTTTTTCCAAACTCTCAGCATCTTTTTTGTGATATGGGGACCAAAATTGGGTGCACTATTCCAGCTGTGGTCTTACTAGGGTTCTATAAAGCAGTACTAATACTTCGCGTGATCATGATTCTATGCCTCTATGCCTTCTATGTCTCATTCATTTTGAGAGTTCCTAAATTAGTAGCTCTTTTATTTTAATTATGGATTTATACATGCTTGGGACCAGTTTAGGGGCTAAGATTTACAGAGAAAATCTATGTGGTCGCTAAGACCACCAACTTGATGGCATAAAATCACTCTATATAAGCTGGATCAAATTGCAAGGCATTGCTTTAAATATGTAGAGTAGTGGCTGCATCTAGTTTGTCTTAATTATTAATGTGTTTATTGGTTTGGCTCTTAAGGTGGAAACTAATTTGTTTGGTGGACTTTGGTTTTTTTTTTCTTATTTGCATCATGCCTTGGTAAATATAATACCAGTAGGAGTAGTAATAACAGTAGCGGTCCTGTAATTTTTCCAAGCACCTCAGGCCATAAGAAAAATATTTTTGAAAATGCAAACTGCTTCTATTCTCACTGCAGTAATTGAACCTGGGGCATGAATTAAACAGATGTTTCTCTTGCTTCAGCTCTGGAGAAATGAATGACAGCATTGGGATTTTCTGCTAAGGTTTGCTGTGAAGATAAACCACAGGCAATGAACGGTATTCCCTTAAGTCTGTTGGAAAGTGGGTAGAATAGAATTTGGGTGGGTTTTTTTTTAAATTTCAAGGTGAGTTATGCATACAGATGCATATTTGTCCGCAGGAAATAGGTTGTTTTAAAAAGTGTGTTTGTAGGAGAAGAAGTTTGAAGGAATTTAAATTTGGAAGCGGTTTCTCCTTAAATTCGTGCAATTTGTCCTCTTCCTGGATTATTACCAATACAGCTAAGTTGAGCCCGGGCTATTCAAGGTCCCCGTTTCTCACACTTGGTGATGCAAATCACATTTAAGGGATGGTACATACATTGGATGAATAAAGATATCATTGTGGAGTCCTTGGTGCTCTCTGAGCTTGGTTGTTTTCTTGCAGATATTTCATTACGTGGCTAGGAAACATTTTCAGGGCACTGAAGATGTTACAGGTAGTCAGTGGTGGGATTCAGCCAGTTTGCACCACTTTGGCAGAACCGGTAGCTAATTTCTTGTTGCCCAGGCCCAGAATGGACTTCCGGAAGCGGCATCCACACAGAGAACCGGTTGTTCCCATATTGGAATCCCACCACTGCAGGTAGTCCTTGACTTATAACCATTTGTTTAGTGGCCATTTGAAATTGCAATTGAAATTACAATGGCACTGAAAAAAGGGGATTTATGACCATTACAACTGTCACAGCATCCCCACGGTCATTGGGCTCTTGACAACTGGCATGTATTTACAAGAAGGGCAACGTCACCATTTATGATCTTCCCGGCTGGCTTCCAACAAGCAAAGTTAATGGGGGAAAGCTGGATTCACTTAACAGCTGTATGATTCATTTAATGACTGCAGTGATTTGCTTAACAACCACGGCAAAAAAAAGATCATAAAATCAGGGGCAACTTAACAACGGCCTTGCTTAGCAATGGAAATTCTGTTCCCAACTGTGGTCACAAGTCAAGGACTACCTATATCGAATTGGATAAAAAGCCCTGGTGGCGCAGGGGTTAGAGAATGCAGAATTGCAGGCTAATTCTGCCCACTGCCAGCAGTTCGATCCTGACCATTTCAAGGTTGACTCAGCCTTCCATCCTTCCGAGGTCAGTATAAATGAGGACCTAGATCAGTGATGGCGAACCTTTTAGAGACCGAGGGCCCAAACTGCAACCCCAAACCCACTTATGCATCGTCGAGTGCCGGGTGGGTGTGGCCCATTGGCTGGGCGTGGCCCATTGGTTGGGCGTGGCCCAATGGGTGGACGTGGCCCATTGGGTGGGCATGGCTGTGGGTGGGACTAAAAAGTTCAATCAATCAATTCCAACTTTGCAAGATCTTTTTTTTTCCCGTGAGAAGTTGAAATTGACTGATTGAACCTTTTTTTTTTTTGCACACGGCGGCGGAGGCCTAAAGCGAAAAGGTTTTATAAAACCCAGCTGAAGGCCTAGGACTGGGGCGATGGTGCGCGTCCCCACAGAGAGGGCTCTGAGTGCCGCCTCTGGCACCCGTGCCATAGGTTCGCCACCACTGACCTAGATTGTTGGGGGCCAATGTGCTGAATCTGTAAATGGCTTAGAGAAGGCTGTAAAACACTGTGAAGCGGTATATAAGTCTAAGTGCTATGGCTATTACTATAATGAAAAGTCTGCAAGAAAAAATCTGCAAGTTCAGAGAGCAACAAGGACTCCCGGTTCAATCCTGAGCTACAAATAAATATTCTCTTCTAAAGACATTGTTATAATCAAAAATAGCTCCGTGTTACTACAAAATCAACACTTCCACAATCTCTGGAAAAAGGTTGTTGAGTACAGGAATGGGATTTTTTTTTCCAGTCGAATTTGGCAGTGTTTTGGCTATGGGAAGACTCATTTTCTCTCTCTCTCTCTTTTTCTGCTATTCAATTATTTTTTTATTGGCTGACAATGGCCCCATAATATAGGGTATGTTGGAAAATGCAAAATATGTCCATTGGAAATCCTACGGAATATATTCTAATTGTTTCATTTTAGCAATCCAAATGAAAAATAATAACTTCTCTGATAATTTAAAATATGAATTATACATTAGATAGGAACCCCTTCTTTTGTGGGTTGTGGGACAATTGCTGTCACTGCCCACCTCTTCAAAAAGACAGTGTCTACGTTCACACAACAGCCTTAACCAGTTCAGAAAATGCAGGAAATGGCTTATTTCAGCCATCAGGTTAAACGTCTGTGATAAACACAGCTATTTTAAACCTTACTTTACTTTTTTTTTTAAACAGCCAAGACTGAAATGCAGTCCAATCTGCAAAAAAAAAAAAAAAAAGATAAAGCTACTGACCTATTTTTTAATTATTAAATAGCTTATTGATTATTTAAAAACAACAACTGAACATTCCACATTAGGTCCAGGGAGAACTGAGTTCTCATCTTTCTTTAGATACAAATGCCAGCTAAGTGGTTCTGGGCCATCTACAAGTAGTCCTCGACTTATGACCACAATAGGCCCCAAAATTTATGCCGTTAAGTGAGACATTTGTTAAGCGAGCTTTGCCCCATTTTACGACCTTTCTTTCTACAGTTATTAAGTGAATCACTGCAGTTGTTAAGTTAGCAACGTGGTTGTTAAGTGAATCTGGCTTCCCCCATTGACTTTGCTTGTCACAAAAGCTGATCACATGACCCCATGGACATTTCAACCGTCATAAACATGAATCAGTTGCCAAGCATCCAAACTTTGATCATGTGACCATGGAGATGCTGCAATGGTCGTAAGTGTGAAAAACGGTCATAAGTCACTTTTTTTCACTGCCGTTGTAACTTTGAACGGTCACTAAATGTTGTAAGTCGAGGACTACCTGTACTCTTTACTTTAATGAGACAGGGTAGTAAAAAAAAAAAAAACTATCCCAGAAGAAGGTATTGGCAAATGACTTCTGAAAATGTTGCCAAGGAAACGACATAGTCCTGTTATTACGGCTGTCTGATTGATAAAAACAGAGTGCTGTTACATAATACTACTATTATAGGTTACAGGATTAATTACACATTATTAATTATAGTTACACATTATTAATTCCCAGTTTTGAACAATCTGAATAATGTGAAGCAAACAAAAGAAAAAATTCAGAGAAGAGCAACTAAGATGATCAAAGGCCTGGAGACTAAAACATAGGAAGAACGGCTGAGGGACTTGAAGAAGAAATAGGGGAGACATGATAGCAGTGTTCCAGTATCTGAGGGGCTGCCACAAGGCAGAGGGGGCCAGGTTGTTCACCAGAGCACCAGAGGGAAGGACGAGAAACAATGGTTGGAAACTGATCAAAGAGAGAAGCAACCTGGAATTAAGGAGAAACTTCCTGACAGTGAGGACAATCAACCAGTGGATCGACTTGCCTCCAGAAATCGTGGGTGCTCCATCACTGGAGATTTTCAAGAAGAGACTAGACATTCACCTATCTGAGACGGTGTAAGGTTCTCCTGCTTGAGCAGGGGGCTGGACTAGGAGACCTCCAAGGTCCCTTCCAGCTCTATTCTATTCTACCAAATGGCATTTAGTAAAACCAGCAGTCCATACCTATCATGCTTCTGTTCAAGCTGGGCATCTATATAGAAATATACAGGTTGTCCTCGACTTATGAACACAAAAGGCGCTCAAGCGATGCTGGGACACTGCAAACGTCACATACATACATGCTGGTTGCCAAGCCCCTGAACTTTGATCATGTGACCAAGGGGATGCTGTGACAGTCGTTAAGTAAAAGGACCCATCGTAAGTCATTTCCTTCAGTCCTTTTGTAACTTTGAACGGCCGCTAAACAAGTGGTCATAAGTCGAGGACTGCCTGCCTATTCTTCTTATAGTGTCATCCCTGACATCGATTGGCTCAGCTGCTGTGACATCATGGAACAATCCCACCATTCCTGAAAGGAGGAAGAATATTTATAGTCTAATCTTCTGAAACGGCAGGGATAAACATCAATTTGGCTGGAATTAAAACCTCGTGTTGACTCTGCAATTCGAAAAGGTGAAAAAAAATATATGTATGGAATGAGTTTTCAAAGATTTCATTTTACAGAGCAGTGAAAAAGACAGATGCTTGGGGGGGGGGGAAATGGCTGCAGAAACTCGGAGACATTAAAAACAAAAAACAAAACAAAAACCAAATAGATTGCATTTCATTTCACTCAAGTTTTGGGATTCTCCCAGCATTTTAATATTTTCTCCTGGTGCCGAAAATCTCTTGTTAGTTCCCGAAGGGCTTTTATGACAGCAAAGGGTACCCATATTGAAAATACAATTACTGTACCACCTTAAGTGAATTGATTTCCAAACAAAATGGCTTGGTTGATGCAGAGATGGAAATTTCAACACTGATAGCTTATTAAAAGACGAACGTGCTGTGAAAATAGATTTTTGTGTGCAAAGGAGATGTATATATTTCTTACGCATGACTGTTCCAGTTATTTGCAAATTTCAATCCCACCCCTCAGTCTTTGTGGTAAAACACCTCTTACCTGGTGTTCAGAGGTAGACTGCATCTAAATAAGGAGGGTCTTTTTTGTTGTTGTTGTTGTTCTTGCCATGACTAATGCTCACTTTACCTAGTATCAATTATCCTCCACATTGGTATAGTTAGTAGTTGGATCTTGCACTGAATGACAAACTATCGGTCCATATAAGAATAATGGTTTGGGGGAAAAAATCATTTTATTGGTTAACATCAAGTGATGTTTCCTTTTGGCTCAAGCCGTTTCTTGGAAGTTGGAAACGATCGTCAAGACGGGGTGCAATGTAAACTCCTCTTAAGATTTCTTAACTTAATTAACTCTGGCTTTGGATAAAACGTGTATTTAGCTCATTATTTTATTTCCAACAGTGCGGAGCTCGGAAGAATCAACCTTCCTTTATTTGTCCTTGGCGTTTATTGCTTAGAGATAGACTGCCTCTGAACAAAAAGTTCCGTTTTGTTGCTACAGGCTAAAGCTCCTGACAGATCCATCCTGTTCGCCGACACTTACCGAATCCGGTTTGAAACATTCCTCTTTCGCCCGCTTTCTTTCTACTCTGCCTATGTTTTGAGGTGCTTTTCCTTTTCTTATTGCTCACATCAATGGACAATGGCCCGTCCCTCCCCGGCATCCTGGATCGCCCTTCCCTGCACTCTGCACACTCTCAGACGGCTCCGTGCTCTAATTTCCATCCGCCCCTCCGTCTGCTCGGAGCTCCGTCTCCTACCCGCTCCGGCAGAAGATCCAAGCCACTGCTCTACTACCGGAAGGCAAGACAAGAAGCAATGGGTAGAAACTAACCAAGGAGAGAAACAACCTGGAATTCAGGAGAAACTTCCTAACAGTGAGGACAATTAATCAGTGGAACAAGAAGTTGTGGGTGCTCCATCACTGGAGATTTTTAAGAAGAGACTTGTCTGAAATTGTATAGGGGGTTGGACTAGAAGACCTCCAGGGTCCCTTCCAGCTCTATTCTGATTGATTGATTGACCACCTCCTCCGCCACGTCCCGATCGCCCTTCTCGCCTCACCTCGTCTATCTCCGTTCCCTGGCCACCTGTCTCCTCCGCCCTCTGTGCGCGCCCAGAGGCCACGTGCTGAACCCGTCGTCGCCTTTCGCTTTTTCTCTCCTGCTCGCTTTCGGAGGCGTCCTCATCGCCATCGCCCCTCTCTCCCTCTCATCACTCGGTGCGACCCGTTTGAGAAGCCCTCTGCCCTGCAAGGCAGCGATGCCACCCTACCCAGAGGCGGCCAGGCGGCTCTCTCGGCCCACCGACCCGCCCTCTTTTGGCGGGTCCCCGCCGCGTCCAGCGCCCCCAGTGGCCCAACCGCGCCAAGGCAGCCTATCCCGTCTTCGCCGGGAAAGCGAGCGCCAGGCAGAGCGCAGAGCGCGCCCAGCCACTGGATCGGCTGCAGCTCAAGCAGCGCCCGGCTCCTTCCTCCGCCCCCGACGCTCCCATGGGCGGGCCCTGCCCGGCCCCTTCCCTCCCCTCCTAGGCGCCCCCAGCCCTCCTGCCCACCTAGGGGCCGGGGGGGCGGAGGGGCCGGGCGCCCCAAACTTTGCCCGCCCACGCCGCGCAGGCTTCCTCTATGGAGTTGCGCCGGGCGCTCCTCTGCTGGTGGTGCCTGGCGCTCCCCTGCAGCCTTTTGCTGCTGCTCCCTGCGCCG
The DNA here is from genome assembly GCA_023970755.1 of Azemiops feae. Lineage (NCBI taxonomy): Eukaryota > Metazoa > Chordata > Lepidosauria > Squamata > Viperidae > Azemiops > Azemiops feae. The sequence goes on along the minus strand of JALGBA010000907.1, from coordinate 320,997 downwards.
GGCCGGGGTCACCCGCAGCCCTGCCACATCCTGGCTCGGATCGGGCACACGGTGCGGCTGGGCGCCTTGCTGCCCCGCGGAGGAGGCGCGCAGAGCCGGGTGCGCAACGCCCTGGCTCGGGCCAGCCGCGCCGCCGCCGCCGCCCTGCCTTACAACCTCAGCCTGGAGGTGTTGCCCGGGGCTCCCCTCTATCGGGACCCGGCCTCGCTGGCGCGCTGGCTGTGCCAGGCGCTGGTGGTGCGAGGAGTCGCCGCCGTGCTCGCCTTTCCCGCGTCCAGGCGGGAGCTGCTCCAGGTGGATTTCGCCGCCGCCTTTTTGGACATCCCCTTCATCAGCATCAGGCAGGAACCGGAGCAGGGGCAGGAGCAGGAGGGCGACGATGTCGACGAGCCCCCGATGCCCTTCAGGACCCGGGTAAGCCTCCTTCGCCCTCCTTCTCTAGAGCCTCCACAGCCAGGGGCAGCCTGTCTTCCAGGGCCGCTGCCGAGGAAAAAGAGCAGGGCAAGCCGTAGTCCAGTTTGAAGGACGCTAGAAGCCTCCATATGCAGGTGCAGTCTATCTTAAACCAGGTAGATTCCTGGGGAGAGAAGACTGGGCAATTTCTGATTACTGTGGCCCTCTGGTTGACTCATGTGGAGCCCAGCTATTGTAAATGGAAAATTGTGATGATTGCTATTGATTTCCACATCCGTGAGTATTCATTCTTCAGGTTACCGACTGCTAGAAAAATACCAGCAGGAGAATTCTGTTGCCAGGGCTGTTTATCTTTAAACCATTATTTACTACTCCCGTGAATTTCCATAGACACCAACTGTCGACTTTCATCTGTTGGATTCAGGGAAGACCCTTTGTAGATCATTATCCTATATTTAGGGCAATGGTACCTATTGTAACCCAGCTCATGCACTGTAGTTCTAGCCCTCCAGCAGATAAGCTACCCTTAGATATGGAAGCTCGCAAGAATTAACCCATTAACACCCTCCAGTATCCAGAGTCAGAAAGAGACACCGGGGGCAAAGAAACGTGTTGCCTTCCAGATGTTTTGGACTTCAGTTCCCAGCATCTTTGGCCAGTACACACCTGGGGAGCATCAGGTTGGGAAGATTGCAATAGCCATTTCTTGCTATGTATCTCGTTTGGCAAAGAATAAATTATATGTGTCCTCAGGTGGCTTTCCCATCTGCTACTAGGTGTGGTAATTAAATGGAGCCTGAGAGTACAGTAGCAATCTGCCTCTGCCATTCCTAGGGACAAAACAAAATCGATCATCGCTTTCATTCCTTGCTTGTGGCATTCTTGGAGTCATCGTCACTACGCAGTGTAGGGAAGTGGATGTTAAAATTTATTCATTAGATAGTTTTTCTCTCTTTCAAATCAAGACAGCTCTTCGTCAGCCGTCATGCACAGTGGACTTCCTTATTCGGAGGCAATCTATCTAAATGTTAGGTGCTAGGAACTGGGGAGCCACCATGTTCAAGGGTGGTCTACCCATAAATAATGGGTCAAAGGAAGTAGGGCACAGGTAAGAAAGATTATTGCAGGACACCAACCCTATTAAGCCCTGGAATTGGTGAGAACTGGATGGAGTCAGACATAAATCAATAAGATTGAAGATTTCTAATTTCTGGAAGAACATCTCACGATACCTAGAAACATAGGAAATGGTTGAATTTTGAGTCGTGTAGCTCAATACTGCCTTGGAGATTCCTGATGTACAGTATGGGTTCCCCAGCCTTTCTTGGAAATGCTTGGACCTGAACCGGGAGATTTTCCCAATGATGCTGTTGCTCTGATCTCAAAGCACAGGGTGTTTGTTGTAGCCTTAACTCTTCCTTAACTCTTAAGAGAGAAGATGGCAAGGAAGTAACAGGCAGTAGAAAGCATAGCTGCTTAACTCATTCTTTGCATCAGTCTTCACGCAAAGAGAAACCATAGCCCAACCTACCAAAAACATAACTGTAAAAGACAGACTAGAAATAAAAATTACAATAAGCAAGAAAATGGTTAGAGAACACCTATCTGATCTTGATGAATATAAATCACCGGGACCTAATGGATTACATCCCACAGTTCTGAAGGAGCTGACAGATGTTATCTCAGAACCATTGAACCATATCTTTCAAAAATCCTGGAACACTGGGGAATTACCTGAGGATTGGAAAAGAGCTGATGTATTTCCCATCTTCAAAAAAGGAAGAAGAAGAAAAAACAGACCCAGGAAACTACAGACCAATCAGTCTAACATCAATACTTGGGAAAATTCTGGAAAAGATAATCAAAAAACAGATCTGTGAAACAAATAACATCTAGACATCTAGAAACAAATAAAGTTATAACTAAAAGCCAGCATAGGTTTGTTAAAAGCAGATCATGCCAAACCAATCTTATTTCATTCTTTGACCAAGTAACTAAATTAGTAGACCAGCAAAATGCTGTGGACATAGTATACTTAGACTTCAGCAAGGCATTTGACAAAGTAGATCACAACCAGCTTCTCGGTAAGCTAGGAAAATGTGGGATAGACAACATTGTAACTGACTGACAAACCGTACTCAACAAGTCGTCCTTAATGAAACTACATCCACATGGAGGGAAGGAAGCAGTGGGGTACCACAAGGTTCTGTCTTAGGCCCAGTACACTTCAATATCTTCATAAATGACTTAGATGAGGGCATAGAAGGGGAATTCATCAAATTTACAAATGACACTAAGCTGGCAGGAATAGCCAACACCCCAGAAGACAAGCTCAGGATCCAAAAAGATCTTGACAGACTTGAACAATGGGCCCCATCCAACAAAATGATATTTAATGTGGAGAAAAGCAAGGTTTTACACGTAGGCAGGAAAAACCAAAGGTACGAGTACAGATTAGGCGAAACCTGGCTCAAAAACAGTGAGAGGGACCTTGGAGTCTAGTGGATGATCACTTAAATATGAGCCAGCAGTGTGCGGCAACATCCAAAAAAGGTAAATACCATCCTTGGTTGTATAAACAGAGGCACAGAATCAAAATCATGTAAAGTATTTGTACCGCTTTATAAAGCCTTAGTAAGGCTACACCTGGAATACTGCATCCAGTTTTGGTCACCACATTACAAAAAAGATGTTGAGATTCTGGAAAAAGTGCAAAGAAGAGCAAATAAGATGATTAAAGGCCTGGAGACAAAAACATGAACAGTTGCAGGAACTGGATATGGCTAATCTAAAGAAAAGAAGGACTAGGGGTGACATGATAGCAGTATTCCAGTATTTGACAGGTTGTCACAAAGAGGAGGGGGTCCACTTATTTTCCAAAGCACCAGAGGGCAGGACAATGGATGGAAACTAATCAAGGAGAGAAGCAACCTGGAATTAAGGAGAAGCTTCCTAACAGTGAGGACAATTAACCAGTGGAACAGCTTTCCGTCAAAAGCTGCGGCTGCTTCATCACTCGAGGTTTTTAAGAAGAGACTGGACATCTTTTGTCTGAAATGGTATAGTGTCTCCTGCTTGAGCAGGGGGTTGGACTAGAGGATCTCGAAGATCCCTTTCAGCTCTATTCTGATTCTGATTCCCTTGATGATCCTATTCATTTAACATTTCAGGAGGGGACAAGAAAGCAGATTTCGAGTTAGCTCCAATACCTGTTCCAACATGTAAATTTCCCCTGTATAAGATGAGATTGTTTGAACCATAGACTGCCTTCCTCTCTGTTCGTGAATCACCCACAAAGCTGTTGCAATTGGAGAGATAACTTTTCAGCCAAATGATGGTGTTCCCCCCCCAAATAACAAGTTCTAAAAAACCTTCTGTTTAAAAGCACCGATGCCTCTGTTATTTTCATATTTGTTGCAAGCAGTTTATATTTTGCAGAACAAAGGGAGTTTTCCCAAAAGTGGAAGTTTTGGTTCTCTGCCACTGTAAGCTGGGTTCCAGTGGATCATTGCTCCTCTTAGCAAATGCTATTCCACGCAGGGATCTAGGGATCTTTTTTTTTTTGCTGTGCCTTCTGCCTTTCTTCCTCAACGTACAGCTACTCCAAGTCAGGGGTCCCAAAAAATTAGATCCCCAGTAGGTGCTGCCTATATTTAGATTTAGGTTTTTAAAAAGAAAACATACACATTTGTTAGACCTTTGTAAAGGAAAGCTGTTTTTTTCTATGTCACATAATTATTCTGTTTAATAGATGAGAATATAAATAGCTCAGGATTTAACAGTGGAGTTCTTGGGGTTAAATAAACTTGGTTATTTGCTTGCAGAAGTTACGTTATCCATCTAGGTAACATCAGCAGTGCGAGTGAGTGTATACATATATACACTCCTTCCTGTTTGTATACAGTAGCTTGCCCTGCTAGTGTTGGTGGTCCTGTTGTCTTCTGGTGGTTCCTTGGTTGGGGTATTATTTTCTGTTCAGTTGTTTGTCTGGTATCAATCCTTGTTTATCTGGTGTTGGAGAGAACATGTCGGTGGTCTTTTTGTTTCCTTCTGAGGTGTTTTATTGCCTCTTGAATGGTATGTAAATGTGATTTATCTCTATGTGTCTGTTGATGGATATTTAACATAGTATGGACTGACAGCAGCTTCTGAGATATTTTAGGGACAGAAATAGGTTTCTTCTGCAGATGTGCAGCTGCAGGTATGTAGATGCAGATGAGTGCCATTCCTATAGCCCTTTCCCACTTGTGAACTCTCCCCTGCCTCCTAACAGATCAGACCACTCCTCTTTTATCTTCACAACAACCTTGCAAGGTAGGCTGAAGCATAATCACTGGCTCATGTCCAGTGAGTGAAATTGATTTCAGAGCTGGGATTTTGGCCTGTTGTTTCTCAGTTTTGCCTCTCAAGAGAGTGAGCATCTAGATCAGAAGTGTCCAGCCTTAACAAGTTTAAGACTTGTGGACTTCAATTCCCAGACTCCCCAGCTAGCTTTGCTGGCTAGGGATTTCTGGGAGTTGAAGTCCACAGGTCTTAAACTTGCCAAGGTTGGACACCCCTGATCTAGGTGTTATTCTGCAGTGGCATACAGAAATTCCTCCTTGGAGCGTTCCCCAAGGCTAGAAATAAAGGTGCTCAGGGATCAAGGTTCTGTGCCAAAAAAACAACACCGGGGTTGGTAGTGGAGCCCTCTTTTGAACCATGTCCACTTTTATTGGCACACGGCCACTTTGCTTTAGCCCTGCTGGTTTTTGTGTAACATTCCCCGTCCTCTGCCGCTCTGCAGTAGCCTGCAGATGAGAGTTAAGAAATGGGTTGGGTTTGTAAAGCCAAGGAGGGCGGGGAGCTGCTCGGGAACAGGGGGGAGGAAGCTCCTCAAGATACACCAAGTACCCAAAGCTGAGGTCGTCGGCACCCATGCCTGGCACAATTAAAGCAACTAGGGTATCTTGGAACAATGAGATCAACCGTGCATAATTTTACCCATTCCATTGTGTGCCATCCAGCTAAAACACTATTTGGGAAACAAACAGAGTTCCCGGAATCTCCAATGTCCCCTTTCTCCCCTTCAGGAAATTATTTACAGATTAAATTGGCTTACAAGGTCATGTCAAGATTCCAAAGGGGGATTCCCACCCCCCACCCCCCTTTTTTTTTTTCAAATCACATCCTATTGATCAGATTCGAAAGCATCCTTTGCTCCTTGTCTCCTTCAACTCCCGTCAAGTAATTTCCCCAGCAGGCCATCTGTATTTCATATTCAGGCTCAGCGAAAACCAATTTCCTGCTGGCACATATTGGTGGGAAAAAAAGGCACAGTCAGAACGAAAAGCTTGTGCGGAGTTTGCATTTAAAACCTGAGGGCATTTCACTTGTTCTCCGCCTGCTGGTCCTTACAGCTGGACATCTCCGAGGATCAGCAATTGCGGCTCTAATAGTAGCAGAGAGCCCTGGAGATTTTACTCATCCCTGTGAAACGATTGGTGTCTCCAGGAGCTGGAGAAAGCCTCTGGAAAGCGAACTGATCTAGCAAATTGTCAGTTGCCGAGAACTGGATGGTTTCAGCTTGGTTTAAATTGATGCTTTAGGCTCGGAGCACTTTACACCTTAATTCCAGTTGAGAGACTGGAATTGCAAGTGGAGAATTGGTGGGAGAGGTACGAAATATAAATAGAACATGAAAAGAGAGTGGAACAGCTGTAATGAACTGTAGAAAGTGGCTGGGTCAACTTTCCCAGTCTGATGAGCTCCAGATAGGTTGGGACTGCAACTCCCAGTATTCCCTACCTGGCACAGACACTAGGGATTCTGGGAATAGTAGTTCCACTATACCTAGGGTGCTGTGGTGGGAAAGGCTCAGGCTGGCGCTGGACCATCAGAGGATGCTAGGGTAATTCTTATTTAATCTTCATCTGTGGAATTCTATAGATTGGGATACTATATTATCACCACTGTGCTAGGAAGTCCTTGCAGTACTGGGGACAGGAATTATGCAATGCAAGGGAATTGTGGCAATCCATTATGAGTTTCACCAACTCAGTGCATCTGGGAAGCAATTCTGTTTGCCTGGGTCAATATTAGGCATCCAGATCAACTAGGACAGCTTAGTTTCTCAGCCTTGGCAACTTTAAGAGGTGGGGACTTCAGCTCCCAGAATTCCCCAGCCAGCATGCTCCCATTTGGGGAATTCTGGGGAATTGAAGTCAACACCTCTTAATTACACAGTGGGAGATTCTTTGCTTCTAGTTTTATTTATGGTTTTATGGTGTTAGTTATGGTGACTAAAGATTTAAAAAGGTATTGGTGAAGAATTATATTCTGTCGGTGATAAATGGATCCTCCAAGCATAGTTGTAGTATACTGTACCTAAGTGACAAAAGAAGGAGTAAGTTGCATTTTTATATCCTGGAAGAAACAGTGTGCTATTCTTGATGGATCTTTGATCTGTTCAAGGAAGGCATTGCTTGATTTCTGGGGACCTCCAGAAATATTCTGATAATGTTCGTTATTTGTTAATATGAAACAAATAACAAAAAATTGTTAAAGTCCTTGTCTTTCTCTTTTGAAAGCAATCTGCAGAAAAATGCAACAGCAGAGATACAAAATGGACATTGGCACTTGAGAATGACCACATTTCAGGGTGTTTAAAGTGTTCTGATTGTTGTGCGATCTTAGCACACTTACAACAACTTTATAAAGTTGGCCAACAGTATAATAATCCCCCTATTGTGAAAGGGTTCATTTCTTTGGGAAATCAAAGATGGGAAGATTTCTGATTTGTAGATTGACAGGCAGGTCAGAGACTTGCATCAGGTTTCAGCATGTCGAGTTTTTCTAAAGCCTCCTTTGCAGTTAAATCAAGTAACGGAATGTTTGACACCCGATAGAGAGATGGGCTGCATTCACACATTGAGCTCAACCCAAATTTTCTGGGTTGCATAATTATCAACCAAACAATAGGCTGTGTTATGCAGGATGCTAAGCCACGTGCATCCAAACTGATCCAGGTTTAATACCTACTTGAATGCATCGTGCCAATGCAATCTCTGAGTCTCAAGCTGACTTGATGAAGCGTGTTGTACAAACACACAGCTACTGCTGGTTAAAGCAGGTTGCAGTGTAGCAGATTGTAAAAATGAATTATCATACTCTAAATTAGCTTGCAATGTTCCTGTCTGGCATTATGAAGAAAAATACAGCCTGTCCTATTGTGTGGGCATCCTTCATCTCTTACAAATCAACAAAAGCAGGCGGGTGATATTGATTTCGTATGGAAAAGAGCCCAGTATTGTAGCAAGATTTCTAAATACATCAAATTACATTTCAGAGTGCTTAAAAGTACAGATAGTTCTCAATTTACAACCAGTTTAGGGGCTGTTGGAAGTTACAACAGCACTTGAAAAAGGGATGTATGACCATTTTTCACTCTTATGACCATCGCAGCATCTCCACGGTCACGTGAGCAAAATTCAGGCGCTTGGCAACTGGCATGTACTTGTGACAGTTGCACTGTCCCCAGGGTCACGTGATCACCATTTGTAACCTTCCCAGCTGGCTCCCAACAGGCAAAGTCAACAGGGGGAGCCAGATTTACTTAACAACCGTGTGATTTGCTTATTAACAACTACAGTGATCACTTAACAACTATGGCAAAAAAAAAGGTCAAAAAGTGGGACGCAAATCACTTAACAACTGTCTTGCTTGGCAATGGAAATTTTGGGGTCAATTGTGGTCATAAATTGAGGACCCTTGCCCCCAAAGACAGAGCCAAGAACTGCCCTTTGTTTTAAGCCACATTTAAGGGGGTCAAAGGTTTTGCAAAGGGACATTTGCATAGCAGATTCTGTTGAAATTATTTTAATGAAGTTAGATCGTTAGAAGTGTTTAACGATTTCCTTCTCTCTTCCTCCCTTCCTCCACTTTTTGGAGCTGTCATCTGTCATAAATGAAACAGAAGGCACAAGTGTTAGGGGGTTTTTCCCCCTCCGTAAATAGAAACAGAATTACAATCCATAACTTTTTGAGGGTTTTTCGACAACGGTCCCTTGTGTGGTGAAAAATACTCCCATTGCAGAGGAGATAACTTCTGGATACAAGGTAAAATTATGTTATAGATTTCTTCCCTAGCAGCAAATGAAAGATGAGTCAAAACCTTAGTAGGTTCAGGAGGAGATCCAGACCAGTGCAATTAAGGAAAAGTTTAGCATTAAGTTTGGGTCAGATGCAGGGGTTCTGCAGGGCTAAGGTGAGAAAAGTCAAAATGTGATCTTTTTTAATTTGTGACTGCACCTACAGTTTGTAAAAGCTTCTCCCCCCCCCAAAAAAAAAAATCAAATCAACTCTTTCTGCTAGTTTTTATATCATAATATTTTTGTATTTATATCATAATATTTTTGTATTTATATCATAATATTTTTGTTCCACCTTCCCTTTGAGGGCATTTTATTAGGAATAGTGGTATCTCAGTTCTGCTTTTTCCCTCTCTTGTTCTTTGTTGGTTGGAGTTTGAGTGAGTTCAGGCTGAAAAATGTGCCTGTTTTGTCAACATAAATCCACTCCACTTCTGTTCAAGCAGCCATTTGTCAAATGCTCTTCTGATTCCGTCCTTATTGCATTATACTCCATTCTTGCTCTTGAGACTTAAATCGACGTCCCAGAGTGGGACACCTCTGATTTTATTCTCATAACAACAAACCTATGAGGGACATAGGGCTGCAATAGTGGCGAATATCTGTAGCTCGGGTGGAGGATGAGGGTGGAAGTTCATTCTCCGAGCTTGAGGGTTGGTTTCCAAACATTTTGTTACTAGGCTACGTAACATCTTCAGCGGAGTTTAAGGGACGTCAGTGTCGGCGTTCTTCTATTTATAAGTGCCTCAGGTGTGGGTGTGTCAAGTGAGAGTCTTGTGGTGGGTCAGGTGTGAATCATCAGTTAGAGAAGAGGTCCCCAACCTTTTGAGCACCAGGGACCGTTTCCGTGGAGACAGGTTTTTCTGCGGACCGGAGGGGGCGTGGTTTCATGTACTGCCTGCATCCTGCGGATGGGGCTTTGCTTGTTTGCACGGACCGGTTTCTGGCATGCTGCGGCCCGCTGCCAGTCCACAGACCGAGGTTTGGGGACCCCTGAGTTAGAGACTTGTGATGGGTTGTTCAACATAACAGAATTAACAGAGTTGGAAGGGACCTTGGGGGTCTTCTAGTCCAGTCCGCTGCTCTGCTCAAACAGAAAAACCCTATACCATTTCAGATGAATGGCTGTCCAGTCTCTTCTTAAAAAACCTCCAGTGTTGGAGCACCCACAACTTCTGGAGACAAGTGGTTCCACTGATCAATTGTTCTGTCAGGAAATTTCTCCTTACTTCTAGGTTTGTTCTCTCCTTGATTAATGTCCCAGGAAAGCTCTCACTCTAAAATCTGCTTACCTTCGACGTTCTCGGGCTCACGTTCCAATGTCCGGGTTTTACAACGCAAGAATTCACCAGTCCCATCAATCCATACGTACGTAGCTTGCACGTAGTCACCCTGAGGCAGCTTCATATACATTTGTTTTATAGTTTTGCTCAAATGGGAACTTGCAGCGGTGGGCCATGGTTGCCGTTGTTCCTGAAGTTCTGCAAGTTCTGCAACCTTGGCCATCATCAAGAAAAAGGTTCAATGGTGGGAGGCAGGCGGAATCACAAGGACTAGCAAGCCGACCGCTAAAGAGGATCACCCATGCTCGGGTCTTGTGATGGGGAGGTCACATCCGGTCAGGGTCTTTGGGAGGTGAACTACTGGTAGTGGGGGCGGGGGGGCTTGTGTGGGTTGGTTGATGGTCGGTGCTGTCCCTGGTTGGCTGTGATGACCCAGGGCACAGCACCGAGGCAATGCAGTCAGCTGGCAATTCAAACCGCCCTTTAATGGCTCCAAATTCTCCCCAAATGCTCCCACGTTTCTGGCAAGCCTCCAAACACAGGAAGATACACACACCTCTGGCTGCAAGTAGTTTCACATACCGTCTGATTAGGAGAGGAATTTACTCAAGGCCATGGAGATAAGAAAGAATGACACATACATCATAAACCTAACGAGTCTGTGTGAATACACACTTGCCTGAGCAGTTTCAGAAGGGAATCCAAAATACAGTTCGAGTTCTTTAAACATCCGAGCAACGTTGTCAGCCAGTCCAATGGTCAGAGTTTCCGGGTTCCCAAGCAGAAGTCACAGAACAAGAGATCAGCAACAACACACACAAAACTCCAAGGAATCAGCGTTTGTTCCCGACAAATGCCTCTCCTCACAGCGTCTCCTTAAATCTAATTCTCCAGGTGTGCCTTGTGGAGAGGGGCGGGACGCTCTCCTCCCGAGTAGTTGAGCCTGCCTGCGTTGTTCCCTCCTTCTCTCCACTCTCCGTGCTCTAGGATCAGGTGGGGGTGGCCCTTGCTCATTGCCTGAACTCTGTCTCTCCTGTTCAGCCTGTCCCACTCCTGAAGGGCCCTAGCCTGCCTCGGCCTGCTCTTCCCCACATTCCTCTGAAGCCACAGACACCTCTCCCTTGACCTCCATAGGGTCCCGTTCCAGCTCATTTTCCTCCGCAGATTCAGGCTCCGATGGAGGCATGACACTGGCTGTGCAGTTGATTTGGATTCTGAGGGCTTCGTGGGCTGTGGGTTCTGACTTGAAATTTGGCCCTCGTGTCCTTGTCCACGTAACCATTATAACACCTTGGCTTTAAAAACATTGGGGTGAAGGGAGGTGAATAGAATGATGGGAATAAATGTATAAATGTATTTAGAAAATGCATTGTTTTCTAAACTTAGCAGAAAGGTAACAGTGGAGGATGAGTAACCGCTGAGTTTAGTAGGTTATTTTCTTAAACAAGGTTTCAGCTTCCATTGGTTACCTGTTCCCTTTTCCACGGCATCTTTGCAAAACTCCCACCAGCATCATACACGGTGAAACTGAAATTGCAAAGATACATTTCTTAAGTGGGGAAAAAGTCTGGTTCTGGAGCTCAGCCACTTGATCTCCTCTTTTGATCTGCTTTCAGAAAGGCTTATAATGAGTTCATGATTTTCAGGCAAGGATCTGGGTACCCTAGAGATTTCCTGGGTTCTTTTACGTGGTGTTTCAATTAACCATTCCTGTCTTGTGTGCATATAGGCAGAAGGGATACAGGTAGTCCTCGACTTACAACAATTCATTTGGTGACCGTTCAATGTTACAACGGCATTGGAAAAAGTGATATATGACGGTTTTTCATACTTATGACCGTTGCAGCATTCCCATGGTCATGATCAAAATTCAGGTGCTGGGCAACTGATTCATATTTATGACTGTTGCAGTGTCCTGAGGTCATGTGATCACCTTTTGTGAACTTCTGTCAAGCAAAGTCAATGGGGAAGTCAGATTCACTTAACCGTGTTGTTAACTTAACAGCTGCAGTGATTCACTGTGACAAGAGAGGTCGTAAAACGGGGCAAAACTCACTTAACAACTGTTTAGCTGAGCAATAGAAAGTTTGAGCTCAATTGTGATTGTAAGTCGAGGACTGCCTATATTGGAAACAGGCTAGGAATGGAACTGGCCATTAATCACCTCCTGAGATTCTGCATCAAATTAGAGGGCAGAAAAATGAGAGGAGATTTTTCTAAATTTCCCCAGGAGGAGAAATTCTCCAACAACTCCTTAAGGGTGAAGACGTTCTGTCACTGCTTTTGGAGAAATCCCACTGGAAAAGTTTCCTTAGGGTTTAATGGAAGGAGGAGAAATCAAGTGCCTGCAACTCTACAGGTAAAAGAATTTTACAATATAAGCCAGACCATATACTTACTCATTCACTCACGCATATGCACACACACACACACACAAATCCCTTGACTGCCTTATCACACAAGGAATGAAAGAACACCACATTCCATGCATAAAATCTCTGAAAGCAAATTGGATGGCAAATGCTCTTTCATCTGACTTAATAAGAACTGATAGGAGAAGCATGCAGAATTGCTTGGTTTTATCTATCTGTATACTACTAAAACTCTCGTCGTGACCTTTAACTGGATGAAATAGTGCACCATAGGGCAACAATTTTTGAACCAAAGTACCTAAAATGGGATGACTTATAGAATTCATCCAAAATTTGGAATGTATAATTCCTGAGGGAATTCCACACTGCTTCAGTGTGATTGGCTGCTGCTGCGGTGTCGTGATCTTCATTTTCAACATTTCGTGACAGTTTCCCAGACACTCTAGCAATCCTTCACTCCCTTCCCTACCGATCAGCAGCCACCTACCTGCCTGCTGGAAAGGTAAAGGGAGGGAGGAAGAGAGGGAATAGCTGTGTAGCTCATGAAAATATGTACCTTTAATAAAATGTGTTAAGTCTGAAAACATACTTCACCAAAACACTACTACAAAGGTGCTACTTCTGATCTTTCGTAAACACAATTCTTCTTAGAACTAGACAATCTGCCCCACTGGGTAATCATTTCAGAGATAGTCCCCTATTTAAACAGAAACAGAATGACCAAGGGCAGGCAAAAAAGTCATGGAGGCAGGAGTGACTTCCGACTTCCTGCTGGTTCCCCATTAAATTTCCTTGTGGGAATCTGGCAGGGAGCCTTCCTTCCTTCCTTCCTTCCTTCCTTCCTTCCTTCCTTCCTTCCTTCCTTCCTTCCTTCCACAGATGCAGTTTTTAAGCCACATGGATTAAAGCTGTCAAAACATTCAGGACCTGTCAATGGAACCAGGATGGAGAGTCACCTTTTGCTGCATGAAAACCCTAGATTCATCTGGCTGTGCACGCACACACACACGCGCGCGCGCACACACACACTATTTGCAATGTCCCCTAGATGACAAGTAACCTCCAGTTTCCTTCCTTCCTTCTTCCCTCCCTCCCTCCCTTTCTCCTTCCTTCCTTCCTTCCTTCCTTCCTTCCTTCCTTCCTTCCTTCCTTCCTTCCTTCCTTCCTTCCTTCCTTCCTTCCTTCTTTCCTTCCTAGAGCTTCGTCCAATTATACTGCTGAATTTCCCCAAACCTTTGCATATCATTCCATCCTATACATTCCATGATCACCTACCCAAAGCAAGACAACTTGGAGGCACCAATGTCAGTTCAGAGATTCATTCAGTCATAGTAGTCAACCTCCGCCCTGGGAGCACCCTTGGCCCTTTGATACAAGCCTTTAATCAACTAATTATTTCTGCTTCTGAATACCAGCCATTCTCTTTGGCCCATTCACTGGCTTCAGCAAAATGCTTCCAAGCATACCATCTGCTTTCTGTCTTACCCTTGTTTGCAAAGTGCTTTGTGGGCATAACTGCTCAGCATGGCTTTGAGTTGTGGCAAATGCCTTAGTCATTCCCATTTTACAAACAAGAAAGCTGAGGACCAGAGAGAGGAAACAAAGAAGTTCGAGGTGCAATTTGATGATACAAAACAGTCTTTTTCGTATCCAGGTGATTAAGGAGCCTTCTGGCCATAGAAGGAAGGATGTGTTTGCTAAAAAGCAAGAACGAGGGCTAACTGTACTTTTGACTTTGATGATCACTCTGCTTGTTGAGATGTCTTTTTTTTTAAAAAAACCAGGGATTTGCATGTACTAGACCAGGAATCTGGTCTAGTACTGCCTCTGATTTGAAACTCAAATTGCAAGCACAAAAAGAGTACAGGAAAAATGCCAAATCGTGACAAACGGAAAAAAGGAGAATTGTCATGCTGTGCAGAACTACAAGAGATCTCGCCTGAATAAAAAATAAGGGAGCACCTTTTGCGTTGAAAACACAAGCCCGATAAAGACTGAGCACATGCAATTGTTTAGAAAAAAAATGACAATTGAATTGTGGAGGAATGTGTGACTGGTGGAGATCCAAAACAGAACTTCCCAATTCAATGGCTGTCTACCACTGTGTTCAATTTCTATTAGTGTTTGCTTTTTTAAGTGTTGTTTGGGGGGGAAAAAGTTCTTCCTTACAATCTGGAGACAAAAGATTTGGGCCAGGTGGATCAAATCCAGCCAAGCAATTCATTTGTTTATGGCTAGGCCACAAATCTCTGTCAATCTGTCCTCTCCTTGCCTGAAGCCCTGTAGGCGGATAGAAACTCCAAGTTATTTTGGCTAATAATTATTTTGGGGTTGTTTTTTTGGGAAATGCAGGCTGGGTAGTTTGCGTTTCTTCTGCCTCAGATCAAAAGCCAGAATAACAGAGTTGGAAGGGACCTTAGAGGTCTTCTAGTCTACCCCCCTAGTGAAGCAGGAAACCCTGTACTATTTCAGACAAATGGTTGTCCAATCTCTATAAAAGCTATAAATGGTGATTGAAGTTGGAGAGAAGGTTTTCAATAGCTTGTATTTCTGCATCCCACTCTTGGTCAGGCAGATACGACACGATGGCAGCTAACCAGCTGGTGGTTTCCAGCAGGTTCTTCTTTTTCATGTTTGGAAGAGAAAAGGGTCTTCTTACAGGTAGTCCTCGAATTACGACCACAACGGATCCCAAAATTTCTGTGGCTAAGACGGTTGTTAAGTAGGTTTTGCCCCATTTTACGACCTTTCTTGTTACAGTTGTAAAGTGAATCACTGCAGTTGTTAAGTTAGTAACACGGTTGTTAAGTGAGTCTGACTCTCCCCCCCCCTTGACTTTGCTTGTCAGAAGGACCCAAAAGGAGATCCTGGACACTGCAACTGTCATAAATACATGCCAGTTGCCAAGCCTCTGAATTTATTTTTTTATTTTTTTTATAAACAAGTTTTATTGGTATTTTTGGGTTTTACATCAAAGTGCTTTAAGAATCCACGTGGAGATAGGGGGGTCAATCATCCAAAACAACAACAACAATATAATCAAACATAAATAATTCAATAATTCCTTAAAAGTTCCTTCTCTATTCCCTCAAGCTATAACCTAGTATTAATACATTTCTAAATAAAATTCAATCATTGTAAAAAAAAAAAATATCAATAGTAATTCACTTATATCCATCAAAATCCTGTTTTTAAGTTTAACTATTTTACCATTACCATTTTCCACTTTAGCCTAAAATGAACACATAAGTTACATTTCGGATCTCCCAACCAAGCCTCTGAATTTTGATCATGTGATGCTGGGGATGCTGCAACGGTGGTAAATGTGAAAAATGGTCATAAGTCACTTTTTTCAGTGCCGTTGTAACTTTGAACGGTCACCAAATGAATTGTTGTAAGTCGAGAACTACCTATAATTCCTCTGAGAAAGTGGCACATGTCCCCCTCTCCAGTTCTGTGTTAAACCTTCTGGGACAGTTGAAATGGTCTGTGGACAGACCTTGGAAAACAAGGCAAAGAGACGCAAACAAGGAAACGGTCAGATAAAAGGCGGGAATGCAGACAGGGCAAGAGTTTCAGAAGAGACCATCCCTAGTTTCTTGGACTGTACAAAGTACGGGTAGTCCTCGACTTACAACGGTTCATTTAGTGACAGTTCAAAGTTACAACGGCACGGAAAAAAGTGACTGATGACCGTTTTTCACAGTTAACGACTGTTGCAGCATCCCCCCTGATCAGGTGATTTACATTCAGACGCTTGGTAACTGGTTCACATTTACGACGGTTGCAGAGTCCCAGGATCATGCGATCCCCTTTTGCAACCTTAGGATAAGCAAAGTCGAGGGGGAAGCTGGATTCACCTAACAACCTTGTTACTAACTTAACAACTGCAGTTATTGACTTAACAAGTGTGGCAAGAAAGGTCGTAAAATGGGGCAAAACTCATTTAGCAGATTTCTCCCTCAGCAACATAAATTTTGGGCTTGGTTATGGTCGTAAGTTATAATAATAATAATAATAATAATAATAATAATAATAATAATAATAATAATAATAATAATAATAATAATAATAATAAAGTTGGAAAGGACCTTGGAGGTCATCTAGTCCAACCCCCTGCTTAGGCAGGAAACCCTATACCATTTCAGACAAATGGCTGTCCAGTCTCTTCTTGAAAACTTCCAGTGTTGGAGCATTCACCGCTTCTGGAGGCAAGTTGTTCCACTGGTTAATTGTTCTAACTGTCAGGAAGTTTCTCCTTAGTTCTAGGTTGCTTCTCTCCTTGAATAGTTTCCATCCGTTGCTTCTTGTCCTGCCTTCAGGCGCCTTGGAAAATAGCTTCACTCCCTCTTCTTTGTGGCAACCCCTGAGATACTGGAACACTGCTATCATGTCACCCCTCGTCCTTCTCTTCATTAAATTGAGGAACTACCTGTATATATATCTCTTCCCCTTTCTTCTTCTAGGTCCAGGAGAAAAGGGAAGAAGTTTGTGTGATTGATTGTAGCTTTACAATAAAGTAGAATTATCTCATCCGATCATATTTCCTGTCTGGGTCTACTTTATAAAGTTGACAGACAGTGCCCTGTCCGTTCTCATTTTCAGACCGCTTCACACATTTTCTTTTCCTGTGACCACTTCTGAAAAACTTCATCCAGTCCTGACCCTGTGTGGCCTGTCAACAATTCAGTGGTGAGAAAAATAAGGCAGGAAAACCCCAATGCCTTCCCTTCCCTGGAAAGTTGGGTCTTAGCTTAGTTTCTGTCTGAGTTAGGATCACTTCAGCCCGGTCATTTGTGCCTGAAGTGAAACTCTGGAATGATTTGTTCAATCATCCATCGGTTTGCTTTCTTGTCTGTGCACATTATTCTCAGGAGTTTTCTCTAACGTCAAAGTTCAAAAGCGTCCATACTCTTCCTGTCACGCTTCCTCAAAGTCCAACTTTCCCTTTCACGGAAGGTCACATGGAATATCACGGCCTGCACGATTGTGACCATTGTAGGTACAGACATGTCGGGATATCTGGTTATCTTTTCCAGGATCTTCATGGCTGCTCTACCAATTGCTTGTCTGCTACATATTTCTTGACCACGTCTTCTTCTTCCTTTCGTGTTGGTGGCTATTCCTAAAAGGCAGAAGCTATCCATCCGTTTAATATCCTCATTTTGTCAGAATTCTTCAATCTCTCCCAAATTAATTCTTAAGTTGTGTTGCTGAGAACTGGTCGCAGAACCTGACCTCGGATCTGTCCGGTACAAAGTAGAATTCAATGTGTTGAGACTAGGGCGGGCTGATTAAAGGTTGGTGTGATCCTAAATTTCTAATTATGATATGATCATAATCTCCTGGGCTCTTAGCCTTGCAAAACTACCCTCCCTTCCTTTCAAATTAGCTTTTGTTCAGCATTTTGGCAGCTACTTTCCCCCAAAATAGTGAAAAGAACTAGAATGGAAAGCTCAACTACTTAGCGTAGTAGTTAAGACGCTGGCCTAGAAATCAGAAGGCTGTGAGTTCTAGTGCCGCCTTAGGCATGAACGCTGGTTGGGTGACTTTGGGCCAATCATCAGGAGACTGAGAGTTCTAATCCCACCTTAGGCGTGAACGCTGGTTGGGTGACTTTGGGCCAATCATCAGGAGACTGAGAATTCTAGTCCCGCCTTAGACATGAAAGCTGGCTGGATGACTTTGGGCCAGTCTCTCTGTCTCAGCCCAGTCCACCTCACGGGGTTGTTGTTGTGGTGGGGAAAATAGGAGGAATATTAGGTGTTTGCTGCTTTGAGCTATTTACAGAAATAAAGCTGGGATAAAAATCAAATAAATAAATAAACTTCATTTCATTTCATTCACATGCATGTTTAATGAAATCCGGTTGCTGCAATAACTTCCCCATTATATATTTATTATATCTCCTCCTTCTCTGAAGACTTTACAATTCCGCAATACCTTTGAGAGTTTTTTTAGCAGTCACGTCAAAAGCTGTTTTGTTTTCACTGGATTCGTATGTATGTTTGCATTTATCGCTTTCGTAAATTTATTTTCTCTTGCTCAATGAGGAAGAAAGATCTTGAATCTAAACTCAAGGGAGGGAGATTTTGTTTCAAACCAGGGAAAGGATTCTGATAGAAAGAGTTGTTTGTTAGTGGAACAACCTATTTTAGAAAATAAGGATGTTACACAGAGAGGTTGGCCACCTATTTGAAATGATATATGAAGATATTTATTCTGCAGGACATGGGATGGGCTGTTGAGTCCTTTTGAGGTCCACGGGTAGTTCTCGACTTACAACCATTCATTTAGTGGCCGTTCAAAGTTACAATGACACTGAAAAAAGTGACTTATGACCGTTTTATCACACTTATGACTGTTGCAGGGTCATGTAATCAAAATTTGGACACAGAGCAACCGGCATGTTTTTATGGCTTTTTTTTTTTAGTGCCCAGGATCATGTGACCACCTTTTGCGACCTTATGGCAAGCAAAATCAATAGGGAAGCCAATTCACTTTACAACCGTGCTATTAACGTAACAACTGCAGCAATTCACTTAAGAACTGTGGCCGTAAAATGGGGCAAAACTCACTTAACAACTGCATCATTTTAGCAACTGAAATGTTGAGCTCAATTGTGTTCGTAAGTCGAGGACTTCTTATACTTTCTCAATTCATCCTAAACTTGCTTAAACTGCAAGAAGTGCTCCCCAAATGCTCCAGATTTTTTCTGGGATGTTTCACCCCCACATCACCTACATCACTTCTGCCATCTTTCCCCCATGTTGTGACCATTTCAAGACTCTCTTATGGAGAATGCACGATTTTACCCACCTTTCAGATCAGCTGTGCTTTCCTGTGTCCGTCACACACTGTGCCTTGTGAAACAACCTTCCCAAGTTGCTAACATCTTAACGGAGCAAGATTCATTCGGGTGGATATGCCAAGTGTGGGGGAATTTTTCTCCCTGTGTATATTTTGCCTGTGCACATATTTATCAGAGGATATTCTGGCAAATGGAACAGTGCACAAAATAAATCTTGATACGACGCTGCATATGATTCCATCAGCCTTCCTTTTGCTCCCTCCAAGATGCAAAATAGGACAGAAGAAAAGGATCACAGAATAGATGGTTCCATAAGATAAGATAAGATAACCTTTATTGTCATTTTTATATTGTGGGCACAACGGCATACATCAAAAATGAAATTTAGTTGCCCGCTCTCAAAGTGAAACACATACATGACACACACCTAAACATACTATGAACAACATATGTATAGACCCACATCCCTACATATACGTAGCAAATAAATATTAAATACTGTCCATCTTGAATATATAACGCAAGGAGGAAGCTTGAGAGTTCGCAAGGTTAATGCTGTATGGAATGAAACTATGGCTGAATCTGGATGTTCTGCTACGGATACCACGAAGCCTCCTCCAAGAAGGTAACAAGGAAAACAGGTCATGAAGAGGATGTGTAGTGTCCCAGATAATCTTACGGACCCTGCTCAAGCAACGCTTCTGTGCTATGTCCTGGATGGGAGGGAGGGAACTGCCAATGATCTTTTCGGCCATCCTCACCACTCTCTGCACCGCCTTCCTGTCTGAAGCAGTGATGCTTCCAAACCAGACTGTGATGCTGTATGACAGGATGCTCTCGATCGTCCCCCTGTAGAAAGTAGTCAGGACAGGGGAAGGAAGATGTGCTTTTCTCATGTGGCGCAGAAAATGCAGGCGCTGCTGTGCCCGCTTCACCAGTTTCTCACTGTTGAGCGACCAAGCCAGCCTACTCGTTAGCTGCACACCCAGGAATTTGATGCTGGTAACCATCTCCACAGGTGAATCATTAATGCACAGAGAAGTGTGGCTGTGCCTGCCTTTTCTGAAATCAACAATGATCTCTTTGGTTTTTCCGGTATTTAAAACTAGGCTGTTTTCCTTACACCAGTTCACCATAAAGGACATAGAGTACAATTCCAAATTAATTTGATAAAACACCCTCATTAAATTGAAGAAAACAGGGACTTTGTGATAGAGCCCCTTTGGAGAACACAAGTATGATTGGATTGATTATTATTTATTTATTATTATTTAGCGTATGATGAAAACATGACAGAAGAGAAGAAAACATAGATACACAGTCCACGTAATTACAAATAAAACTTCTGGGGGGGGGGGGTGTTACGGCAGTGGCCTCATAACCAGATGTCCAATTCAGCTATCCAGGCGATTGTCTCTGGCGTTGCTTCGTGCAGATCTTCTAAGGAACCAGAGAACGCACGCCGTGGGCAATCTTGCCCAATATGTTTAATAGTTTGCATATCAACATCACAATCGCAACAAGAGGAATCTTTCCATCCCCACTGATGCCGGGCAGAGGTGCTTCTTCCAGTATCACACCTAACTGTGTTCAATTTCGGCCAGAGAGAGGCAGATCAAAACCCGGCGGTTTGGTACAGCAGGGATCCCCAAGCCCCGGTCCATGGACCAGTACCGGGCTGCAGCATGCCAGCAACCAGTCCGCACAAACAAGCAAAGCCCCATCCGTGGGATGCAGGCAGCACACAAAACCACGCCCCTTCCGGTCCGCGGAAAAACCTCTCTCCACGGAACCGGTCCCCGGTGCCCAAAAGATTGGGGACCTCTGTGGTAGAAGGACCACTAATGGTCAGGCCACAAGAAGGTATCTTGGACCATTCCTCTTTCCAGGCATTTTCGGGGTTAAACTGGACAGATGTAAATAAATAACTGTTTTTCTAGCTGGTCTACGGGATGTCGGTCTTATGACGGGCTGCACATTGCCCTGGTGAATAGGAAGGGCCTTGTTGGTCAGCATCCTTGACCATAGCCGAATGAGAGCTTGTTGTCTTCTAATGTGGGGCGGTATGATATTGCTAAATATTGGATTGGTTATTGATTGGATTGATTATCGAAATGCATTGATTCTCCTTCCACTTGTTCTTTTATTTCTAATACACCAATGTTTCTCGACCATCGCAGTTTTAAAATGTGTGGGTTCTAACTCCCAGAATTCCCCAGTCAATATGCTGACTGGTGAATTCTGGGAGTTAAAAGTCCATACAACATCTTAAAATGGCTGAGATTGACCAAAACTAGAACAATCCCCTTCTCTCCCTCTTTTAGATGCTCCAGGTTATTTCTCTCTCACTTTCCTGTTAAACCTCATCCCTGACAAAAATAAACCCTGAATTTATTCATAGCTTATTTGGTAACCTTTTTTTTTTTTTTAATGTTCTCCTTTATGTTCTCCATTTTAATGTGGGAGATCCCTTAGGAGCCAGCTGCGCTTCATTGACCCGCTGATGGATCTGTTGATCTTTCCGTCTATATTTATGTATATTCCCACTTTTGCTCAGGAACTCTTGCTGAGAGTGGGACTTTAGTCAAATGAGATTAATACCGCTGTGTTAGGAGGAGGTTAAAAAAAAAAAAAAATCAAGGTGGGAGTCATGACTATGCAGTGGCGAAGAGCAGTTTTTTGCTTGGCAGGCAAACGGAATGACCTTGGTTTATAACAGCGCTTCCCAAAACTTGGGCAAATTACAGGTAGTCTTCAACATACAGCCATTCCTTTAGTGATCATTCAAAGTTCGAACATCACTGAAAAAAGTGACTTATGACTGTTTTTCACACGACCGTTGCAGCCTCCCCATGGTCACGTGATCAAAATTCAAATGCATGGCAACTGGTTCATATTTTATGACAGTTGCAATGTCCTGGGGTCATGTGATCCCCTTTTGCGACCTTCTGACAAGCAAAGTCAATGGGGAAGCCAGATATAATTGCAGTGATTCACTTAACAACTGTGGCAAGAAAGGCTGTAAAATGGAGCAAAACTCACTTAACAATGTGTTGCTTAACATCCTACATTTTGGGCTCAATTGTCAATTGTACCCAAAACTGAGTGAAAGGTGATTTTTCCTTAGATAATGACACATAAACCCATCCCAATAGGGAAATTTAAATTAACTTAAAGGTCACCACATGTATTAAAATACATTTAAAAAAATATCTCAAAGTATTCCAAAGAAGATGAAAAATGGTGAAATGACAAAAATTTGTTATAATGACATAAAATTCATTCAGTGATAATTGGTTTTATAATATGGGTAGCCCTTGAGTTACGAGTATTCATCAGGGGTAGACAACCTTGGCTCTTTTGTGACTCGTGGACTTCAACTCCCAGAATTCCTGAGTCAGCATAGCATTCTGGGAGTTGAAGTTCACGAGTCATAAAAGAGCCAAGGTTGCCTACCCCTGGTATAGACTGTGCTGAGGGAGGGGACTTACAACAGATCCTCAAATTCGATAAGACTTTCTAATAAGTGATTTTGGGTAATGAAGGAAAATGTTTGGGAAGGATTGGTTTAGACTCTCCGTGACATTTAAGCTCATGATCTTTTAAGGCAGGAGTCTTCAAACTTGGCCCTTTTATGACTTGTGGACTTCAACTCCCAGAATTCCTCAGCCAGGCATGCTGGCTGAGGAATTCTGGGAGTTGAAGTCCACAAGTCTTAAAAGGGCCAAGTTTGAAGACCCCTGTTTTAAGGTGTTGCTTCTCAATCTTGGTAACTTGAAGAAGGGTAGACTTCAACTCCCAGATGGGTGAGGAAGCTGGGGAATTCTGGCTGGGGAATTCTGGGAGTTGAAGTCTTCCCATCTTTAGGTTGCCAAGGTTGAGAAACGCTATTTTAAACAAAGGGCAGACAATCATGTGGATTTTTTTGGAGGGGGTGGCAGGAGCATGCTATACTAAGCAAGACTAAGATCCAAATAAATAGCAGGTAGGTGTCTCTCATATCTGTGGGATATGGGGGGGAGGGATGTTGGGTTTTTGGCCACTTGCACCCAGGAATTGCCGGATTGGATTGCAAGCTGGCTGAGGAATTCTGGGAGTTGAAGTCCACAACTCATAAAAGGGCCAGGTTTGAAGACCCCTGGCTTACACTCATGTCAAAAACACTGAGCCGCTTCTGGGTTGAAAGTATTAGCCGGCGACATCACCGGTGCCTGAAGGACGCCCAGTTGGGGGCTCCTTTCATGTCCTCAGCAGGAGCTGGAGCAAAGGATGGGCGCTCACCCCATCTCACGGCAGCACTCGGGTCTTGAACGCGGGCTTGCTAGCCTCCATCCCAGCATCCTAACCACCATGTTCCTTTATAGGTTGGTGATATTTGTGGAAATACAGGACCGTTGTAGAGGGTCATAGCTGCGTAGGAACATGCCTCCTCTATCAAGGTTTAACTCAATTTGCCTGGGGCAACTTCCAAATATTCTGCAACCTGCAAAGGCCACACCCCCATTTGTGCTTTTCTTGACTCATTCGTTGCCGCAAGAGCTTGTCTTATTTGCCTGTTGCTGAGCCAGAAATGGCTCTGTACTGATAGTCCTCAACTTACGACCACAATAAGGACCAGAATTTCTGTTGCTATGCAGGGCGATTGTTAAATGAGTCGCACCTGATTTTACAACCTTTTTTTTGTCATTGTTGTTAAGTGAATCACTGAAGTTGTTAAGTGAATCGTGTGGTCGTTAAGCAAATCTGCTTTCCCCCGTGGGAAGCTGGGAAGGTCTCAAGTATCGATGATGCGATGCTGGGATTCTGCAACCTTTCTAAATACATGCCGGTTGCCAAGCACCCAAATTATGGGATGCGGCAAAGCTCATTAGTGCAATGGACCATTATAAGTCACTTTCTTCAGTGCCGTTGTAACTTCGAATATTCGCTAAACGAATGGTTGTAAGTTGAGGACTGCCTCTATGTTAAAGGGAGGTTGGAAAATCACAAATAATAAAGCAGTTGGGGACAGCATTGCGAGTACACTGACAACAATATTGTCATGTCTGTGCTTGAGAATAGAATAGAACAGAACAGAATAGAATAGAATAGAACAGAGCTGGAAGGGACCTTGGAGGTCTTCTAGTCCAGCCCCCTGCTCAAGCAGGAGGACCTATACCATCTCAGACAGGTAATTGTCCAGTCTCTTCTTAAAAACTTCCAGCGATGGAGCACCCACGATTTCTGGAGGCAAGCTGTCCCACTGGTTGATTGTCCTCACTGTCAGGAAGTTTCTCCTTAATTCCAGGTTGCTTCTCTCCTTGATCAGCTTCCAACCATTGTTTCTCGTCCTTCCCTCTGGTGCTCTGGTGAACAACCCGGCCCCCTCTGCCTTGTGGCAGCCCCTCAGAAATTGCCACACACGCATTTACAAGAGCCTGTAGAGCAGGGGTGGGGAACTATGGCCCTTTTAGGACCTGTGGACCCCTTCAGGACTCCTGTGGCTCAGGAATTCTGGGAGCTGAAGTCCACAGGTCATAAAGGTCATAAAGGGCCTACTGTAGAGAGTCAGAGGCTAGCTGAAGCTGGGAGAAGATTCACTGCCATTGAGACTGGCAGGAATCATTGACTACTCTAAACACATAAAGTTGCTCGTTAGGCTGCAGAAGGAGTTAATGACTTGGCAAGTCCGTGTTTGAAATATTGGATTGACCTACAAGGAAGAGTACAGCATAATTACCTGCATAGCAGAATATGCTTGTTGTAATGCTGCATGATTTGGCACACAGAACCTCTTACTTTCCAAAACTGGTTATCCTTCCTGGATTCGGTGTGGCTCAATTGCTGAAATGCCCCAACAGAGATCTGTTTAGCAGAAAGACTTGTCCATCTCTGTTTCCTCCCAGTTCCAGATTTTGCCTCCTGATACTGTATACATAAGGGTCGTTTATAAGGGTTTTTCCCCGGTCTCCTTTTCGTTTCCTTCCTCAAAACGTCGCTTTGATTTGTGCCACGATCAATGAAATGATGATGGAGACAATGACGGTGGACATTTTAAAAATGTCTTCAGAATGAAATATTGGCATTTGTAAAAATATAAGAATAGCCTTCTTGGATGAAGCCAAGGCCTCTCTTGGTCCAGCATTTCATTTGGGGGCTGATCCGATGCTTCTTAATAAATGGAGTTTTTATCCCTTTTCTGTTATTGCTTCCTTGCAACGGATATTTGAAGTCATGTCACCCCGCTGCAATTTAGGATAGTTTGAATCTTCAAAACGGACAGCCTGTCGCTAAGTGATATGGTTGTGAAGTGCAACTTCACAGGACAGTGTTAGCAACACCAGCTTTGGCATTTCTAGTTGATAAGCAAACCCTGTGATATCACGTGGTTGCCATTTGTGGCCTCCTGCAGGCTTCCCCAATGACTTGGCTGGTCGGAAGCCAGCATTGAAGGTTTATGATCCTGAGAACTGCGACTGTCATAATTGCAAACTGGTTACCCGGAGCCCAAATCGTGATCGTGTGACTGCTGCGATGGCCATAGCTTCAAAGACCAGCCCTAAATCTCCACATTCAGAGCCATCATAATTTCAGACGGTTCACTGAACAAACGGTTATTAACTGAGGGTTACCGGTGCTATTAGTTAAAGTAGTTATTTATTAAATTATGTTCATGTCATAAATCTTGGGTGTCAATGAACAATCCAAAGCTTCATGAAGGGGCTGATATGCTAGAGAGTTTGAGGACCCCTCTTTTAGAGGGGGATAAGAAAACGGGGCTGTATCGCTCTATCCTCTGGACCGCGACTGATCTCAACATGAAATCAAATCAGCATCGGAACTGATGTGTCTCTGCGCTTAGGAGATCCCCAGAGAATTCCGAGGCTGTAAGCCAGGCTAAGAAATCAAAACGCCATCCTAGAAATAGGCAGCGCAAACCGCTTCTCTCTTTTGCCTGGAACTGGACTCAAGGGAGCCTTTAGGTTTATTTGAAATTCCACTTTTAGTTTTATTCTCCTCAGAGACCTCTCTAGCGGGGCTGAATTTAAACTTAGCTGTGGAAGTCTTCTGCCCTCTGCTGGCGGCTAGCACATTTACATGGCTGCCCCGCTTCTGGTTTAAGCCTTCTCCGCAACCAGCTGTGGGGCTACGGATGGCACAGGGGGACCAGCAGTGACCACCAGCTCTCTTGAGACTCTGCTAAGCAGAAAAGAAGGAGGGCTTATGGTGCTGTCATCCTTGGCAAAGGCAGGCTTTTATCCACACCTGAATCTCAGAAACTCTTTATAAGGGAGAGGTAGGCTCCCCAAGCAGTTGTCCATGGGTCACATGCAGAGTGATGCTTCAAAGTAGCTAAGCAGAGCCCTAAGCAGGCAAGGTTTGCAGTTCAGAAAATTTGGATCATCAGAAGCTTTTCAGTTTTGTTTACAGAAGAAATTGCCCATCTATTTCTTCATTCTTGTTTTCTTCCTTCCCTTCCCCTTCCCTCCCCTCCCCTCCCCTTCCTCTTCCCTTCCTCTTCTGAAGTCACACATACAACTTTGCCGTTTCAAAAGTTGAAACAACGATATAATCAATTAAAAGCGATCATGGTGGAAAAAGGGTTAAGTCACTTTTTTCAGTGCTGTTGTAACTCTGAACATTCACTAAACGACTGGTTGTAATTTGAGGACTACCTGTAATCTGGATTCCCAGGAGGGAGGGGCTGCTTTCCAGAGGACCAAGAGACAGCAAAGTTTCGACAATTTGGATGGGAGAAAGACGGCTCCTCCCTCGAAATTCTCAAAATATACCTTTAATGATGCCATCGGGAGCTTTAGTTCGGCAAGATTTCTGTCTATGAGCGAAGAACAATTAAGGAAACTGCTTAGAAGTAACTGTACATGTCTTTCCTGGTTTTGGATGTCTGGCAGAACCACAACCAATAAAAGAACAGGCAGCTGATAGACAGGTGTCCAGCCTCTAAAGCAGAATATTTGTAGCTCGGGGTTGAAATGAGGACTCCTTGGTGCCCTCTGAGCTTTGTTGTTTTCTTGCAGACGTTTCATTACCCAAACTAGGTAACATCATCAATGCTATAGAATAGAATAGAATAGAATAGAATAGAATAGAATAGAATAGAATAGAATAGAATAGAATAGAATAGAATAGAATAGAATAGAATAGAAAATATGGAACGGAGTGGAACGGAATGGAACGGAACGGAACGGAACGGAATAGAATAGAATAGAATAGAATAGAATAGAATAGAATAGAATAGAATAGAATAGAATAGAATAGAATAGAATAGAATAGAATAGAGCTAGAGCTAGAGCTAGAGCTAGAGCTGGAAGGGACCTTGGAGGTTTTCTAGTCCAGCCCCCTGCTCAAGCAGGTGGACCTATACCAGTGGTGGCGAACCTATGGCATGTGTACCAGAGGCGGCACTCAGAGCCCTCTCTGTGGGCACGCGTGCCATGCCCCAGAGATGGCAACCGTCCCTCTTTAACCAGCTGCCCGCTAACTCACCGAGGTCCCACGTGGCCGGATGCATCCCAGCACGGCTGGTTTCCCTCCCCCCGTCCCATCCCTCCTGGCCTCGCATGCTCTCCTTTTCCTGGGCACAACCCACTGCATCGCCTCCTCAGCTGTCGGCCGTCCGTCCAGCTCAGAAGCGGCTTCTCTGAACTGCTGGCGGCGGGCTGCGGAGCCCCAGAGTGCGCCGGTCGAGGGGCCGGCAGGCTGTGGCTGCTGACGGACACTGTCGGCCCCCATGCGCTTGCTGGCCTCTGTGTGCAGGGGCCGATGGTGTCAGGCAGCAGCCACCCCGGCCTCTGCCTCGCCTTGCCCTGCGACAATGGCACCCCCACCCTGCCTCGCCTCTCCTCGCCACCCCACAGGACGAGCCCACTGCCCCACCTGCCAGAGACCCCCTGGATCTCCCCCAACCCTGCCTGGCCTCCACAGGCGTCCCTCCCCACGAGCAACATCAAGGTGACCACGCTCACCTTGGCCACACCCACCCAGTCTGCCATGACCACCACAGCCACGCCCACCCAGTGGGCCACGCCCACCTGGCACCCGGCGATAAATAAGTGGGTTTGGGGTTGCAGTTTGGGCACTCGGTCTCTAAAAGGTTCGCCATCACTGACCTATACCATCTCAGACAGGTGATTGTCCAGCCTCTTTTTAAAAACTTCCAGCGATGGAGCGCCCACGATTTCTGGGGCTAAGCTGTTCCATTGGTTGATTGTCAGGAAGTTTCTCCTTAATTCTAGGTTGCTTCTCTCTTTA
Organism: Azemiops feae; assembly: GCA_023970755.1. Lineage (NCBI taxonomy): Eukaryota > Metazoa > Chordata > Lepidosauria > Squamata > Viperidae > Azemiops > Azemiops feae. Next base: position 292,736 of record JALGBA010000907.1, on the reverse strand, counting down.
ATCAGTTTCCAACCATTGTTTCTCGTCCTTCCCTCTGGTGCTTTGGTGAACAACCTGGCCCCCTCTGCCTTGTGGCAGCCCCTCATTTACTGGAACACTGCTATCATGTCTCCCCTATTTCTTCTTTTCTTTAGACTGGCCAAACCCAAGTCCCGCAGCCGTTCTTCGTATGTTTTAGCCTCCAGGCCTTTGATCATCTTAGTTGCTCTTCTCTGAATTTTTTCCAGACTCTCAACATCTTTTTTGTGATATGGGGACCAAAATTGGCTGCAGTAATCAAGGTGTGGTCTAGCACTGATGATGTTACCTAGTTTGGGTGATGAAATGTCTGCAAGAAAAAAACCAAGTTCAGAGAGCACCATGGACCCCTCATGTCCAGTCTCTGCTTGGAGACAATGAAGACTCGAGTCCTTGGTTCCAGAGCTGTGAAGATGCTTTTTTCAAGGCTAATGGCATCTCCCTTCCTATAACTTCAGCCTTGCAAACTTCATCTCTGTTGTATCATAATTGGAAAAAAAAAATCTCTATTGTTTGCTTTTACTTTCTTTTTCCCCTTCTGACTCCTCCTTTGCAGAACCCCTTCCATCTCCACATGGACCAATGCAGTGACTTTGAAACTCTCCTGGACCTGCTGGTCACCATCTTCCATGCCAACCGTTGGCAAGACGTCACCCTGGTTTTGTGCCAAGCGTGGGATGCCTCGGCCTTCATTGATCTCTGGACCAGCCACGCCCACCTGGAGAAGACGGCTGTGATTGACTTGAGCTTCCTCGACGAGAGAGAAGCAGCTCGCCACCTTCGGCGGCACTTGGAGGAATACCGCGAATTGCCCGGCCCGGCTTTGCTTTTCGGCTGCAATGCTCAACTCTCCCAGCTCGTCTTTCGGATGGCGAAGGAGTTGGGGGTCACTCAGCAGTTCCACTGGATTTTGGGGCAACCCCAGAACGTGGATGAGCTGCAGACTGAGGGGCTGCCCTTAGGTCTTTTGGCCTTTGGGGAGGTGGACAGGCCCTCCATGGAACACTTCGTCCAGGACGCCATAGAGCTGGTCTCCCGTGCCATTTCCCGGGCTGTCTACGTTCGTCCTGACCTCGCCCTCATCCAGAGCATGGTGAATTGCAATGACAAACACGTTGTGGACTCTGAATCCTCTGGACTCTACCTTTCCCAGTGAGTAAGCCACTCTTGATTTTTGGATCCATAAGAGTAACAGATCCCTTCTCCCAGCATGCACACATTTTTCGGTACAGGTAGTCCTCGACTTACGACCACAATTAAGCCCCTACGAAAGGCAGTTGTTAAATGAGCTTTGCCCCATTTCACGACCTTTTTGCCAGAGTTATTAAGCGAATCACTGCAGTTATTAAGTGAATCCTGTGGTCATTAAGCGAATCTGGATTCCCCCATTACTTTGCTTGTCGGAATCCAGCTGGGAAGGTTGCAAATGGGGGTGACGTGATCATGGGGCAGTGCAACTGTCATAAGTACATGCCAGTTGCCAGCCATCTCAGTTTTGATCACCTGACTGTGGGGACATTGCAATGGTCGTAAGCGTGCAAACCAGTCATACAGTAAGTCTGGTTTTTAGTGCCGTCGTAACTTCGACCAATCACTAAATGAATGGTTGTAAGTCAAGGACTATCCGTATGTACTTGGCAAGGCCAGTGATATACCACGGACCTCCTTCCATGAGGAAAAGGAATTCTTCAGGGGACTCATACAGAGGTGCAACAGGCAAGTATCCCTGAGGCCGGTTGTTAGATTGTGCTTATGAATTTCCGTCAGGTCTGCATATAAGAAATTAAACGAGTCTGGGTAATTAGAATTACGAGAGATGAAATCCCAATTTACCAACCTAGAGGGCACCAGGTTTATTTGCAAAGTGCATCTAAATCGACGATGCCAAACCCAAATCGAAAGGGGGTCCATGAAAGAGTACATAACAATACCCAAGGGCCACATATTGGTAACACCTTTCATACCCAGGTAGTCCTCGACTTGTTTAACAACTGTTCAAAGTTAAACCACACTGAAAAAAGTGACTTACGACCTGTCCTCACACTTACAACCGTGCCCCTCTGGTCACATGATCAAAATTTGGGCATTTGGCAACTGGCATGTACTGTGACAGATGCAGCATCCCGGGGTCATGTGATCGCCCTCTGCGACCTTCCCAGCTGGCTTGCAAGAAGCAAAGTCAATGAGGGAAGCTGGATTCACTTACAGCAGGGCTCTTCAAACATGGCCCTTTTATAACTTGTGGACTTCAACTCCCAGAATTCCTCAGCCAGGCACACGTGCCTGGCTGAGGAATTCTGGGAATTGAAGTCCACAAGTCATAAAAGGGCCACGTTTGAAGAGCCCTGACTTACAGTAAGAACTACATGTGGTCATTTAACGATTGCAGTGACTCGCTTAATAACTGGGGCAAAACGGCCATAAAATTGGGCACAATTCACTTAACAACCACCTGGCATAGCAATGGAAGTTCCAGTCTCAACTGTGGTCTTAAATCGAGGACTAACCTATGTTACATTTAGGGAGCTCCTATCACAGGCTCCAAACAACCTGTGTTGCAGCAATTAAGTTCCAGCAGCAAAAGCTTGTGCAAGACTGCACAAATCACAGATTTGGTGTTTTGGTGATTGGTGGCCAAATTTATTATTTCGTTTTAAAATGTACATTGTCCATGCTTTGCTATGTTATTATTTTATTTTCTTAAATATTATCCAGCTGTGTTTTAACCTGCTTCGGGCCCAGTGTTTGACACCTGTGATTGCAACCATAGTAAAGCCTTCTAGCAATTAGCAGCAGAGCATTTTAGAAACTCAGGAATCAAGATCACCTGAAGTGTTAGTGCCACTTTATAAGGCCTTGGCAAGACCACATGTGGAATATTGCATCCAGTTTTGGTGGCCACGATATAAAAAAGATGTGGAGACTCTAAAAAGAGTGCAGAGAAGAGCAACAAAAATGATTAGGGGACTGGAGGCTAAAACATATGAAGAACGGTTGCAGGAATTGGGTTTTTCTAGTTTAATGTAAAGAAGGACTAAGGGGGACATGATAGCAGCCTTCCAATATCTCAGGGGCTGCCCGAAAGAAGAGGGAGTCAAGCTATTCTCGAAAGCACCTGAAGGCAGAACAAGAAGCAACGGATGGAAACTAATCAAGGAGAGAACAATTCCAGAAATAAGGAGAAATTTCCTGACAGAACAATTAATCAGTGGAACGACTTGCCTTCAGAAGTTGTGGGTGTTCCATCACTGGAAGTTTTTAAGAAGTGATTGGACAGCCATGTGTCTGAAGTGGTATAAAGTCTCCTGCTTGAGCAGGACTAGAAGACCTTCAAAGTCCCTTCCAACTCTGCTGTTCTATTCTATTCTATTCTATTCTATTCTATTCTATTCTATTCTATTCTATTCTATTCTATTCTATTCTATTCTATTCTAATTTTCTATTCTAGTCTAGTCTAGTCTAGTCTAGTCCAGTCCAGTCCAGCCCATTATTCTATTTATTCCATTCCATTCTATTCCATTCCATTCTTCCAAGGTCCCTTTCAACACTGTCGTTCTGTTATTCTGATTCCTGCTTTTCTCTGTCTCTCTCCATATTCCAGGTTTTTAGCCAACACATCTTTCCATGGCCAGACAGGCGAGGTCTTTGTGCAGAACACCTCTCACATCCACACTGACCGTCACTACAAAATCTGGAGCCTGCTGAGGGATTCGGTGGGCCAGCCCACGTGGGTGACGGTGGGCAGCTGGAAGGGGGGCGAGATGGAGGCCGAGGAGGGCAGCTGGCCACAGCACCTGCAGCGCAAGAACCAGGCCGAGGGCGGGGGCTTCTCACGCATGAAGCTGCGGGTGGTGACCTTGGTGGAGCACCCCTTTGTCTTCATCCGGGAGGTGCGTAGGTATATCGGATACATGGGGGCACCTGCTGAGCGCAGCAGAACATCCAGATTCAGCCCTAGTTTCATTCCATACAGCGTTAACCTTGTGAACTCTCAAGCTTCCTCCTTCCGTTATAGATTCAAGATGGACAGTATTTAATATTTATTTGTTACGTATATGTAGGGGTGTGGGTCTATACATATGTTGTATATAGAATTTTTTAGGTGTGTGTCATGTATGTGTTTCACTTTGAGAGCGGGCAACTAAATTTCATTTTTGATGTGTGCCATTGTGCCCACAGTAAAAAAATGACAATAAGGGTTATCTTATGTTAAAAAAATATAAAATTGTGCAACATATAACAGCCTTTGATTAACTTGGCATTCTCCAGATCTGCTGGTTACAGATACCTAGTCTTCAACTTACAACCATTTGTTTAGTGACCATTTGAAGTTACAATGGCACTGAAAAAAGTGACTTTTGACTCTGTTTCACACTTACAACCGTTGCAGCATCCCAATGGTCATGTGATCAAAATTCGGGCGCCTGGCAACTGGCATGTATTTATGGCGATTGCAGTGTCCCAGGGTCATGTGATCATTTGTAACAAACAAAGTCAGTGTGGAAGCCCGATTTACTTAACAACTGTGTTACTGATTTAACAACTGCAGCGATTCATTGAACAACTGTAGCAAAAAAAGATCGTACAATGGGGCAAAACTCACTTAACAGCTGTCTGGCTTAGCCACATAAATTTTGGGCTCGGTTGAGGACTACCTGTATAACATCCATCCTCCACATAGAGAAGATCAGATTGGCTGGGAACAATGGATGTTGTAGTCTTGCACATTCAAGCAGAGTCAGATGGGGAGCACATATGTATGGTCTCTTTCTGGTGAAAATTGAGATATGACGCCAAAACATGATGAAATAGGCATCAGTATACAGTATTGCAATGCAAACTGCAGCCTTTCAGATGTGCATCCCAAAATAGCACACAAGTACATACAGGTAGTGCTCACGGTGAATGCTCCAACACTGGAAGTTTTTAAGAAGAGACTGGACAGCCATTTGTCTGAAATGGTATAGGGTTTCCTGCCTGAGCAGGGGGTTGGACTAGATGACCTCCAAGATCCCTTCCAACTTTATTTATTATTATTATTTCATCATCATCATCATCATCATCATCATCATCATCATCATCATCATCATCATCATCATTATTATTATTATTATTATTATTATTTACCGACCATTCATTCAGCAATCATTCTACCGTGTTTTCCCGAAAGTAAGACCTACCCTGAAAATAAGCCCTACCTTGACTTTTGGGGGTGGGCCTAATATAAGCCCTAACCCAAAAATAAGTCCCAGTTTTGGGGTGAGGCACATGCCTAAAAATCAAGCTACGGCGGGGGTGGGGGGGTGGAACTGCCTCCTGCACCCCGCACCCCGCACCCACTTACCTGGCAGCCAGGCCTCTCCTCGCCGGCCCACTTCTTCTGCGGCGTCCCCAGGCCTGCATTTCGCAGTCAGGCCTTTCCGGAAGACCTCTGCAGCCGAGAACCGAGCTAGAAATTGAATCCATAGCTCGGTTATCAGCTGCAGAGGCCTTCTGGAAAGGCCTCTGACTGCGAAAGGCAGGCCCGAGCTCCATTCAGTGCTGCAGAATGAAGCTGCTCCTTTGGCCGCAGAAGAAATGGGCCGGCTGGGCGGGGCTGTCGGTGCCTGAGGTGAGTGGAAAAGCCTCCCCTCCCGAAAATAAGACCTGGTGCCTCTTGGAGGCCAAAAAAATAAAATAAGACTGGGTCTTATTTTCAGGGAAACACTGTAAGTCTATTTGCCTGATCCATTTGCAGGGAGCTAGGCCCAAAAGGATTTGGAGGGTGTCAAGTTGGAGAGGGCCGATCTCCAGGTTTCTCCTGGCCAGCCCCTTTTATTTCCCGCTTTATATTCAAAAGGTATTAATTAAGTGCTCTTTCCAGGTAGACGAAGAGGGCAACTGTCCGGCAGGGCAGCTCTGCCTAGATCCTCACACCAACGACTCCTCCGTGCTCAACGCCCTGTTTGAGGAGCTGAATTCGGAGAATGGCTCCGTGCCCATGGAGTACCGGAAGTGCTGCTACGGCTACTGCGTCGACCTCTTGGAGAAGCTGGCCGAAGACCTGCCCTTCGACTTTGACCTCTACATTGTGGGGGATGGAAAGTACGGGGCTTGGAAGAACGGCCGCTGGACGGGGCTGGTAGGAGATCTCCTGAGTGGCACGGCCCACATGGCCGTGACCTCCTTCAGCATCAATTCAGCCCGGAGCCAAGTGATTGACTTCACCAGCCCTTTCTTCTCCACCAGCTTGGGCATCCTGGTGAGGATCCGGGACACGGCATCGCCCATCGGGGCCTTCATGTGGCCATTACACTGGACCATGTGGGTGGGCATCTTCGTGGCTCTCCACCTGACGGCCCTCTTCCTCACCTTGTATGAGTGGAAGAGCCCCTACGGCATGACGCCCCACGGCCGCAACCGCATGAAGATCTTCTCCTACTCCTCCGCCCTGAACCTCTGCTATGCCATCCTTTTTGGCCGCACCGTCTCCAGCAAGACCCCCAAGTGCTGGACGGGCCGTTTCCTCATGAACCTCTGGGCCATCTTCTGCCTCTTAGTCCTTTCCAGCTACACAGCCAACCTGGCCGCAGTGATGGTGGGCGAAAAGACGTTTGAGGAACTCTCTGGGATTCATGATCCCAAGGTTGAACAAATACTTCCTTTCTATGCTCCTTGCCCTTCTTTCACCGTGCCCTACCTAGTCTCCCTGTCTTACATTCTTCTCCATCTTCTTTCCTTTCCTCCAAATTTCTTCCCTGTCTCTGCTTTCCGGTGTCCCATTGTTGAGCTTGGCTTTCCCTCCATCACCTTCCAGCTTTGTGGACCATTAAAAAAAAAAAGAACAATTATGTTGCATCTAACCAAAGTTTGTTGACTCTGGGTTTCTCCCCTTGATGTTCCCGGATGATCAAACCCTCTGAGAAGCCTGCAAATCCTCTCCATTGTTATTTACCCCAACAGCAGACACTTAGTGGTAGACTACAGATAGTCCTCAACTTACAGCAGTTCATGTAGTGACCATTCGAACTTACAATGGCACTGAAAAAAGTGACCATTTTCACACTTATGACCGTTGCAGAATCCCCATGGTCATAAAATTCAGATGCTTGGCAACTGACTCGTATTTATGACCATTGCAATGTCCCAAGGTCATGTGATCACTTTTTGCAACTTCTGCCAAGCAAAGTCAATGGGAAAGTCAGATTCACTTAACAACGGTGTTATTGATTTAACAACTGCAGTGATTCATTTAACAACTGTAGCAAGAAAGGTTATAAAAACTCACTTCACTGTCTCATGTAGCAACAAAAATGTTGGGTTCAATTGTGGTCGTAAGTCAAGGACTATTTATATATCTTGAAACAGAAGCCCCAAGTACCTCTTTGCATATCTCCACCCATCTTCCTCTTCTTCCATGAATTTATTTAGTCCTTTTTTAAAAACCTGTGACATTTCTGTGACATCTTGAGATGGTGAAATCTTGCATGACTGTCTGCTTGGGGGAAGATTCCTAATGCCAATTTCAGTTTAACATAGTAACTTTTTCCCTTTTTCTCACACACTGAATAGTACTTAAAAACCTCCTAAAATATTATATTTTGGTTGATTTCCAAAGCACTGGAGGGCAGTACAAGAAGTAATGGATGAAAACTTATTAGAGATCCAGTCTAGAACAAAGGAGAATTTTCCTGGCAATGAGAACAATTAACCAGAAATTGACTCCAGAAGTTGTGGGTTCTTTTATCATTGGAGTAGAGATTGGACAGCCATTTGTCTAGAATGGTATGAGCAGTGGGTGGACTAGAGAAGACCGCCAAGGTCCCTTCCAACTCTGTTATTCTGCATTCCCCCTAAATTAAAATTTTAATCTTCAGTCCGAGAGTTGCTTTCATCTCTTGAAATGCCTGAAGACAATCCTGCAGGCCTTTTTTTTTCCTGTTCTCAAATCCTCTGTGATATTTATCACCCTTCTGTTGCTGACACGTTCTCATTTGAGAACATCCCATGAAACCACATCCTTTCCCTTTTTCTGCTTTATCCACCCTCCATTTCTTTCCCTTCTTTTATCCTCCCACTCTGATTTCTGTTGCAATCGTTTAAAAGAATGTTCACATTAAAAGAAAAGAATTCCACTCCCAATTAAAAACAACAACAACACCAAATCTAGGAGCTGATGGGTCTCATCCCGGTTTTGCTTTCTGCAGCTCCACCACCCGTCCCAGGGTTTTCGTTTTGGCACTGTCTGGGAGAGCAGCGCAGAGGAATATATCAAGAAGAGTTTCCCAGACATGCATGAATACATGAGGCGGCACAGCGTCCCCACCACCCCTGCGGGGGTCACGATGCTCAAGTAAGGGAGGCGCGGCCTGAGGAAGAACAATTCGGGGTTGGGGGGGGGAAGTGACGTTGGTGTTGTGGTGGGTTGGCATCTCTTCCGGTTGTAGTTCCTGCCTTTTGGGGCCACTTATCTAATTTCAAAAGGTTTTCTGCAGGAGACCACTTGAAACATCTGGAGATGTTTCTCCTTAAGGACCTGGTCAATTGTTTGCTTGAGAGGAGGCTAAGATCATTCCTCTCTCCAGTCATCTGTGCTGTGCTAATAGGTAGAACCTCAAAAGCCTGGACTGGGACTGAGTTCTAGTCTCCCTTCAGCCATGGAAGACCTCTGGAAGACCTAGGGCCAGCCCCTCTCTCTCATCCCAACAGCCAATGTGGTCCAGTGCTGAAGGTCCTGGACCAAGAACAGGGAGATCCAGGTTCTTGTCCCATCTCAGACTTTGGGCTAGTGCCTCTCTCTCAGCCCAAAGCCAGGTGGTCCAGTGGAGAGGGTGCTGGACTAGGAGCAGGAGAACCCAGCTTCAAGTCCCTCCTCAGCTAAAGAAGCTCCTTGAGGGACTTAGGCCTACCCTCTTCTCTCAGCCCAGCCTACCTCAGCTCACCAGGTTGTTCTTGCAGGGGGAAATGAGAGAAGGAAGAGAGAAGGAGCCTCCTGAGCTCCTGAATAATGAAAGGTGGGCTTGTGCTGGGCCAGTATGTAAATCAGGCTAGAGCATATATTTACCTTAGAAAACTGTGTGTAGAGCAATTAGCATTTAAGGGGTTTAAGAGATGGCCTCTGGGAAATGTAGTCTAGTTGTTAGTCAGTCCTATATCTTATCTAGTCAGTGGGAGGGGCTTCAAAGTTTATTACAGGATGTCCTGGCTATGTGCCAAGGTTGTAAAAGCCTTTGTTTAATCAAGCATCATGCACTCATCGATTGGCATCCGTAACCATGCCTAGCTGAGATGGGGAATTATTCCTTTTTACCTACGAGAATGGACAGATATGAATATGACTGGATGTATCTACTGCAAAGTAAGTCTCTGCTTAGAAATCCTGGACAATAAATATTTGTTTAAAACCATTTTCATGGAGTTTATGCTATCTGGATCAGAACTATAACGCATCTCAGTTCACGGTTCCAGAACAGGGCTATAAGTCACATCCCTCAAAGAAAGAGGCAAGTCTAAGCATTCTGCTTCTGTTATACTTTCCCCCTTGACATCCCACTGCTGCACATGGGGAATGATGGGTTACCATCCTTCCTCCCTCCTCTCCCGCACTGTTCACATTTTACCAACTTGATTGGGCCAGGAAGATAGATTTTTGTACAGGTTACACGTTGAGACAGAGTACAAGGATCTTACCAATTAATCATTATATTGTATTACAACCCCACTGTGTTTGCTGAGGTAATGTCACTGAGATTTGTTCTTGGGCATCTGTAAGTCTTAAGGAGGCAATACAGGTAGTCCTTGACGTCTAACCATTTACTTACTTAGGCGACTGTTTGATGTTGCGAAAGCACTGAAAAAAGTGACTTGTGACTAGGCCAGGGGTAGGCAACCTTGGCTCTTTTATGACTCGTGGACTTCAACTCCCAGAATTCCTGAGCCAGCATGGCTCAGCTTGGGAACTCTCACTTTCCCCTCAGCATGGCTGGCTCAGGAATTCTGGGACTTGAAGTCCACGAGTCATAAAAGAGCCAAGGTTGCCTACCCCTGGACTAGGCCTTGCCCTTATGACTGTCACAGTATCCCACACGGTCACATGGTCAAAATTCAGCCAGCAGGCATTTGGCAACCAGCAGGTATTTATGAGAGTTGCACTGTCCTGGGATCATGTGATCACCATTTGCGACCTTCCCAGCTGGCTTCCGACAAGCAAAGTCAACACGGAAGGAATTGCGAAGAGGTGCTCCCTTAATGAGCCATGATCCTCACTTAACAACGGCAATGAGAACGCTAAGTGACGCAGTCAGATCATGTCTTACGGTCACATCTCTTAGCAACTGAAATGTTGGTTCCAACTGCCTTCGTAAGTCAAGGACTACTTGTCATATGAGAGAGAGAGGGAGAGAGAGAGAGAGAAAGGACTTGCCTCCGTTTCCCTACCAAGAAAGCAGAACTCTTGAAACTTGCATCATTTCAAAAGGAACTTTTATTGGCAGGTACAGACAGCAGGAAAGCTAGGCAGGATCTGAGGGTTTCCCGCCCGAATCGATAGGTAAAACCCACGTAATAATAACCCCACCCCAACTGTCCGTCCGGTCGGTTCAAACAGGCCAATCCGTAGGTGACAATGAGCCATGTGAAACGGACCGATAAGGCGCCTCTCTCATCGCAGTTTCCTCCCTCCGCACCGAGATAAGGCAGACGGCCCCGAGGCATTCCTCTCACACCGTGGAGAGGATACATCAAAGCAGATAGAGGAAGCATGTACTACAAACACTACAAACCCTTCCCCCCCTCCAGGGAGAATGGCAGAACCCGACAGCTTAAGCACAAAGAATATCTGAAGTGGGGGAATTAACAAATGAGGGTTCTGATAGAGAGAGTGAGATGCTGTGAAAGTTGCAAATGCGGGCATTGATTGCAAAGTTACTTTTTCGTCACTGTCATCTGTCCAAGGCAGTCGCTGAATGAGGACTACCTGTAGACTTAATTAATGCTGCCCAACTTAATGGCAGTTTGTTTCTCCTCACCAGGATCAACCCCCCAAAGCTGAATGCCTTCATCATGGATAAATCTTTGCTGGAATACGAGGTCTCCATTGATTCAGACTGCAAACTCTTAACCGTTGGAAAGCCATTCGCTATTGAAGGTATGGCAAAAACATCTGGATTGAGGCAGAGCAAGGAAGGAATTCGGTAGCCAAATGAGGCCTTAGTCCAGATTGGCTCATTCTGTTATCCTCAATCTTTAAGCATGAAAAATTAAAACTAAGAAAATACATAAATATTTCTCCTTTTATGGAGAATGTGACTTTAACTAAGAGCCATGGTGGCGCAGTGGTTAGAAGGCAGTATTGCAGGCTAATTCTGCCCACTGCCAGCAGTTCGATCCTGACCAGCTCAAAGTTGACTCAGCCTTCCATCCTTCTGAGGTCGGTAAAATGAGGACCCAGATTATTGGCGGGGGGGGGGAGCAATAGGCTGACTCTGTAAACTGCTTAGAAAGGGCTGTAAAGCACCATGAAGCGGTATATTGGTAAATCTAAGTCTAAGTTCTAGTGGTAGTGCTATTACTTAATTTTTATAATGCTTTCCCAGGAGGCTCCAAAAGATAATTATGCATTGGTTCATGAAATACTTCACTTTGTATCTAGAAACCTGAGTGTAAAAATAGGAGCATTCTCAGTGTGTGAAAAAAAGTTAAGATTGTGGTTTTGATTATGTGGCCATGGCCACCATCTTGACTTTTTTGACCCTCTTGACCTCCTGTGTCCAAATAATGCCGGCTTCACCACAGTTGATAGCATGCGATAGCAAAAGGAAGCCAATGGCTCTTCCAGTGTCTGTGGTTAAAGGGAAGGGTTTTTCCTGCACATGTTCTGTACTGATGCCCCAAAGGTGCTGTTCAAAAGGAAACTGGACTTTCCGGTCACTGATTTCCTGCAACAAGGCAGTAGCCGCAATACTAACTGCCTTTATCCTGGGAAAGCCACTCCATGCCTATATGAGCTCCCCCAAAGCCCCACCAAGAGGGAACTCAGACCAATGGTCAGCGGCTTCACCTCGGTCCCTTCCAACGTTGCAAAACGTCTGACCACTTTATAACAAGAAAGATCCAATTGCCTTTTGAACAGCGCCTTTGGGACAACCACGACCTGGACGACTGAGAATCTCCGTAGACCTTCTGGATGGCGAGTAAGTGATTTCTCCTCTTTTACACCCCTCCCAATTCTCTTGGACTGTGCCAGGCTACGGCATCGGCCTTCCCCAGAACTCGCCTCTGACCTCCAACGTCTCCGAGTTCATCAGCCGCTACAAGTCGGCCGGCTTCATGGACCTCCTGCACGACAAATGGTACAAGATGGTGCCCTGCGGGAAAAGGGTCTTTGCTGTTACTGAGGTATGGAGGCTCTGCAGGAAAGAGCTTCCCCTCCTTGCCTGCTCCACCCCTTTGATTTCCCGATGCCCCTAGGATGCGCTGATAATGCACCGGCAAAAGGCCGTTGCACCGAGCAACTCTGGAGGAGGCACCTTTCCAAAATGCAGGAATTACGTAGACAAGTATTCCGAGAGGTTTGCCATGCCTCCTCCTCCTCCTCCGTCTTTGTCCACACGTGCATAGCGAACATGAGGAGTTGTGTTTCCAAATCTGAACGTTCCCATTGGGGTTAATCCTGCCCGTGTTCCTTCTTTCCCCCCATCGCTTCCAGACTCTGCAGATGGGGATCTACCACTTCTCCGGCCTCTTTGTCCTCCTCTGCATCGGACTCTGTGGCTCCCTGCTCACCTCCCTCGGAGAACACGGCTTTTACCGACTCATCTTGCCTCGCATTCGGCGCAAGAAGAAATTCAATTATTGGCTCCATACCAGCCAGGTGAGGGATAATCTCGGAGACGTGCGTGTCATCTCAGGGTGGAGGAGGGGGGTGTCTCGTTTCGTTTTGAAAGAAAGCAGTGACTACAGGAGGTCCTTGACTTACAGCCATTCGGTTAGTTCGAAGTTACAGCGGTACTGAAAAAATGTGACTTATGAGCAATCCTCACACTTATGATTGATTGATTGATAGCCCACCTTTATTACTTTTACAAATAACTCAAGGTGGCAAACGTATCCAGCAAACCTTCCTCCTCCCTGTGAGGTGACTCGGGCTGAGAGATGATTGTTGCAGCATCCCTGCAGTCACGTGATCAAAATTTGGGCACTTGGCAACTGGCATGTACTTATGACGGTTGCACTGGTCACGCACTGGGCTCAGGCGTTCACCATTTGCGACCTTCCCAGCCGGTTTCTGACAAGCCAAAGTCAATAGTGGAAACCAGATTTGCTTAACAACCATATGTTTCACCTAACAACTGCAGTGATTTGGTTAAGAGTCGTGGTGGTGCAGTGGTGAGAAGGCAGCACTGCAGGCTAATTCTGCTGACTGCCGGCTGCCAACAGTTCGGCACTTCAATTCTCACCGGCTCAAGGTTGACTCAGCCTTCCATCCTTCCGAGGTCGGTAAAATGAGGACCCAGATTGTTGCGGGCAATAGGATGACTCTGTAAACCGCTCAGAGAGGGCTGTAAAGCACTGTGAAGCGGTATATAAGTCTAAGACTAAATGCTATTGCTACCGCATTAATAACCGTGGCAAAAAAGATTGTAAAATCGGGTGCAACTCATTTAATAACTGCCTTGCTTAGCGGTGGAAATTCTTGTCGCAGTTTTGGTCGTAAGTCGAGGACTACCCGTTCTAGAGCTCCTGAGCTGCTTCTAAGGCTTCCCGTAGTCTTCTGTTTGTTTTTACGATCTGAGAAAAGGAGACAGCTTGAGAAAAATGATTTAAATGATTTTAAAAGCATGTGCAGAACCAAGACCATTTATTTATTTATTTATTTATTACATTGATGCCGCAGTCCAGTGACAGAGGGGGAGGGCAGGGGCACGATGGAGGGAAGTGGGATTCTGTGGTTAATCAATCAAACAAACGCCTCCACTGTGATGGGAGGAGATATTTTTAAAACGTTGCTAAAATGCGAAATAGAGGCAGCACAAGTTAAAAGTTGCATGATAAAATGGGTGAAACATTTGAGAGAAATAATTACAGTGGAGCAAAGCCATGAATAATAATAACGTTTGTGCAACTGGGACTCTCCTCCCAATTATTTTTAGAAAAGTTATGTTGCCCAATTATTTTTCTTCGTTTTTACAAATCTCCGAAGCCTTTATTTCTTTGTGATTTTTATACGCATAACCCAGAAAATACACCGGGCTCTGAACATGGGACTGGAGGAACAGAGGCTCAAGAAGCTGAATTTGGAGAAAAGGTAAATTCTTTTCGCATCAGCTGTTCTGAACTGGTTTGCCAACCCAGGCCACATTGCAGGTAGGCCTTGTAAAGCAGCTGGCCCAATTTTATAACTAACTTACTTACTTACTTTTCTTACTTACTTACTTACTTACTTACTTATTATGAAATAAGAGAGTTGGAAGGGATCTTGGAGGTCTTCTAGTCCAGCTCAGGCAGGAAACCCTATTTGAGGGGCTGCCACAAAGAAGAGGGAATCAAGCTATTCTCCAAAGCTCCAGAGGGCAGGACAAGAAACAATGGTTGGAAACTGACCAAAGAGAGAAGCAACCTGCAATTAAGGAGAAACTTCCTGACAGTGAAGACAATCAACCAGTGGAACAGCTTACCCCCAGAAATCATGGGAACTCCATCACTGGAGATTTTCAAGAAGAGACTGGACATCCACACGTCTGGGACGGTATAGGTTCTCCTGCTTGAGCAGGGGGCTGGACTAGAAGACCTCCAAGGTCCCTTCCAGATTCTATTCTATTCCTATTCTATTCTATTCTATTCTATTCTTCTATTCTATTCTATTCTATTCTATTCTATTCTATTCTATTCTATTCTATTCTATTCTATTCTATTCTATTCTATTCTATTCTATTCTATTCTATTCTATTCTATTATTCTATTCTATTCTATTCTATTCTATTCTATTCTATTCTATTCTGTTCTATTCTATTCTATTCTATTCATTTCAGATAAGTAAATCACCATGGTTATTAAGTGAATCTATGGTCATTAACTGACCCCATTATTTGCTATGCATCCTTTTTGCTCAAAAATGAAAGTAAATACTGTTTTTTGACAAAAATGTCCTAAATAGCAGTCGCGTGACCGCAGTCGTGTAGGCACCCAGATTTACTTTTTCTCCTCTCTCCTCCTCCAAAGATGCAACCTTCAAAAGCCTCCAGATGAACCCCAGCCGCCCCCCAGCCAGGAGGACTGGAACAACCTCCCTTGCACAGCAATAAAGAAGGAAGACAAACGGGTGCACTTCAACATTGATAACGTCCCAGAGGAAACTTCGGAAGACGAGAGAGCAGGGCCCGTTTGGCATTGCATGAACGGCCAGGACCCCCAGCAGGACAGCAACGAAGCCAAGCAGAAGGAACTGAAGGAGCTGGAGAGCAAAATTGAAGATATGCGTGAGCAGCTGAGGGCTGCCCTGGTACGGAAGAGTGAGCTCATGGTGGCTCTTGGACCACCCCCGAAAGCTCCTCGGCTGCCCCCCGCCCTGAAGGCATTGATCAGGGAGAGCAAGGAGGACAGGTGATGGAATGGAGTGGGGAGGGGGGTCGAGCTGGACTCTGGACTCATTTTCCTGGTGAAGAATGCCAGTGGAAAGAGCAAAACCATGAAGAATAGATACTGATCGGGAGATGTATTTTTTTTCTAGCTTTCCCTGCCTTCCCCAGATCAGTTTTCATCCAAGGGGCCATCATGGGTTGCTGGTCACCCTTATTTGCATGTGGAAAGTCCCACTTAATCCATGTCCATTGAAAAAGCCACCAGGATGAGAAAGATGGTGGCACAGTGGTTGACAAGCAGGCAGGACTAGATATGTTCGGAATCCGAATTATTAATTCACAAATGTTCTCTAAGTTACCTTCATGGGTCCATATTCAGTAGGCTGATCGCGACTTTCTGTTCTGTGAGGTCCTGTTGCTGAATTTTGGCACAGGCTTCTTAGAGACTTAGAAGGGGCACACTTCTTGAGCTTCCGCTAGTCTTTTGAACCTTAGTAGACACACAATTTCTAGGGAGCTTCTAAGAAACAGGAACTGCTGAATTAAGAGCAGGCTGGGAGAAGGCTAAACATAAGATTGCAGCTCATATTCTGGAGAGCAGATTGTCTCGGGTTTAAATAATTGTAATAAATAGTTGCACCTTCTCTGCCAGGGACCCAGGAGCTTGTTACCGACCACAGCCAGGTAGTCTCCAGGCTGCAGAGCCCAACTTGTGGGACTTGAGTTCAGTTAGCCACATATCAGGTGCAGCCATGGCTAAGTGGAGTTGGGGGGGGGGGGGCAGGCATTCACTTCCTGGTATCCTCAACAAAGTTTGCTGGATTGATCTTGGAGAAGCTTTTGGAAGACAGGGTAGACAATGTTGAAGCAAAGGATGCAACATTCCAGCTGATAAGGTGCTTTCCTGATGTTAGCTGGAGGCGTCATCATTTAGTGGTACAGCCCAAAGCTGGTGAAGGAGCACATGGAACAAGCAGAAGGGAGACTTAATTCTTGGAAAGAGGTCTGTTTACATGGAAGGAGCAATATCCCAGCAGTGGGGAGACCCTGGGAGGCATCCCATGAGACAGGGCAACCAAAGATTGCAATAGGTTGGGTAATGACATCATCAAAGTGGACAGAAGTAGGATTCCTGGAGGAGAGGAGAGGGGAGGGGAGGGGAGAGGAAGGGAGAGGGAGAGAGAAGAGGTGGGGAGACCCATTGCATAAGCTTAAAAGAAAATTGGTATGCCCTTGGGGTATATTTATTATTCCCTCCGTCGTCCTAATTTTATTTCTCAGTAATTTTCCACCAAAATTTGGCTGTGTAATTTTGAGAGGGTGGGCATAAAGAATAGCTTCAGGACTTCAGAGGGACCTGCCAACCTCTAATTTGCCCTGATCTCAGCAGGGGCTGATTTGATAGGAAAGCTTCTGCCAATTGGACTCAGGACAAGGCAGAGGGGCTCCGTGCTTCCCTCCTCTCCCCTCAGCCAATTCCGGATGATAACAAGGAGAGACCAGCCTTCCTTGAAACGGATGGAAGCTTAACAAAGAGAAACCCAACCTAGAACCAGGGCAGGGGTAGGCAATCTTGGCTCTTTTATGACTCATGGACTTCAGTGAATCATAAAAGAGCCAAGGTTGCCTACCCCTGAACTAGGGAGACACTTCCTGACAGTGAGGACAATTAACCAGTGGAACGGCTTTGCCTTCAGAAGTTGTGGGTGCTCCATCACTGGAGGTTTTTAAGAAGAGACTGGACAGCCATTTGTCCGGAGTGCTATAGGATCTCCTGGGGTCCTCTCCTGATATTCCAGGAGAACAAAACTCAGAACCGCAATCAAAGCTTGAGGATATGGGAGCTGCCATCTCCAACACATCAAAAGGGCACAAGAAGGGATGAATAGCAGAGCAGCTACCAACTAGAGTCACTCCATGTAAGGCAGCCTCAGAGTTCACTTTTTGTATCTGGCCCCGGAGATCTTTTCTTCCTGACTTGCACAGCAAACTGGCAGAGTCTGAAAATGTTTACAGGTGGGTCCTTCACTTATGACTGTAATTGAGCCCTGAATTAGTCATAAGTCGTTGCGGTCGTAAATTGAGGCAACCCATGACCAGACCTGATTTGGTCTACATTTTTTGCAGCCATCATTAAGCAAACAGTGCAGTCATTAAGCAATTAAACTTTATCTGATGAGGTTTTTTTGTTGGAAACTGGAAGTAAATGCCAGAAATCAGCAAAACACACTGCAGATCATGCCCACATGACTGCGGGATGCTGCAAACAGCCTTAAGGATGAGTCAGTTGTCAAGTGCCCAAAATGCAATTATGTGATTGCAAGTTTGTGTCTGTGTGCGTATGTAGCTGTTGTAACTTTGAAAACGGGTCAGAAGTAGCATTTTGAAAGGTCCATCGTAACTCTGAACACACATTAAACAACCGGTCATAAATTACCAAGGATTACCGATATTGCCATGGGATTGCACTGGTGGGCTCCAACTGTGGGCTCCAACTGTCCTTAGAAATTCCCCCCTTAGGCAAATCAGGGTAAAATATTCCTATTTTTGGTGGGCAGAAAGCCAACGGGGGGGGGTCTGAAATCCCATTTGTCCTCTGGACATTGGCCAGTGGGGGGCAGAGCAAGAAAATTATAGAGCCCAGTGAATAGCACCTTATCCTGGAAAGTACAGTAGAAAATCAAACTGGGAGAGAGAAGAGAGGGGTTTGGATATGTTTTGTCTTCTCCTTTATAAAATATGCAGTGCACCTTGAGGATCGTACCTGCAGCTCAGGTTCAGCAAAGGTTTCGTGCAGGTGAGCTCTGGGGAAAATGGATGAGATACTGCAGAGCTTGGTTATAGCACATTTCACACATAGCACAGATTTTGCTGTATCCAGTTTGGCTTAGCTGCAACTTCTTTATGTAGGTTAACAGTCTGCCAACTCCTGAAGCCTCTTCTGTTTTAAGTTGCTGGAATGGGAAGAGGTTTTTGCGGATTGGAAGGAACCACGTTCTGATCTAGCAGCTTAGTTTTAACAAGCTGAGCTTTTGATTGTCAAATGAGAATTGGAAGAACTTTGCACTGTAGCTCAGGTTTTTCGGATCAGAGAGCAACTGTAGTTTTGCCGACTGCTTCGGCTAACTAAAGACGGTTCCTGAAAAAAAAATCCCTTTTTCTTGATAGTAATATTTATAGAAAACATGGAGCAAGCCCTGGTTCTCCATCGTGGTTTTCTGCAAACTAACATACTTCTATTTGAGGAAAAGGAGACTGTAGCTCCTCATGTTTCCCCATTGCTGTCAATTGTATTTTTGCTTTTTTATTTTGCAGCAAGGGAGACTGTTGTGAGTTAATGAACCAATTTGCATTATGTATTATTTAACCTAATGTACTCCTGGTAATATACAGGTAGTCCTCAACTTATGTCCAACATCTCCATTGTTAAGCGAGAGAGTTGTTGAGTTTTGCCCCATTTTATGACCTTTCCTGCCACAGTTATTAAGTGAATAACTGCAGTTAAGTTGGTAACACAGTCATTAACCACTGATTTTGCTTGTTGAAAGCTGGCTGGGAAGGTTATAAGTGGTAATCGCATGACCCTGGGACACTGCAACTGTCATAAGTACATGCCAGTTGCCAAGCATCCAAATTTTGATCACGTGATCACAGGGATGCTGCAAACATGTGGAAAATGGTCATAAGTCACTTTTTTTAGTGCCTTTGTAGCTTTGAATGGTCACCAAACAAATGGTTATTTAATGGTTGTGAAGTCAAGGACTACTTGTAGCAAAGTTTCTCAAGTTTATGGGCAGGAGGATTTCAGACTTGCTGTTTCTGTATATTAAATGCTGGATTTTCCTGTTCATCTCTACCAGTGACTTGGCAAGCCTATTTAACAATGGGCTCAGTTTATAAGCCAGCAACTCTCAAGAGCAATTAGAAAGTATCGGCCTATTACCGAAAAATCCTGAATCCTGTATAGTCATTTAAACTCTCCTGGCTTCTGAACTCTCCTTGTTACTGGAGCACATTCTGCTTCAAATCTCTCTCATCTATATTTAGGCAATTTAAAGATCGTGCACGGCCCTTCTACCAGCCTGCAGCTTTTCTAATTGAGAATGGATAATACGCAGGATTCAGAATGAATTTTTAAGAAAGGTTTAGAAATTCAGAAGCACAGCTTAAGTCAAGCAAAAACCAGTTTGGGACCGATTTAGGGATTAATGGAGTAGCTCGTGGCTATTACAAAACCCAAAGATTTCTTGTATTATTTAATGTTAAGGAGGGCATGTGACAGAACTTGGGTCTGCAAGAACTCAGCTGAAGCAAAGCAGGAGAAACCTCTGAGATGAAAGCTCCTTCTCAACTCCAAGAGAGCTTTTCCCAGTCAAAGAGGTAGCAGTGAGCTGTAATAACAAACAAGCAAAAAGCAAAACAAATACTATCTTTTTTTTCCAGCTTAATTAGAGCTACCGGATCTGCAAAACTTCAGAT
Source organism: Azemiops feae (assembly GCA_023970755.1). NCBI lineage: Eukaryota > Metazoa > Chordata > Lepidosauria > Squamata > Viperidae > Azemiops > Azemiops feae. The sequence goes on along the minus strand of JALGBA010000907.1, from coordinate 272,682 downwards.
TACCACTAGTCGTGGACAGAAACGAGAATTTAAAAGTGGTAATTCACCACTGCCATCTGGTGGTCACTCAGATCTTTCCAGTTTAGAATAGAATAGAGCTGGAAGGGACCTTGGAGGTCTTCTAGTCCAACCCCCTGCTCAAGCAGGAGAACCTATACCATTTCAGACAAGTGACTGTCTAGTCTCTTCTTAAAAAGCTCCAGTGATGGAGCGCCCACGATTTCTGAAGGCAAGCCGTTCCACTGGTTGATTGTCCTCACTGTCAGGAAGTTTCCCCTTAATTCCAGGTTGCTTCTCTCTTTGATCAGTTTCCAACCATTGTTTCTTGTCCTGCCCTCTGGTGCTTTGGTGAATAATGTGACCCCCTCTTCTTTGTGGCAGCCCCTCAAATACTGGAATACTGCTATCATGTCGCCCGTTTCTTCTTTTCTTTAGACTACCAAACCCAAGTCCCGCAGCCGTTCTTCATATGTTTTAGTCTCCAGGCCTTTGATCATCTTAGTTGCTCTTCTTTGAACTTTTTCCAAACTCTCAACATCTTTTTTGTGATATGGTGACCAAAATTGGCTGCAGTATTCCAGGTGTGGCCTTACTAGGGTTTTATAAAGTGGTACTAATACTTTGCGTGATCTTGATTCCATGCCTCTGTTTATACAACTCAGTTTTAGGAAAGGTCACCACTTAATTCTCTATTTAATACAGTCTCAGATTGGAGGGACTGTTCTTCAGAAGAGACAGGGTGAGAATAAAGTACAGCGAAGTTCTACATATTGAGGGGCAGATCAAATGCAAGACAGAGGGAGGAGGATGTCTCATCTCCAGCATCTCCTTGCTTAAATACAGGTAATCCTCGACTTAACAACAGTTCGCTTAGCAACCGTTCAGAGTTATAACGGCATTGAAAAAAGTGACTTATGGCCATTTTTCACCCTTACCCAACCGTTGCAGCATCCCCATAGTTACATGATCAAAATTCAGATGCTGGGCAACTGATTCATATTTATGACGGCTGCAGTATCCTGGGGTCATGTGATCACCTTTTGCGACCTTCCGACAAGTCAATGAGGAAGCCAGATTCACTTAACAACCGTGTTCTTAACAACTGCAAGTGATTCACTTTATAACTGTGGCAAAAAGCATCGCAAAATGGGGCATCCCTCGCTTAACAACTGCCCCGCATACCAACGGAAATTTTGGGCTCAATTATGGATGTTAAGTCAAGGACTGCCTGTGTTGAGCTAGAGCAGGGGTAGGCAACCTTGGCTCTTTTATGACTCGTGGACTTCAATTCCCAGAATTCCTGAGCCAGCATGGCTCAGCTTGGAAACCTCTCCCTTTTCCCTCAGCATGACTGGCTCAGGAATTCTGGGAGTTGAAGTCCACGAGTCATAAAAGAGCCAAGGTTGCCTACACCGTCATCAATCTCAACTCTTGCCTTTCATAAAACCATCCTATTTAAATCAGCTTTTTTCTTTAGAACCCTGTTGGGAGTCCTATTTCATTCTGGGCAAGAGAAGCCTGGCCCTATAATTGACTAAACCAGCTTGGCCTGCACACAGCCATCGTTAGAAGGCAGATTCGTATTACAACTGTGCAGATCTCAAGTTAAAGGGCAAAATCTGAATTCAGGGCACACACAGGTCTTTGTGTATCAGGGTCACCTTATGCTAAATGTCTTCCTTCTCACAATTACACAGCATCAGGGGTGGGCAATCACATCTGTCCAGGGCAAAGTGCAAATGCTTTTAACGTATCCCAGCAGGCGTTATATGTGCGTGCCAAACACAGAATTTGCAATTTGAATTCATATTTTCGCAGCCGTCCTTCATACACATAACACCAAGGTTATGCTGTTAGGGCAGGAAAGAACAATCCAACGTTTTAAGTATTATTTTTCTTTCAGAGATAAAAGCACGAACAGGTTGGAAGCCAAAGAAATACAACAGATGTGCCTGAGTGTTTCCATAGGGCCTCTTAAGAGGTGACGTTTTCCCACAGACTATCTAGTGTGAGGCAGTTTGTAAGTCTTACAAATAAATTAAAACCAAATAAATACTTTCAAACACCAGGTATCAATCCCAAAGCCCAATTTTTCAAAAGGAATTTGTTTGAAAATAAAGCTGGGATGGTTCTTGGATATGCAATCAAAGTTTAAATACTTCTTACAGGTTTACATCATCAGCCATGCTGGGGTTTCTCTTTGGTATTTATTTTTGTACAATGCAAATTTAAGTGATTTGGTGGGCATCGCAAAAGGTCTTTTAGTTATATGCAGAACAGTCTTCCAAAATTTGATGCCCTTCAAGATGTATTGGGCCCCAATTCCCATCTCTGCCAGCCCATAATGTTTGGAAATGATGGGAAGTGTAGTCTCCCAGATCTAGAGGGGGCAGGAATTGGGAGAATGCCGAACTGAGCTACTGTTCGTTTTTATATTAAAAAAAACCCCGTCCTCTCCATTTTATTTACTTTAAAAAAAAAATTAGACGGGTTAATAGACTTAAGAATCAAAAGAGGAACATTTTCACACTTTTAGAAAAATAAAACGATCAAAAGAGGAACATTTTTACACTTTTAGAAAAATAAAATGTTTTTTTTCCTTTCTTAGTTACATTCTGGAAACTCAAAACTTTGTTTTGAATTTTCTCGTCCCCAAAGAATCCTGTACTCTCACAGCTCAATATCTGGGGTGGGGAATGGAAAAATAAATTCAGGTGGATGCTCCAGTTCAGGAAATATTTTGCGATCTGATGAATAGAGGCCTTTTTAGAGAGACGAGTTGATATGTTAAGAGCAGTGATATGGCTTCTCTAGCAGGAGTTTGCAATATATTGCGAGCTGAAGGCCCCACTTGGCCTTTTAGCGGTAAGGCTGGGCCAGGCCTCCAAGATAGATGGTGCCAGTCCAAGACCTGGGGGAAGCCAGCACAAAAATTAAATCATCTCTAATTAAAAGTAAAATGGGAGAAACGTCCCGTTTCTCTCGCATTAAAATGGCAATCTGGTGGTAAACCACTGGAGCCCTGTTTTCCTGGGCCTTATTCTCAACCTCTGGAGAGGGACTGAATTCCAGCATGCAGGGTGATAGCTGGAGGCGGCCAAGAATAGCAATGCTGAGAAGACGGAAGCCATTCATTTGGGGAATGGGCAAATCCACTGGCCAGAACAAGTGAAATATTACGAATTGTAAAGGAAGAGGAGATCTTCCTACCAGGAACAGCCGAACGTCTCCTGGTGGCTGTTAATTTTGCTACGGCGCTGGCACTTGTAACCCCCCCCGTGTCCCCCCAAAGAGTATGACTGACGAGGAAAGAAGGAACAAATAATGATTAAATACAGTATTTATACAGTATACTATATATATATATATGTATGTATATATATATGTACACTCATACAAACATTTTGTACATTAAACAGAATGAACTCTAGTCGTGTGATTTAGTTTCTCTTTCTTCCATCCAATTCTGCCTCCTCCCCCCCCCCCAAAACCCTCAGAAGCAAACAGGCCCAGTCTGACCAGTTAAAAGCGTCTTCGGTGACCGATCCGGGTAGAGAATTGGCACACGGCCAAGAACTCAACTAATCTATTGCACAGGAATTGGCCCTCCTCACTGGGAGAAGGGGAAGCACTGGCCTGCCATTTTTTTTATTTATTTTTTTTTAATTTCCAAACCCAGCCCTGGGCAGTCCACTTGCACCCCGGACTGATCTGCCATCAGCCTCTCCCCTCCTCCTTTGCGGTACACAACATGAGGTTACCTGTCCCAGAGATTTGATTCTTGCTTGGAAGGTCATAGAAGGGAGTATGGTGGGGGGCCAGGAACCCGGGGATCTGCTCAGCTTCCTAGTGCTCAAACCCAGCCCCTCCCTCCCCCAATCAGTCCTCCCTCTTGCCAGATTTGGGGAGTCTAGAGAAGGCACTCGGGAACACCGTTCCAAAGCCAAGCTACGAAAACCGGTTGCCAAATGACCGCTCCCAATTGATAGAAGCAGCTTAATTCTGGAAAGGAAGAACAGTGAATCCTGTAGTGGTCATGCTGGGGGAGGCAATTTCCTCCTTGCATTCAAAGGCGTCGGGCTGAAATCCTAACAACTGGACAATGCAACCATCCTCATTTAAGTGCATAAGCAGCAGCTGATGGGAACTCTTCAGATGAATTGTCAAAAGAAAAACTCACTTTTCAGCCATTCCTCTGGCTCTAAGGCAGGGGGGGGTCTTCAAACTTGGCCCTTTTATGACTTGTGGACTTCGACTCCCAGAATTCCTCAGCCAGGCACGCTGGGAGTCGAAGTCCATGAGTCATAAAAGGGCCAAGTTTGAAGACCCCTTGCTCTAAGGCAATGTTTCTCAACCTTGGCAACTTTAAGACAATGCGGACTTCCCCAGCCAGCAGGATTCTGGGAGTTGAAGTCCACACGTCTTAAAAGTTGCCAAGGCTGAGAAACACTGCTCTAATGCATCCTGGTCAGTCCATATATTTTTTTTTGGCTCCTCTTTTTTTAACTCTTTAAGTGCAATTCTCTGGCTTGGCATTTGAAAGCGTTAACCGCACACCAACTCAGAACTGTCGTAAGCCTCTCTGTCCATCCATCTCCCATCTCCCACGACTGCAAAGGGGCCCACAACCTCAAGAGTTCCTGTTTTTACCCGTCACTGCACTCTTCCCACTTGGAGGCTAATAAGAAAAACAATTTTGAGGTGATAAAAACGGCAAAGAAAACTAAGGCTCCAATCTTTTCCTCAGGGCAGGCCTAGCTCCACGGTTGCGTGAATCACTTGTACTCCGGTGGGCTCAGTTATTGAAGAAAAGGATTTGGGTTGAAGGATGGGGAACGGGGGGGGGGGCAGAAATGGGATGAGACACTTCCCCCCCCCCCAAGCCTGTCGTATTATTTAAATAATCTACAACCCTCTTTAGAAAAAAAATGAGAGAAATTAACATGGTGTTTATAGATGCAGTCCAAACGATACAAAGGAGGGTGTTTTTTTTTTTAGGACTCAAATTATTTAAGACCTCTCAAATAACAATTCCCATTGATAATTCTGGAGCCAGTTCATGCCAACTTTCCATGCTGCGCCTTCTGCTCGAGGATCAATTTTTCTTTATAATCGCACCGGCCACCCGCCCAATTCCGAGTTGCATCCGAAAAACATTTTTGTCATGATACCCATTTCCCTTCCCCCACCACCACCCCCTGGCGTTTCTAAGCACCCTTTCAGACCAAACTGAATGCAAACACAAGGATCTAAATGCAAATTAAGATCTCCGGCGGATACCAAGAGGGAGTCCCATGATTCCATGCAGTCTGGGAAATTGGAGAGTGGGGTGGAGATGAGAAATTGGGTCTTAGCGCAATTCACTGAGGAAGATGCAGAAACCGCTTCTTGCAAAAAGATTCGATTCCGATGCAGGGACTAACATCTACAATCGCTTCCCCCTCTTTTTTTATTCAGCTTTTTTTCTTTTCTTTCCTGGTACCTGGAAAGGGGGGGGGGAGAGAGAAGAGGACTCTCTCTCTCTCTCTTCATCTGACATTCTAGCTCTGCCTCTTTCTTCTCTAAGAGGAACTTGATACGGAGAACAAATTATACGCAGTCAGAAAGCCATCCAGTCTCCTACAGAGTCAGGAGTTCAGGAGGAGCAGCAGCTTTGCGGGGATCAGGAGATCGTACTTTCTGGGGAAAGCAGCGTGGGATCCCTCTCGGCAAGCCCTTCAAATGCCGGACTCGGGAGTCCCCTTAAAGCTGAATCTTGCGAGGAGTCCGTCTTCAGAGGCTCAGCTCGGCCTGCTGAACTCCCTGATGGCTGGGGGGCACCTTCCAGCTCTGAATGGGCCGTAACAGGAGGTGTATTGGTCACAGAAGTCCCAACGGGTGACGTGTGCTCAACAGTGGCAGAGCCCACTTCTGTACGGTCACTGCTAAACAAACTTTGGGTCATCGTGCTCGGAGCAGGCTCCAGGTCCTGCAAAGTCCCGCCACCAGTCACCACTGCTGGACCGGCCCTGGAGTCCAAGAAAGAACTGCCCAGGTTGGACAGAAAGGAGGCTTCGGTGATGACAGCTGCTGTCTCTGCCACCCAACTCAAGTCGTTCCCGAGGGAGACTCCAGCGCTGGAGGCCGGGGGAATCTGGCCTTCCCCAGAAGCCAGGGAGCCGTCTCCTGCCCCAGCCGTGCTGGCGTCCAGGTGGGGCTGCTGGTCAGTCGAATTGGCTGCCGCAACGGTGGTGTTGTTATTGAGGTTGTCCTGGAGAGCGGTCTGGGTCCCCACCTGCTGGTTCTGGAGCAACATCTCCTGGATCCGGATCTGCTGGAGGATGGCTGGCAACTCGTAGTGGTGGAAAAAATAGATCATGGAATGCTGCCGGGGAGGGGAGGGGAAGAGTAACAAGAGGAAAGCCTTAATGACTGGGCTGAGCAAGAACGTTCTCCCCCCCCCCCCCCCAAAAAAAAAGTGTAAATCAATTGCACCTCTTCAAGCTTTAAAGAGAACCAGTATGGTGTGGTGGTTAAGGTGCCGGGCTAGAAACTGGGAGAGGAGGAGTTCTAGTTCTTCCTTAGGCAAGAAAGCCAGCTAAGGCCTGTTGGCAGAGTGGTTAGAAGGAAGTATGGCAGGCTAGCTCTGCCCAGGGCCAGCAGTTCGATCCTGATCGGCTCAAAGTTGACTCAGCCTTCCATTCTTCCGAGGTTGGTAAAATGAGGACCCCAGATTGTTGGGGGCAATAGGCTGACTCTGTCAAACTGCTTAAGAGCAGAGGTCTCCAACCTTTTGGGCACCAGGGACCGGTTACGTGGAGAGAGGTTTTTCCGCGGACCGGAGGGGGCCTGGTTTTGTGTGTTGCCTGCATCCCGCGGATGGAGCTTTGCTTGTTTGTGCGGACTGGTTGCTGGCGTGCCACAGCCCAGTATCGGTCCATGGACCCCTGGCTTAGAGAGTGCTGTAAAGCAACGTTCCTCAACCTTGGTGACTTGAAGATGGGTGGATTTCAACTCCCAGGATTCCCCAGCCAGCATGTGAAGCGGTATATAAGTCTAAGTGCTATTGCTAAGTGACTTTGGATTAGTCCCTCTCTTTCAGCTCAGCCCATCTCAAAGAGCGGTTCTCTTGGGAAAATAACAAGTAGGAGCGTTACATATAGTAGTGGCCAAAATTGTGGAAACCTTTTGGGAAAAGTGTACAGTAGAAATGCCACCTTTGGTTAAGTTTCCACCAATTTTTCTTCTAATTTCTTTCTAACTGTACCCTTGTTCACTTAATAGTACTATTTTACATCGCATTCTGGGCAACCAGTCAACTCTTTGCACCATTACTTTAATTTTATTAGGTTTTACAAGCTCACTAAATGAAAGAACACAAAAAAACCCAACCAACTGGATAGCGATCACATAACACACTGACAAATGTCCTCCTCTCAGCTTCAATACACGACATCAATAACTGAATCCTACTGTGATCTGATTGGTTCATTGTCAAAACAAGATGACACCCGATTGGCTCTCTAAACACTCATGCTCATTGGCTACAATCAGATGAAGGAAAGCTACCTGATATCAACCTAAGCAAGTTGTGCTTCCTTTTTCTGGTTATTTGGCTGTAACTTTTCATAGAATACAGTACAGATAATTGAACAAACTTTGTTGCATTACATTCTTGATTAAATTATCTTTCCATTGATATATAATTTTATGGTACTCCTCCCCCCCAAAAAAGTGGTGTTATTAGCCATCAAACCTCAAATGTACACTTTTCCCAAAAGGTTTCCACAATTTTGGCCACTACTGTATGCCTCCTTGAGTTGTGGAAAATGAAGATGGGATCACAGTGGTTATGCATATCTGCCATCCACTTAACTCAGATGCTGTTAAGAAAGGCCAAATTCCCTACCCTGCATGAAACATACCATCGTTTGACCGTACGAAACATGCCCATTTCTGCTCCAACTCCATTAAAAGCAGCTGGTGAAGACCGAGTGGGATCCGTGCCAGCAAAACAAGACCACCAGCCTGCAATCCTAACCATCTTTCCTGAATCCCCCCCCCCCGCCCGCTGTTCTTTTGGCCCTGCGGTGGTTCCCCGAATGAAAGCAGCACAGCCAGCGCAAACCACAATTTTTGGGGGGGCTAAGATGGGGCGAATTGTTGCCAGAACATTCTCTACCAACTACCCCTGCCTTGCCTTTTTTGTTCAGATAAAATAATAATTTGTATCTTTTACCAGGGTCTAGATATTCGGGAAGACACAATGATACCCTGGATAATTTCTGAGCTTTCAAATGTGTGTTATTTGCATGCAGGTAGTCCTCGACTTACAACAGTTCGTTTAGTGACCGTTCCAAAGTTACAACAGCACTGAAAAATGTGACTTATGACCATTTTTCAGAGTTACGAACTTTGCAGCATTCCCATGTGATCAAAATTCAGATGCTTGGCAACTGATTCCTATTTATGACCGTTGCTTGCATCCCAAGGTCATGTGATCACTTTTTGCGAGCTTTTGACAAGCAAAGTCAATGGGGAAGCCAGATTCACTTAACAACCAGGTTACTAACTTATTAACAACTGTGGCAAGAAAAGCTGTAAAAGGGGGCAACACTCACCGAACAAATGTCTCACTTAAACAACGGAAATTTTGGGCTCAATTGTGGTTGTAAGTCGAGGACTATCTGTACTTGAAAGCAAAAGGACTAGAAACTTGGCAAATAACAATGTTTGAAATAGTATTTTCTCGGGAAGGCTGAAGTCTAGAATGGTTCTATCTTTTTGAAGTCTGTCGTGATTTGGGGGTTCACACAATGCCGTAAGAACTATGGTTAGAGCCAGCAGCGTTACCTGTATGAAAAGCCACGAAGTAACCAAGGCTAAACTGCTATATTGCCCGTTGAAACGATAATGGTAGGCATAAAAGGCAAAGTGGTACAAGTAGAAAAACCTGGAGAGAAACGGAAATATAAATATGCACGCACACACATTTACACACAATATTGACACAGTCCAGTTTGCTTCCATCCTTCCTTTTTGAACATAAAAGGGTTCTCCCCCCGCCCTTCATTTCAAACGGAATGTGTAAAAAGTGAGAAACAGCCCATGTGCTGTAATCAGTGAGGGAGGATAACCAGGGAAGGGAAAGGGCAAGGATGCCACTGAGAGATCAAGGTGGTTGGGAGAAGATGGCGGAGTGTCAGGGGTTTAAGGCAGGGGTCTTCAAACTCGGCCCTTTTATGACTTGCGGACTTCAACTCCCAGAATTCCTCAGACAGGCACACTGGCTGAGGAATTCTGGGAGGTGGAGTCCACAAGTCATCAAATGGCCAAGTTTGAAGACCCCTGGTTTAAGGAGTCAAGCTGGCCCTGGGAGGGCTATATCAACCAGAATATCAAGAGGTCTCCAATCTGAAAAAAAATGAGCTCAACGCGTGACACTACAGTCAGGCAAGGTGGAGGCAGCTGAACATCTAAGTGCTGCTCTAAACTGGGGGTGGACATTCTATGACTCCTTAAGTTGCTTTTCTGAAAAATCTTAAAAGCTGCTTTGGTCTAGTGCAGGGGTCTGCAACCTTGACAACTTTAAGACTTGTGGACTTCAGCTCCCAGAATTCCTCAGCCAGCTATGCTGGCTGAGGAATTCTGGGAGCTGAAGTCCACAAGTCTTAAAGTTGTCAAGGTTGCAGACCCCTGGTCTAGTGGTTAAGGGACTAGCCTAAAAACCAGGAGACCGTGAGTTATAGTCCCTCATTAGACCTGAAAGCTGGCTGGGTGACTTTGGGCCAATCTCCAGGAGACGGTGAGTTCTAGTTCTGCCTTAGGCATGGAAGCCGGCTGGGTGACTTTGGGTTAGTCACTTTCTCTCAACCCAGCGTACTTCACAGAATTGTTACTAGGGGGAAAACAGGAGAAGGAAGGAGTATTGGGTGTATGTGTTGCCTCGAGCTATTTAAAAAATAATCAAGGCGGGGTTAAAAAAAAACTTTTAGGAAAGCCCTTAGGTACAATAGATTGTCTATTCTGCCCATTTTGACTCCTCCAAAAATGTTTAAAAGCCCCCCCCCACCCGCCTTGCTTCCCAAATGTTGCCCATCTCTGCTCCAGGGAGCCCACTGGCCTCACCCGGACCTGAGTCAAGTCCCAGGTCCGTACCTCAACCAGTGCCTCTTGCTTGTGTTGGTATGGCAACAAATTGCATCGTACTGGTCGGCCAGCCACACAATGAGGATGATGTAGAAGGCCGTGGTGGTGTCATTGAAGAACTCGGACATGATGGCCTCCATGCCTGTTTTGAGGGGGGAGGAAAGGAAGAGAACATCAACATGCTGTCTGAGAGGTTCTCACCCTCCATATTTCTCAACTCAAATGTGAGGCCTCCTTGCACCAGTGGAACCTTTGCAACACAAGAGACTGGCTTGAAATCCACAGACTGAGCTCTGCATTCGTCTTTAAGGAGAAATGTCTCCAGTCCTTCGGAAGGTATTTCTTCAATGTGATGGGTTGAGGCAGTTGACATCTCAAAAGGCAGACAGGAAGTTGAAGGATCCTTCAGTAGGCTGGAAAAGTTGTGTGTGTGTGTGTGTGTGTGTGTGTTCTACAGCAGTTTTTCTTAACTTTGGAGACTTGAAGTTGTGTGGACTTTAAACTCCCAGAATTCCCAAGTCAGCGATTCTGGGAACTGAAGTCCACACATCTTCAAGTGGCCAAGGTTGAGAAACACTGTTCTAGAGTCAGCTGTCAATTAAATATTAAATAACAAATAAATAAGCAGAACCAAGGAAAGACTGACTGGCAAAGTGGCGGATTCCTTCCAGCCAATAGGGGTTATCGGCCCCTTCCCCCACCAATGTTGTTTCTTTCTGGAGGTTTAAAGCTGAGGGGGTCTCCTTACCTACTAAAGCTAAGATGACGGTCAGCAAAGGAGCTGCGGGGAAGGCGATTGTCATGTTCATTTCCAGCATCTGCAACAGGTCCACTGGAAAGGGGAAAGGTAGCAAAATTCAAAAGACAGCAGTCAGGCAAGAGACTCGCTCATTTTTCTTGGCCTATGGCAGGGATAGGCAATCTTGGCTCTTTCATGACTCGTGGACTTCAACTCCCAGAATTCCTGAGCCAGCCATGCTGAGGGGAAAGGGAGAGGTTTCCAAGCTGAGCCATGCTAGCTCAGGAATTCTGGGAGTTGAAGTCCACGAGTCATAAAAGAGCCAAGGTTGCCTATGGGATGATCCAGGAACATAGCCTACGGCCACAAGTCAAATGGGGTCCCAGGTAAAAGAATTTAGAGAAACACTGCTGAGCAGAGTTAAGAATATTGGGGCACAGCTGTCCCATCCAGATGTGCTGAGCTACAGCTCCCCTATTCCCAAGTTCGAGGCATGTAACAAGAAAAACTAACCACTTAGTCGTAGGATAGAGGCTCTACAGGTCAAAGCCAATGTATATTCCAGAATATATTCCAGAACATAAACTGCTAAGATTCTAACCGAGGGTCTTAGAAAGCAACGTCCGATTTCAGGTGCCTGACTAAGAAGCCATCGTTCAGCATTAACAAGGAAAAAAATATATCTCAATTTCAGCACCTCCTACTTCAGGGTTTTTCAACCTTGGCAACTTAAAAGATGTGTGGACTTCAATTCCCAGCATGTCCCAGCTAGCCAGAATTCCCCAGCTCATTAAAGTAGGACAGTGTTTCTCAACCTAATCAACTTGAAGATGTGTGGACTTCAACTCCCAGCATTCCCCAGCCAGCTCATTTAGCTGGCTGGGGAAAGCTGGGAGTTGAAGTCTACACATCTTCAAGTTGATTAGGTTGAGAAACACTGTCCTACTTTACAAATAGTCCTTGACTTAAAACTATTTGTTTAGTGACGGAAGTTACAACACCACTGGGGGAAAAAAAAGGGACTTATAATTGCGATTACAATCACTGCAGCGTCCCCACAATCACATGTTCAAAATTCAAACACTTGACAACCAGCTTCTGTTTTTACAATGGTTTGCAGCAGCCCAGGGTCATGTGACTGCCATCTGTGACCTTCCCAGCTGACTTCCAACAAATAAAGTCAACTGGGGGAAGCTCGAGTTGCTTAACAGCTATGTGATCCACTTAACAACTGCAGTGATATCCTGAACAACCATAGCAAAAAAACAGACATGACTCATTTCATTAATTCCACTGCATAGCATTGGAAATTCTTGACCCCCCAATTGTGGTCATAAGTCAAGGACTATCTGTATAAAAGTCTGTTTATAAACATTAGCTGCAGGCTTTCTAGGGCTGATGCTCTTGGTCCAATGCAATCTTACTGCCTACTAGAAAATTAAATTTCCATCACTAAAGAGGGTTCCAGCCAATCAAAACAGCCAGCTGCTATCTAATACCAGGATGCCAAAATGATGAGTCACACAAGGATGAACAAACAACGAAATACTTCTCGGCTGTGCTGTTCAAGACTGCACATTAAAATAAATCATTGCACGCAGCATACCAGAATACCAGGGAGTAGTTATTTAACATGGATTAGGATGCAAATGGACCAGAGCAGCGTTTAAACCAGGAATGTGCAGGTTTTCAAGGTTGGTAGCTACTCTCAATCCTTGCATGGCGTGCTGAGTAGCAAATGGAACCGTTTTCATTTAAGATTAAATGTATCCACTGCACCTAACACAATTACTCCTGTATTCAGAATAATCACATTAATGGCGTGTAATAAATTTAAATAAGTTCCTCCTTATGTTATGTTAAAAACTACGGTCAAAACACTGAACCCACTCTCGTAATTTGTGGCTTTTCAGTGCTCCTATCATGCTCCTTCCTAGCCCACCAGGGCGACAGGCACTGCAGAAATTCTTCACACAGCAGGGATTTTTAAAACTTACCGATAAAAACGAAGATCTGGTGATGTGAGTAACGCAACAGCATGGAAACCGACAGAGTCTGAAAAGAGACAGGCAGGCAAACATTAAAGCATTAAAGCCCCAAAGCCAACGATGAAAAGCGGGAAAGTGTTTCTCATAGAGTCTGATAGTTGGGGAAAAAAATCACCTCTCTGGAAGGAAAATTAATTTGTCCAGAATTAAAATTAAAAGCACAATTCACTTAAACCGCTCCAAAGTTTTGCTCTTAGTGTGTTGACAGAGATGGGTTAGTATCCTCAGAAAAACTTCCCAGATCCACCTGTATTCTTCCAGGTAGGAAACATTATGTCTACAAGGGATCCCAAATGCTAACTGGGCAAGTCATTTGCATGACTGACAAATGTCACTAACACCTGATTGACGAGGCAAGGGCAGGCTGGTAAGTACAGAGGAAGAAACAGGCTGTAGGGCAGTGATGGCGAACCTTTTAGAGACCGAGTGCCCAAACCACAACCCAAAACCCACTTATTTATCACAAAGTGCCAGGGCCGCATTAGCATTGTGGTGTCCTCAGGGGGGGCATGGAGGCGTGGCCCACTGGGTGGGCATGGCTGCGGTTGTCACAGTTGTCTCCTTTGTGCTGCGTGGGGCTGCTGCTCTGGGCGGCGGCCTAATGGACTTGCGCAAGCTGCTGCAGCGGCGGCACACATGCCCACAGAGAGGGCTCTGAGTGCCGCCTCTGGCACGTGTGCCATAGGTTCGCCACCACTGCTCTAGGGGTAGGCAACCTTGGCAGTCCCAGAATTCCTGAGCCAGCATGGCTCAGCTTGGAAACCTCTCCCTTTCCCCTCAGCAAGGCTGGCTGAGGAATTCTGGGAGTTGAAGTCCACGAGTCATAAAAGAGCCAAGGTTGCCTAGGTGAACAGAATGCAGCAGTTTTGCAAGTGGGATGACTTCCCTCCACGATCCCCTTACCATAAATGAATTTAAAATATTTATTTTCAGGTGTAATGTCATATTAACTGTATATAGGTAGTCCTCAACTTCCGAACCACAATTGAGCCTCAAATTTCTCTTGCTAAGTAAGACATTTGTTAAGCGAGTTTTGCCCCATTTTATGAGCTTCCTCGCCGCAGTTGTGAAGTCAATTACTGCGTTAGTAACATGGTTGTTAAGTGAATCTGCCTTCCCCCTTGACTTTTGTTTGTCAGAAGGTCACCGAAGGTGATTACATGACCCCAGGACACTGCAACCGTCATAAATACGAGTCAGTTGCCAAGCATCCACCTTTTGATCATGTGACAATGGGTATGCTGCAATAGTTGTAAGTGTGAAAAACAGTCGTAAGTCACTTTTTTCACTGCCGTTGTAACCTTGAGCTGTGGTGGCTCAGTTGGTCAAATGCAGTACTGCAGGCTAATTCTGCTGACTGCCAGCTGCCTGCAGTTCGGCAATTCGAGTCTCACAGGCTCAAGGCTGACTCAGCCTTCCATCCTTCCGAGGTCTGTAATATGAGGACCCAGGTTGTTGGGGGAAATAGGTTGACTCTGTAAACCGCTTAGAGAGGACTGTAAAGTACGGGGCCAGGTTGTTCACCAAAGCACCAGAGGGAAGGACGAGAAACAATGGTTGGAAACTGATCAGAGAGAGAAGCAACCTGGAATTAAGGAGAAACTTCCTAACAGTGAGGACAATCAACCAGTGGATCGGCCTGCCTCCAGAAATCGTGGGTGCTCCATCACTGAAGGTTTTTAAGAAGAGACTGGACATTCACATGTCTGAGATGGTATAGATTCTCCTGCTTGAGCAGGGGGCTGGACTAGAAGACCTCCAAGGACCCGTTCCAGCTCTATTCTATTCTATTCTATTCTATTCTATTCTATTCTATTCTATTCTATTCTATTCTATTCTATTCTATTATGCGGTACATAAGTCTAAGTGCTATTGCTATTACTACTGTACAGTCACTAAACAAACTGTTGTTAACTCTAGGACTACCTGTATAAGAGTCTTGGTTTTTTCCCCCTGCTCCATATAAATCTGCTTGAATTGGTGTCATTTTGTCAGCTTCTTTTACGTATATCCAGGTTAATGAGCTCCAAAATTCCAAAAATGTCAACACAACCCCACAATGGCTTGTAATCACGGTTTACTAAACCACTCTTCCCCCATTCTACTACAACTGCTGTTCCTCTACTACTATTCTCCAAAGCGCCTGAAGGCAGGACAAGAAGCAACGGATGGAAACTAACGAAGGAGAGAAGCAACCTAGAACTAAGGAGAAACTTCCTGACAGTGAGAACAATTAACCAGTGGAACAACTTGCCTCCAGAAGCGGTGAATGCTCCAACACTGGAAGTTTTTAAGAAGAGACTGGACAGCCATTTGTCCGAAATGGTATAGGGTTTCCTGCCTGAGCAGGGGGTTGGACTCGATGATCTCCAAGGTCCCTTCCAACTTTATTATTATTATTATTACATTTCTTTGTGAGCCCTATTTCTGGAAAACAGCAGAAAGTAAAATTGCCTTAGGTTGCTTCAGTTTCCCAAACTAACAAACCACCTTCCATCTCACTTCAACACAACCACAACCAGCGGCCTCTCTGTTCAGCTTTTATAAACACAGGTTACTGGACTGGCTAGGGAGAAGTCTTAATCCAGGGGTCTTTAAACTTGGCCCTTTTATGACTTGTGGACTTCAACTCCCAGAATTCCTCAGCCAGCGTGCCTGCCTGAGGAATTCTGGGAGTTGAAGTCCACAAGTCATAAAAGGGCCAAGTTTGAAAACCCCTGTCTTAAAGGGACAGGGCACAAGCAACCCAGGTGTAGCCGTTTTGCAGGCAACCTGTCCTCTCACACATTTGAAGTGGGATTTTAACTCATTAATTAATTAAATTATCTTGGGTAATATATTCACTTCTACAGCACTATTGTGGTATAAGTCCTCACCAGGAAATTTCTCAGCTCTTCCATCTTTCAAGGTCTTGTTTTATTTCTTCCCATGTTTTTTTACAATTATTTTGGAAACTGTCTTAATCACATCACATCCGATAAAGCCCTAAACATTTCATTGGGGTTATTTTGTTACATCACAACCAGTCTCTTCTTTCACATAACTTTAGAAGTTGAACGCTTTGTTACTATCTTTGTTTTCTCTCCTTGTTAATTTTGCATCCAGAAAGGCAGCCAAAACCTTTGATTACTTTTATCGGCTGTCATATACAGTGTTGTGTTTGTGTAATGGTAAGTGCTAGAATCTGCGTAGTATTTTATCTTGTATTCCTCTCCTTGCTGGTTCAGTTGCTGATAAGAGCCAGAGGCTACAAAACACTTAGAAGAAGCACAGTGAATAAAACTGCAGCTGGAACAATTAAAGCTGAGGTGGAGAACGATGGCCCCTTTACGACTTGTGGACTTCAACTCCCAGAATTCCTGAGCCAGCCTGGGAGTTGAAGTCCACAAGTCGTAAAAGAGCCATCGTTCCCCACCCCTGAACTAAAGGATAGTGGATAGAGGTTCATACACAGGATCATTTTCTGATCACAGTAACTGATTTATAGACAATCCTGGTTAAGAATGCCCAAATTAAGGTCAACCTCAAGATACAAACAGGCTGCTTTTTACCACATACCATGTATTACTAAATACCACTATGAAACACTGAAAACCATTGAAAACAGGAACTGGTGAAGGTGCACATTTTTGATATACAGCCTGTTTTCATCCATTCCTGAAAGCACTGCGTGGCTTCAGTAGTTCGTCAGCTTGAGGAAGGACAATGCTGTCCATCATGGGTGCCCCAGGGCTCTGTTCTGGGCCCAGTGCTCTTCAACATCTTCATCAACGATTTGGACGAGGGGATAGATGGGAAACTCATCAAATTTGCAGATGACACCAAGCTGGCAGGAATAGCCAACACTCCAGAAGACAGGCTTAAGATACAGGAGGACCTGGACAGACTTGAACACTGGGCGCTATCTAACAAAATGAAATTCAATGGTGAAAAAAGTAAGGTTCTATATTTAGGAAAGAAAACCAAATGTACAGGTATAGTATAGGGGGTACCTTGCTCAATAGTAGTAACTGTGAGAGGGACCTCGGAGTCCTAGTGGACAATCACTTAATATGAGCCAGCAGTGTGCTGCAGCTGCCAAAAAAGCCAACACAGTGCTGGCTGCATTAACAGAGGGATAGAATCAAGATCACGTGAAGTGTTAATACCACTTACAATGCCTTTGTAAGGCCACACTTGGAATACTGCATCCAGTTTTGGTCCCACGATGTAAAAAAGATGTTTGAGACTCTAGAAAGAGTACAGAGAAGGGCAACAAAGATGATTAGGGGACTGGAGGCCTAAAACATATAAGGAACGGTTGCTGAATTGGGTATGTCTAGTTTAATGAAGAGAAGGACTAGGGGTGACATGATAGCAGTATTCCAATATCTCAGAGGGGCTGCCACAAAGAAGAGGGAGTCAAGCTATTCTCCAAGGCGCCTGAGGCAGGACAAGAAGTAATGGATGGAAACTGATCAAGGAGAGAAGCAACCTAGAACTGAGGAGAAACTTCCTGACAGTTAGAACAATTAACCAGTGGAACAACCTGCCTCCAGAAGCGGTGAATGCTCCAACACTGGAAGTTTTTAAGAAGAGACTCGACAGCCATTTGTCCGAAATGGTATAGGGTTTCCTGCCTGAGCAGGGGGTTGGACTCTATGACCTCCAAGGTCCCTTCCAACTTTATTATTATTATTATTATTATTATTATTATTATTATTATTATTATTATTATTATTATTATTATTATTATTATCATCATCATCATCATCATCATCATCATCATCATCATCATCATCATCATCATCATCATCATCATCATCATCATTTTTAATAACAGGCAGTCCTTTTGTAAAAGTTCTGACATATACAAATTCAAGGGTGTTGGATTAGAACAGAGGTCCACAACCTTTTGGGCACCAGGGACCGGTTCTGTGGAGAGAGGTTTTTTCCGCGGTCCGGAGGGTGCGTGGTTTTCTGTGCTACCTGCATCTCGCGGATGGGGCTTTGCTTGTTTGTGCGGACTGGTTGCTGGCATGCCGTGGCCCGGTATTGGTCCACGGACCGGGGGTTGAGGACCCCTGGATTAGAAGACCCCCAAGGTCCTTTCCAACTGTGTCATTCTGTTATTCAAGTTAAAGACAGAGTTAGGAATGGCACTAGCTCTTAATCCAGGGACCGCCGGTACATGTAGTCCTTGACTTGCAACCACAATTGGGATCAGAATTTCTGTTGCTAAACAAGGTAGTTTGTTAAGCGAGTTTTATGACCTTTCTGCAATAGTTATTAAGCAAATCATTGCAATTGTTACATGAATCATGCGGGTTTTAAGCAAATCTATCTTCCTCCATTGGCTCTGCTTGTGGGGAAGCTGGCTGGGAAGGCTGCAAATGGCGATCGTAGGATCCCAGGGCATTGCAACCATCGTACATACACCCCGGTTGCCTAGCACCCAAATTCTGATCAGGTGACCCTAGAGGTGCTGCAACGGTCACAAGTGCAAGGACCGGTTCTAAGTCACTTTTTTCACTGCCACTGTCACTGAACATTTGCTTAAGCCATGCTGGCTCAGGAATTCTGGGAGCTGAAGTCCACCAGTCATAAAAGAACCAAGGTTGCCTACCCCTGGCTTAAATAGTTGTAAGTTGAGGACTACCTGTATATTATTATATTAACTGAGAGCCATTTTGTAACCATGGCAAAGCTGCCTTGAGCAATGCTGGAAGGTAGCCCATAAAACACAACCCAACTTTCTGGCTGTCTCCCATGTCGGTTGAAAATCCTGGGGATCACAAACACCAATTCAGGCTGAAGAAAGGAAGAGAGGAAAAACACTCACAAAGATCACCATGATCACGAAGGCCGCTACGTAGGAAGTCCTGGCCATCCACATGCTGATGAAACGATAGTGTTCTCCAGAGACTACGTTGCGAAGGAAACCTGTTGGACCAGTAACAAAAAGGTGTGTGTGGGGGGGGGAATAACACGAGGAATGGAGGTAGTCAATCATTCAACAGTGCTCTACAACAGGGGTCGCCCCCCCCAACCTCTGGGCCATGGCCCACTAGTGGACCGTGAACTGTTTGCAACCGGGGCGCGGAAACGGAGTGCAAGCACGTGCATCCCCACATGCGTGAGCAGCAGGCAAATGCGTGCATGGGCACACCATTTGTGTGAGTGGCAGGTGCGTGTGCACGCTGCTCCTGCAAATGGGGCTGCACGTATGCTCGCTTGCCAGAAAGATCCCCTCTTCCCCCCCATCCCCCCACCGGTCCGCAAAGCCAGAAAGGTTGGGGAACTCGGCTCTACAAGTTGGATGCAGTGGCCCTCTGAAGAAAACGTTCACACAATCTGGGATACTTGCATGCGATCAGCCCACTGGCAGCCAAGCTAATTATGACCCAAAGTGATAAAAGCCTCGCTTGAATGCAAAATATTTACTGTACTATTTCAGAGGAATTTTACTATCATTTGTGTATGTACACCCACAAACCCCCCCAAGATCCTGGGAAGTTCACAAAACAGTAGTCCTCAACTTAGGACTGGGTATTTAGCTTTACAAACGTGTTGTTCATTTAATGACTGCCGCAAAAAAGGCCACAAAATTAGGCACAATCACGTGATGACCTGCCTTACATTCATCACAACTTACAAGCAAAATTGTGGACTGACTTACGGTTATAAGTTGAGGACTACCTGTAATTACAGAATCCAATATAGAATCCTCCAAGTATGCGCAAGGAGGGGGATGTAAAAAAAAAAAAGCCTTGCCTCTTTTTTTTTACATGCATCCCACACTTGGCTTTGCATACAAGGTTGGGGCTGCCCCTTATACTTTTTTAACCCTCCCATTCATGGATGCCCCTACTCATCACCCACTAATCCCAAATCAACAATGTGGTGCACCACATATTGTGTATTATTATCAGAATACAGTCTCCAAATATAAACACAAATATGTACACACACATATATACAGCATATTCAAACAAACTCATCCATCTCCTCCCTCCCTCCACACACACACACACAGCACCACAATTACCTCTTTCCTTATAACCTGATAGAGATAAACCTGATCCATAGACTCTTTAAAAAGAATGACTAAAAATCTAGGAAGGAAACGAACTGCCTAGAGTACATTTTCCCTAGCAGCCAACAGCCAGAGTAGCAGGAAATAGCACCAGATTGAATAATCAGGGAAGAATTACTACCCTAATCAAGAAACTAATGAAGAAGGAGCGCAGGATAACCTATATAAACAATCAGCAAGCTCCATTCTCCCTTGCACTGATGATGTTACCTAGCCTGATCATGAAACATCTGCAGGAAATCAACCAAACTCAGAAACATCACAAACCCAACAGTTCAATCCTAGGCTACATATATTCTCTTCTATTGAAAAATATATATAGTAATAATAAAGTTGGAAGGGACCTTGGAGGTCATCAAGTCCAACCCCCTGCTCAGGCAGGAAACCCTATACCATTTCAGACAAATAATGGCTGTCCAGTCTCTTCTTAAAAACTTCCAGTGTTGGAGCTTCTGGAGGCAGGTTGTTCCACTGATTAATTTGTTCTAAGTGTCAGGAAATTCCTCCTTAGTTCTAGGTTGCTTCTCTCTTCGATTAGTTTCCATCCATTGCTTCTTGTCCTGCCTTCAGGCGCTTTGGAGAATAGCTTGACTCCCTCTTCTTCTTTGTGGCAGCCCCTGAGATATTGGAACAGTGCTATCATGTCCCCCCTCGTCCTTCTCTTCATTAAACTAGACATACCCAATTCCATACCCAATTCCAGCAGCTCCAGTCCCCTAATCATCTTTGTTGCTCTTCTCTGTACTCACTCTGTACTCTCAACATTTTTTTTACATCGTGGTGACCAATATATTTAGATGGAGAAAAATAATAAAATAATAACATAAGAGCTGGTTTGGTCTAATGGTTAAAGAGGCTGATGTAGGAGTCAGGAGTACTAATCCTGCTGAGGCCTGGAAGCCAGCTGGGTGACCTTGGGCCATTCCTTCCTTTCTCAACCCTCAGGAGACAGTGGCAAATCACTATCAAAAAATGCTTCCTAGAAAACAGCCTGGCCTTGTCCTGTATTCACCAGGAGTCAAGTCTGACTCAAAGACACACGCGTTCAAAATAGTCAGTTGCTCTTCAGCATGATAAACAAAAGGGGGAAAAAAACATACAGGTAGTCCTCGACTTACAGCAGTTCATTTAGCGACTGTTCAAAGTTACAATGGCATTGAAAAAAGGGACCTATCACCATTTTTCAGGCTCACAACCGTGGCAGCATCTCCATGGTCCCATGTTCAAAATTCGAATGCTTGGCAACTGATTCATCTTTATGACGGTTGCGGTGTTCCTGGGGTCATGTGATCCCCTTTTGCCTTCAGACAAACAAAGTCAATGGGGAAGCCAGATTTACTTAGCAACCGTGTCATTAACAAGGGCAGTGATTCACTTAACAACGGGGGCAAGGAAGGTCGTAAAATAGGGCAAAATTCACTTAACAAATGTTTCACTTAGCAACAGAAATTTTGGGCTCAATTGTGGCAGTACGTTGAGAACTATCTGTATTTCAAAATCCCATCAGTCAACCACCAATCACTCTCCCAAAAAGCCACTCAACTTTTTTTTAGGGGGGGGGGGGCAGCCGAAACCAGGGGTAGGCAACCTTGGCTCTTTTATGACTCTTGGACTTCAACTCCCAGAATTCCTGAGCCAGCCATGCTGAGGGGAAAGGGAGAGGTTTCCAAGCTGAGCCATGCTGGCTCAGGAATTCTGGGAGTTGAAGTCCATGAGTCATAAAAGAGCCAAGGTTGCCTACCCCTGGCCTAAACAAATGCCAGGTAAATCTCTTGGGGCATCTTCCACAAGCCCAAGTCTAATTTTGCTAACTTTGCATTCACATTTCATTTACCAGCCACAAAGATAATTCATGCAGTTTGTTCTACCACTGAGATTTTTTTCAAATGTGCCTATTTTGGCTCTTGTGATTTCCATTTTTTTCCCCAGCCGTAGCGATTAGGAATTTAAAAACTGGGGTGTAAAGATGTTATTCCGTTACTGATGCCCTAAAGCCTTCGTTTCACGGGGGGGGGGGGGTTGGAGGTCCTCCAAAAATCACTAAATAGCAATATCAAAGGGGCAAACTTTCAAGGCTTTAAAATGAACACCCAAAGTTTTTCCATTTTTTCTAGAAACAGGCTGCCAGTCGAAGCAGCTGACACAGCAACCGTGTAATTTTCCTAATGGCCAGTTTCTAACCAGTTTGCAATTTTGCCCTTCTATCTGGAAAGGTCTGAACAGGCTTCAAAGCAGTCCCCTATACAAGAGAGTATAAATCTAACCGAGATTATTTTATATGCACAAATCCCCATCCAAAGCCCAAGCAGAAGAACATTCCAGAAAGCATTGCTAAGGCTTTCGTGTCTGCAAACAATGAATAAATTATAAATAGGAAGAAGATAATCACACTCATAATCCTTAAGCAAATGCTGTTCAGTTACCTATTACTACTACAGCTTTAATTCAGTTTCCTATACAGAGCAAGGAGTTGGACTCAGTGGCTCCTTCTAATTCTATGATATTGTCATAAAAAGAAAAAGAAAAAAGGGCTCAGCCACAGATTTTGCAAATTAAAGCAGTGGGATATTGTTCTACAAATACACAGCCATCCCGGTGATATTGTATACAGGTAGTCCCTGACTTAGGATTACAATTGTGACCAGAATTTTCGTTGCTAAGCAAGACAATATTAAGTGAGTCGTATCCGATTTTGCAATCTTTTTTTTTTGCCATGGTCGTTAAACAAATCACCGCAGTTGTTACGGGAATCAAATGATTGTTAAGTGAATCTGGTTTCCCTTATTGAGTTCGCTTGCTGGAAGCCGGCTGGGAAGGTCACAAATGGTGATCACATGACCCAGGGGTGCTGCCACCATCATTAAATACATGCCAAATGTTGTATTTGGTTACCCAAAGTCTGAAAATTAGAAATATCAAAGGTTGAATTGGAATATTGATAAGAAATTAAAAATTGAGTAAAAATCAATAACAGGATATGGATTGTTTCTGAAGACTGAATGTAATTAAGATATGTATAAGCTAAAAATTTATTGATAAATGTAATAATGATGTTCTTATTGAGTTGATATCATTAGAAATGTACTAACCTGAATATGAGACAGTAAATGTTACGGGAAAAAGAGAAGAAATAGTTGATGTTGTAACCTGAGATTTGCACTAAGATTTTGTTATTGAACTATTGATTAACCCAGTCACCACGTTGCTTTTTAAATATTCAAATGTAAAATTGGAAAATTAATAAAATATTATAAAAAATAAATACATGCCAAATTGCCAAGCACCTGAATTTTGATCACACGGCCATGTGATGATGGTCATAAGTGTTAAGAAACCGGTTGTAAGTCACTTTTTTCAGGGCTGTTGTCATTAAACAAGCGGTCGTTAAGTTGAGGACTACCTGTAACTGGATCAACACCATCTCTCACTTCAAACAGCCAAATGTCCAACAGTCGCCCGTTTCTATTTTCTGGGAGATGGCTTAACTTGTTTCTTCAATTCCTAGACCTGCCCATCTACTGAGTGATTCAGGGTGGCTTACAGCAGGCGAAAACAATACAAAATACAACGTAAAACACTTCAACACATGCAACAGCCAAGAGAGCACAGCAATCCAAAACAATATGGCATATCCCAGAGGTTTATCCTAATGCTTCAACCCACATGCCTATTTTGCGAACCTTTATTTTCTTCATTTTCAGCCAAGGCTTTCACACTGGACATGAGGATGTCGTCGTATCCTAGGAATTCATCCAATAAAAGACGGCTGAATCTGTCTCCAAAGCATTGGTCCCGTGTGGGATCTGTGAAAAGAATTAAGGCAGACAAAGTTAAATTACAGCAGAAAAGACCGACGGACAGATTTTCACACACACACACACACACAAATGCAAAAAGTCTAACACAGTGTTCCTCAACCACAGCAACTTTTTAAAATGTGTAGACTACAATTCCCAAAATTGGGAGGAAAAGACTAGAAGAAGGAAAAAGGCTCCACCTTTCAGGGAGGGAGGGGAGGGAAGGAGGGAGAGGTCAATTTGCAGACTTAAAACTATCTGAAATGTGTTACCCAACATTTTCAAGGCAGAAACTGACACTAAAAATGTATGTTTAAGATATTATAATCCTACGGGGCAACTTTCGACCCGGTTAAGGGTCTACCGGCGAAGGGAAAGCAGCCGGTGGGAGAGACGACTCTCTCCGTGCGACTGCGCGTGTCGCGATCCGGAACCGGAAGCGTTAAGAGTTAAGTCTGAACAAGGTAGCAATGGCCAGGCTTATCCAAAATGGAAACTGAATGTCAGGAAAAATAGTTTTCAAAGGAACTGGATAAGACTTTGAGCACATCTGAAATAAAATGGAAGTCTGATGATTGACTCTTCCCTGGGTCCTAGAAAGTTTGATATCCATACAGACTGGAAAGAATTTTATCTTCCCTTCTTTCCTTGGGAAAACTCCAGGACTAAAAACCTGCAGCAAAGTTTGCCTTTGCGATTTAACCTCAAGGATTAACTAATTAATTAACTAATCCTAACTGTTGCCTCAAATGTTTTTTTCGACTGGTGGGCCCACTGAGAACTTTAAAAGTCATGGATCCCAGGAGAATAATTGGGGACACACTTCAAAAGAAAATAAAACATATTTCTTATTGGCTAAGGACATTTATGGGATTGTTTGGGGCCTAGAGATATTCCAAAAGTGATGCTGGAGGCTGATGCTTTGTTTCGTAGCATGTCAGTTTTCTGTTTCTTTAAGGAAAAAAGAACATTTTGATAAAATATTGGCTAGGTCAGGATAAGGACACTGGTGGGTACCGGAGGTGTGTGTGTGTGGGGGGGGGCATTCTTGGCTACCACGTTGGGGAGCCCTGTGGCTAAAGAACAAAATGCTGGCCTCTTCCATTCAGCAGCCTGGTGGGCCCCACGTGCCATAGAATCAGGATTCCTATTTTTAATCTGGGCTCCCTCTCAGGAGATCAAATACCCATCAGCTATTTTAATTGTATGGAAATTCACAATTTCTCTGTAAGTTTGGGAGCAATGAAATGCAACAATCACTTGCAAATGCTGTGTTCCCAGATATTCAAGGAGCATTAACTAAATTAGTAAGCCAAATGTTTAAACTAAAATAACATTCGTTCTAAAATACAGAAATGATTCTTAAGGCTAGGGGAGCTAATATCTTCCACTCTCTGTTTTAAAAGATGAATTCTCCTGCCACCGAGACATTTCATTTTCATTTCTTTTCACTCGCACTGAGTGCTTGCTGGCAGCATGTATACATATCTGCAGCAATAGTCAAACAAAACCTGAAACAAAATATTATACTGTGGCAGCCTGATTATTAGTTTGATAACCCTTCCGTCTTGGTTTCCAAGCTTATGAGTTGCTTAAGAGAATAACAGAGTTTGGAAGGGACCTTGGAGGTCTTCCTAGTCCAACCCCTTACTCAGACAGGAAACCCTACCAAGGTTTCTCAATCTTGGCAGTTTGAAGATGGATGGACTTCAACTCCCAGAATTCCCCAGGCAGCAAAACTGGCTGGGGAACTCAGGAAGTTGAATTCCACCCCTCTTCAAGTTGCCATGGTTGAGAAACACTTGCCTATACCAGGGGTAGGCAACCTTGGCTCTTTTATGACTCGTGGACTTCAACTCCCAGAATTCCTGAGCCAGCCATGCTGAGGGGAAAGGGAGAGTTTCCAAACTGAGCCATGCTGGCTCAGGAATTCTGGGAATTGAAGTCCACGAGTCATAAGAGAGACAAGGTTGCCTACCCCTGGCCTATACCATTTCAGATAAATGGTGGTCCAATCTCTTCTTAAAAACCTCCAGTGTTGCAGTACCCATAACCTCTGGAGGCTTAGCAATGGTTAAGAATGGAATGGTAAAATAGAAATTTACCCAGAGTCACCACCATGACAGGAATGCTCAGGCGTTGACGGGTGCTTTGGGATAAGCGGAGGAATCCGTACTCAAAGGAATATTCCACAATGTATTCTTCCTGCGGCCACACTACAAACACAGCCAAAAAGAATTGTTTTAGAAGGCCAGGATAGAAGAAATAAAGACGCAGTTTAGAAATATTTATTCAAATGATACCAAAAATCAGAGCTGGCATTGTGATGTCAAAAAGGCACACTCTAATTGCATGGACAGGCAACGTTTTTTTTAAAGACTGAATTCTTTTGTGTTTTACTGATCGATTTCTGTGCTTCTTCGGTGTGCATTTTTGAAAAAGTAAGCCCACTCCCAATGTTTTTTCCTGAACAGGATAGCGGGGTATAAATGTAATAAACCGATAATCGAGCTTTTAAAGCAGGGGGTCTTCAAACCTGGCCCTTTTATGACTTGTGGACTTCAACTCCCAGAATTCCTCAGCCAGCCCTGAACTGAGGAATTCTGGGAGTTGAAATCCACAAGTCATAAAAGGGCCAGGTTTGAAGACCCCTGTTTTAAAGAATCCTGCTTTACTCTAAATGGGGCACATGAGCTAATTTTGCACTGTTAGGTTCCTTCTGCAAGCTCAGATTACTATTGGCCGTTCCCAAATCCTCACCCTATGGCAGGGGTAGGCAACCTTGGCTCTTTTATGACTGGTGGACTTCAACTCCCAGAATTCCTGAGCCAGCATGGCTGGCTCAGGAATTCTGGGAGTTGAAGTCCACCAGTCATAAAAGAGCCAAGGTTGCCTACCCCTGCCCTATGGATATACTGGACAAGATCTCAGCATGGCAAACAGACAAATTTGTTGACAGCTGTAGTCCCGGCATTTTTGGCACTCCAATGGTGGGAAAGACAGAGCAAAACTAACCAAGATTCTGTCTTTTTCTACTAAGTAGAAATGCAAACTGGGATCTGCACAAATTTCAGGTTAAGTTTCAGACACAATGATGCAGAACTTTTCAGACCAGGCAAGAATGTAAACTTCCGATTTCAGGTTTGACTGGTCTTAACAAAAAGAGTGAAATGTAAGAATAGCCCTGCTGGGCCAGGCTGTAAGCATCCAGTGTGTCACCCAGCAGCATTTGAGAATTTCACAAGTCTGTATTGGAAAATAATACCCCCTTTCAGCAACTTGTATACAGGCAGTCCTTGACTGACAGCCACAACTGAGCCCAGGATTTATATCGCTAAGTGAGAAATTGGTTAAATGAGTTTTGCCCCATTTTACAACTTTTCTCGCCACCTTTGTTAAGTGAATCACCGCAGTTGTTCAGCTAGTAACCTGGTTGTTAAGCGAATCGGGCTTCCCCATTGACTTTGCTTGCCAGAAGGTTGCAAAAGGAGATCACGTGACCCCGGGACACTGCAAACCGTCATAAATACGAACCAATTGTCAAGCATCCAAGTGTAAATGACGTGACCACAGGGATGCTACAGTGGTCGTAAGTGTGAAAAGTGATCATAAGACACTTTTGTCAGCGCTGTTGTAACTTCGAACAGTCACTAAATGAACTGTTGTAAGTCGAGGACTACCTGTGTATGGTATTCAATGTGAGGCATAGCATTTTATTTCCTCTGTCAAATTCTTATTTGAGGTGCATAATAAGAATGTTTCAGCATAAAGGGAGGCGAAGAAATGTCCCCATAAGAAAAGTTTGTATCCTGCCTCTCCACCCTGAGTGCTCTCAGGATACTAATAAATGAAGCCCAGACACAAATGACCCCCAAATATTGCTTTCTTATCCAAAGCTAATGCCATTTTCTCTGTTGCAATACTGTTCCGTCTTCCATATGTGCCCCTCCGTCAACACATGCAGCAGAAAAGGTTCCGCATCATATAGATCAGTGGTGGCGAACCTATGGCACGGGTGCCAGAGGCGGCACTCGGAGCCCTCTCGGTGGGCACACGTGCCATTGCCCCAGCCTTGTCTCCCCCCGCGACCCCCTCATCAGCAGCCCCCCTGGAGGAGAGTTGCCTCCGAGCGTGGCCCACGCGGAGCAGCACAGCCAAGGACATGGCAGCCAGGCAGCATAGACAAGAGTCTGCCCTCATGCCCCATTGCGCACAGTTGATGCTGCGGGGTGTGGGCAGAGGACATGGCCACCATGGCGCTGCTGGGCTGCCTGGGCGATCTGCGGCGGGCCCTGGAGGCGGTGAGTGGCCCTGCGGGGCCAGGGGGTGGAGCAGGGGCGGGGCCAGTTTTTGGGCACTCGGTCTCTAAAAGGTTCGCCATCACTGATATAGATCCAACAGGCAGTCACAAGCCGAGGAGCTTTCTCTGGCAGGTCCACCACCTCCCCAAGGAAATTAGCCCACGTGCCAGTTTAGAAGTCAAGTTAAAATCTGTTTTTTGGGGAGAGGGGAGCTTAGAGTGAGTGGTGGATGGATGGGAAAACTCATGCCAAAAGAAAAAAATTGACTGATGCAAGGGGGAGAATGGAAAAAAAAAATAACTACGTGATGTACAGGTGGAACAAGACGGGAAGTAAGAACAACGTAGCTTTACCTGCTTTGGCTAGCATCTCAAATTCGGACACAGTCTCGCTGAGAGGCTGCATACCTTTAGCGGCTGGCTCGCTGCCGAAGGAGAATTCTTGGCTTTCGTTGGGGGACAAAATGTGGGCATTACTCAGCCGAGTTGCCTTGTGGAAGATCTTGGGTTCAATATCCAGATCAAACTATCAACGAAGGGAGAAAAAAAAGCACACGGAGGAATTAATGAGGGCACGAAGAACAAGAGCACGGATGATGTTTTTGCACAGCAGAGGAAGTAACGACTCCTCTAAGCCCCCAACCCCAATTTATTGACTTGCTAAAATGTTTTAACCAATCACGGCTCAACTGATCTCTGGACAGCATATTATACTGGTCGTCCTCGTTTAGCAACTGACACAGAGAGTTGACCCTTTGCAAATACGACAGTAATAAATGGTAATAAAAGATTCCTTTCCCACCCAATGCCTGTATTGACTGCAATGTCAGTGTGAAACAGATTAGAGCCTGGTCAGTTTCGGGCAGAAGCTACCAACTGGCACAGTTCTAATCACCTAAGTTAGTTTGCCCAGCTGAGTTTGTGAACTTTAGGGAAGGGCTGTGCCGCAGAAATAAGCAGCTCAGGAAGAGAGAGATTGTTGAAATAATCCCTCTGCCCTGTCCGGGGGCAAAAGTGGGAGAAAACAGGGTCAGGCATAGGACACTGTCTGAGAGAACTTTATCTGAAGAAAATGGCAGCAGCCAGTGATCTTTGCAGTCTCTCTCTTACATGTTTACTTAGCAACCACTTCACTTAATGACGGAGTCGTCAAAACGGAACAGTTGCTAAATAAGGACTACCTGTAAAACATAGTAAAATAGTGTAAAATCAAATATAGGTAGTCCTCAAATTACGACCACAATTGAGCCCAAAATTTTTGTTGCTAAGTGAGATGTTTGTTGCCCCATTTTACAACTTTTCTTGCCATAGTTGTTAAGTGAATCAATGCAGTTGTTAAATTAGTCATATGGTTGTTAAATTAATCCGGCTTCCCCGTTGACTTTGCTTGTCAGAAGGTCGCAAAAGGTGACCACATGACCCCGGGACACTGTAACCGTTATAAATGTGAGTCAGTTGCCAAGCATCTCAATTCTAATCACATGACCACGGGGATGCTGCAACGGTCGTTAAGTGTGAAAAATAATCATAAGTAACTTTTTTCAGTGCCATTATAACTTTGAATGGTCACTAAATGAACTGTTGTAGGTCAAGGACTACCTGTACAGTGGTACCTTGGTACTCAACTGCTTTGAAAGTCATTGAAGTTGGTGCTCAATGCATTTTGACATGGAAATTTTGCCCCGGTACTCAATTGTTTGATGTTCAACACACAAGCTAGAACTTGTCGTTGTCGACTGCCTTGTGACTCACTACATCAGGGGTCCCCAACTATGGGCCGTAGCCCACTACCGCACTAGCGCCCGCGGCACCATTTGCACATGCGTGCAGGCGCGAACTTGGCCACCAGCACCGGGCGGGTGTGCACGGCCCATTTGTGCATGGGTGAACGGGGCCGCTGGTACTGTGCCGGTGCACGCGGGCTTGTTTGCGTGCACGCGCGCGCACCAGTTTGGAAGCTGCTCCTCTCCCCTCCGGGCCGCGAGCCTGGATAGGTTGGAGACCTCTGCACTACATTATTCCTTAAGGGAAACATTTGTTTGGTACTCACTGTTTTTGGTACTCATCGCGCCTCCAGGAACCAATTAATGATGAGTACCGAGGTACCACTATGAAATGCAAAATGGAAACACCATGTAAACCAGGGGTCCCCATCCCCCGGTCCGTGGACCAGTACCAGGCCGCAGCATGCCAGCAACTGGTCTGCACAAACAAGCAAAGCCCCCTATGCGAGATGCAGGCAGCACACAAAACCACGCATTCTCCAGTCTGCGGAAAAACCTCTCTCCACGGAACCAGTCCCTGGTGCCCAAAAGATTGGGGACCTCTGATGTAAACTATTCTTCATTCAGAAAAGGGGAAAGATAATGCAGAGGACAAATCTACCATTTTGATCATATTGCAGGTTGCCCTTTAGCGTTGAAAATTGAAACAGTAATGGTAACACCACATTGGTTTTTCAATCTCTTCTCTCCAGTTTTATCGGAAGGAATATATTGCAATTACATGAAGAAAAAGGAAATGAAATTAAAAAGCAAATTGAGTTCAATCAGCAAATTCCTCTCAAAGGAGGCTTTCAATTCAGAGGTAGGTTTTTGCCATACAAGACAAGCCCTTATTAGGTTCAAACCAACCCTTTTTCCTCATACAGGAAGAGATCAGATAGTATTTTAAAGGAATGTATGCTGACTGGGGAGATCTTGCAACAAGCCAGAAGAAGGAAGACAACAACCACAATGAAACACAGACATGTAACTAACTATATGTCACAAACTACAAGTAGCAGGTACAGACATAAGCAACTTTAAGTGAACTACAAGGATGGAGAAGCAGGAAAAAAAGAGATCAGTTAAGCACCAACAACATAAATAATAACACCAACAAACAACATCTGTCTATTCCAAGTCCCTGGTGATCGTTAAAGACATCACAAAGTCTTTAACTTCTGCATCCAGTTTTGGTCACCACGATGTAAAAAAGATGCTGAGACTCTAGAAAGAGTACAGAGAAGAGCAACAAAGATGATCAGGAGACTGGAGGCTAAAACATATAAAGAACAGTTGCTGGAATTGGGTATGTCTAGTTTAATGAAGAGAAGGACGAGGGGTGACATGATAGCAGCCTTCCAATATCTCAGGGGCTGCCACAAAGAAGAGGGAGTCAAGCTATTCTCCAAAGCGCCTGAAGGCAGGACAAGAAGCAACGGATGGAGACTAACCAAAGAGAGAAACAACCTAGAACTAAGGAGAAACTTCATGACAGTGAGAACAATTAATCAGTGGAACAACCTGCCTCCAGAAGTTGTGAATGCCCCAACACTGGAAATTTTAAAGAAGAGACTGGACAGCCATTTGTCTGAAATGGTATAGGATTTCCTGCCTGAGCAGGGGTTGGACTAGATGACCTCCAATGTCCCTTCCTATTTAGAGAGGACATTAAATGCTCCGTCTCAAGCAATGTCAGGATGTGGATAGTTTCTGAGACTGTCCCTAACTTCAGAGCCAAAATACTGGAAATGTCTTTTTTTTTTTTTTAAAAAGGACAGAAAATGCAGGCCCATTTTAGGCCCATTTTAGGCCCATTCATCATGACCCATGTCCAGAAAGTAGCATCACAGCCAGGCACTCAACTACATGTCGAAGATGCAAAAATCCCACAGCATTTCACTCAGAGCTAATCAGCAGCTCATCCCCAACCGATCAACTGCCCCATTTCCTATTTATGTCTCTGACTGCCACTGACTGACTTGCTTTCCGGTCTGCAAAAAGCCACCACCTTCCTAAGCATCAAACTGATGGACTACAGTCCCCCTTGACTGCAGGCTGATGAGAAGACAACCGCTACAGTAGATGCATTAGACCAGGGGTGTCAAACTGCCGGCCCATGGGCCGGACGCGTCACAAGGAAACTGCGCCAACCCCATTGTCGGCAATGGGGGAAAAGCTCCGATACGTCGCACGACGTCACGAGTTTGACATGTCTGTATTAGACACTTGGCAGCAATTCAGAAGACGACGCTTTAAGTGCAAGTTGTTGACAACAACAGAGCTCAGAGATATACAAGTTATCACAGGGCTAGCTTGTGTAGGAGGAATTCCTTGTTTGCCTTGTGACCCAAGGCTGAATCAATTAAGCCATGTCACATGCTGGAGTCTAGGAAATCTTCCTTCTGTCGCAGCACCTGCCCTCTTGAACACCATCCCTGGGATGGCTGGCTAGGCTTTGAAAATCTGTCTTTGGGTTGGAATGGGTGGCAGCTCCTACATGCCTCTTTTGCCTTTTAGTGGTTGTTATTTCTTCCACTGTTTGAGGGGGAGGGAACTTTTTTAAAAAAAAAAAAAAATACTATATGACTGATTTTGCAGTACTGTATATACAGTAGTGGCCAAAATTGTGGAAACCTTTTGGGAAAAGTGTATTTTTGAGGTTTGATGGCTAATAGCACCACTTTTTTGGGGGGGGGAGTAGTACCATAAAATTATATATCAATGGAAAGATAATTTAATTAAGAATGTAATGCAACAAAGTTTGTTCAATTATCTGTACTGTATTCTATGAAAAGTTATAGCCAAATAACCAGAAAAAGGAAGCACAACTTGCTTAGGTTGATTATCAGGTAGCTTTCCTTCATCTGATTGTAGCCAATGAGCATGAGTGGTTAGAGAGCCAATCGGGTGTCATCTTGTTTTGGCAATGAGCCAATCAGATCACAGTAGGATTCAGTTATTGATGTCATGTATTGAAGCTGAGAAGAGGACATTTGTCAGTGTGTTCTGTGATGGCTATCAAGTTGGTTGTGTTTTTTTGTGTTCTTTCATTTAGTGAGCTTGTAAAACGTAATAAAATTAAAGTAATGGTGCAAAGAGTTGACTGGTCGCCCAGAAAGCGATGTAAAATAGTATTATTAAGTGAACAAGGCTACAGTTATAAAGAAATTAGAAGAAAAATTGGTGGAAACTTAACCAAAGGTGGCATTTCTACTGTACACTTTTCCCAAAAGGTTTCCACAATTTTGGCCACTGCTGTAGTACTGAGCAGCCTTATACAGGTAGTCCTCGACTTACGACCACAATGGAGCCCAAAATTTCTGTTGCTAAGTGAGACAGTTGTTAAGTGAATTTTGCCCCATTTTACGACCTTTCTTGCCACAGTTGTTAAGTGAATCGCTGCAGCTGTTCAGTTAGTAGCGGGATTTTTAAGTGAATCGGGCTCCCCCACTGACTTTGTCAGAAGGTTGCAAAAAAGTGATCACATGATCCCAGGGCACTGCAACGATCATAAATACGAGTGTCTGAATTTTGATCATGTGACCAGGGGGAGGCTGCAATAGTCCTAAATGTGAAAAATGGTCAGAAGTCACTTTTTCAGTGATATTATAACTTCAAACAACCACTAAATGAACCGTTGCAAATTGAGGACTACCTGTACTGTACATTTCTAAAATGCATACATAAATAACTAAAATTATCCTGTATTTCTCCTAAGTAGTAGAATGCTCTGGAGCTGCAATGGTTTTTTGTCTGCTATAGTGAGACTGTTAATTTACTGTTTCTAAACTTCTAAATCATTACAGTTTGTGGGTTTTTGTTTTTGTTTTACAAAGGGGAGGTTGGAAATACTATCATTAAATAGTGCCTTCCAAGATGAGTCACCGAATCAGATGCAGAAAAACGCATTTTCAAACCAACTTTTAAGAACTAAGAGCGGTCCGTTGGCAGCCATTATTTATAACAGCTAAATTTAACCTGTATTTAGAAGTACAGAACTAGGAGGATCAGTTAACCCCCGTTTAATGCAGGACCCCAAATCTATTTACCTTTGATAGATGGTCTTTTGGACTTAGGTTTAAATACACACAGCAAAAAACAGCCTATCACCACCTCTTAAGGCAGTTTCTGTTTCAGCATTGCACTGTTCATTCGGGAAGGATAGTTCTCCTAACGTTCGTTCAGACATTTCCCTGAATCAACTATTCACTGGTTCTAGATCTGCTCTCATTCCTTACACGTGAGAGCTTTACAGATTACCTGAGGACAAAATGTCACCTTTCAGTGTGCCTTTTCATCAGGCTAAATATTTCACAAATCACCTGGCTGTCCTTTTTTCAATGAAAGTTTGACAAGAGTCATTCTTTTTAAAAAACAACAACAATGGGGCAGTCTATCTTTTAAAGGAACCACAGCTTTTAGAGGACAGCCCCTTCTGACCTTTTCTGTGGAACTGGATCGGCTACAAACTGGAAACTTGGAACTGGGCCAACTGGACAATCCGATTCAACAAGACCATCTCTTATCAGAGAAGAGCAACAAAGATGATTAGGGGACTGGAGGCTAAAACATACAAGGAACGGTTGCTGGAATTGGGTATGTCTAGTTTAATGAAGAGAAGGACGAGGGGGGACAGGATAGCAGTGTTCCAATATCCCAGGGGCTGCCACAAAGAAGAGGGAGTCAAGCTATTCTCCAAAGCATCTGAAGGACAAGAAGCAATGGATGGAAACTAATCAAGGAGAGAAGCAACCTAGAACTAAGGAGAAACTTCCTGACAGAACAATTAACCAGTGGAACAACCTGCCTCCAGAAGCGGTGAATGCTCCAACACTGGAAGTTTTTAAGAAGAGACTGAACAGCCATTTGTCTGAAATGGTATAGGGCAGGGGTAGGCAACCTTGGCTCTTTTATGCTGGCTCAGGAATTCTGGGAGTTGAAGTCCATGAGTCATAAAAGAGCCAAGGTTGCCTACCCCTGGTATAGGGTTTCCTGCTTGAGCAGGGGGTTGGACTAGATGACCTCCAAGGTCCCTTCCAACTTTACTATTATCATCATCATCATCATCATCATTATTATTATATTAGTTTATTATTATTATTATTATTATTATTATTATTATTATTATTATTATTATTATTATTATTATTATTATTATTATTATTATTATTATTATTATTATTATCTATTTCTCTTGTTTACATGGTATCCCAGAAAGTGTTCTCAGGGCATTTTCCAATTTTTTTTCCTTGGGGTCAATTATCCACAGGAATTTCAAAGGATGAAGCTTCTTGGATTAGAAGCAAAACGTTGTCTTCTTCTTCCTCAAAAAGCAGTCCAGTTGCCTTTTGAAAAATGTACCTTTGGGACAACTGTGAGCTGGATGACTGAGAATCTCCACAGATACTAAACCACAAGAATGTTCATATCTAAATAAGTATAGCTTTGAATTGCCAGCAAAGCCCCATCTTACAAAGAAATATTATAGAGTTTAAAAAGGAAATGAAGAGCAACCCAAATGAACCAGGTGCTGAACTATCTCCCCTCTCATTGAAATTCACAATTTGGGGATTTTTTTTCAGCAGAGACAAAAGCACATAAGGGGCATATAGGTGGCAAAGACATTTAACTATTTAAAGAAAGCAATGTGGAAAGAATTTTCTCTCGCACACCTAATACTAGTCATATTAGATCAGGCCAAAGGGTATCATTTGGTGGTAACAATGAACATATTCAGAGTTTGGGAAGGTGTATGGCAGGGGTAGGCAACCTTGACTCTTTTATGACTCGTGGACTTCAACTCCCAGAATTCCTGAGCCAGCCATGCTGAGGGGAAAGGGAGAGGTTTCCAAGCTGAGCCATGCTGGCTCAGGAATTCTGGGAGTTGAAGTCCACGAGTCATAAAAGAGCCAAGGTTGCCTACCCCTGGTGTATGGGAAAAAGCATCATCATTAACAAAACAACTCATTCTTCTCCCTCACGGTACCTTGATGGAGCTATTCTCAAACATCTCCACGGTCATTTCTTCTTCCTCCTCCTCCTCCTCCTCTTCCCCAACAGCAGGCTCAACCACCATGCCTGGAAACCTCTCACTCTCGCAGAACTGGAGAAAAACGGGGTTACGGCTGGAATTGCGTTGGATCTCAACTCGGAGGATGCCGTCCCGTGGCCATTTATCCCGGACGTGTTCCAGGCAGTTGATGGGGGAGCGGGAGAAGGTGATGTGAATGTATGCCAGAATGAAGAGGACAAAGAGAGCCTGAGAGACAGAGAACAATAAATTACAACAGTGCAGCCTCCCCGTCTCCCAAGCCTCTCCAAGATAAATATGAATGCTCCATCAAGCTTCCATTCTGGAAAGGAACCTGATTACACACCGTGTGTCATATTTTTATTTATTTATACCCCACCTTTGTTGTTTTTATAAATAACTCAAGGTGGCGAGCTCCTTCCTCTTCCTATTTTCCCCACCAAAACACCCCGTGAGGTGAGAGAGAGAGAGAGTGGCTGGCCCAAAGTCACCCAGCCGCTGTCAAGCCTAAGCTGAGACTAGGACCCACAGTCTCCTGGCTTCTAGCCTAGCGTCTCAACCACTGCACCAAAATTATAAATAAATAATAAACAATAACATATAAAATAAAGGGGGGGTGGAAATATAAAATAGTTAAGACTTGGCTCAGTTTTGGTTCTGGCTCCATGCACCCTCCATCCATAATTGCCTTTTCCCGTGGACTAAAGTTCTTTCAGAGGTTTTCCATTCTGAACCAGTTTCTAGAAGGAATATGGCATCCCCTCCTGCTTCCCAGCCAGCCCACTTCATTTCTGAGCAAAAGGGTAGAGAGGGTTTCTTCCTTTGTAACTCCAGGTACTCCTCGAGTTACGGCCACAATTGACCCTGCTAAGCATTCTAAGCATTGCTTAGCAAGGTAGTTGTTAAGTGAGGTTTTGCCCCATTTTACGGCCTTTCTTGCCACAGTTGTTAAATGAATCGATGGGAGTTGCTAAGTTAGTAGCATGGCAGTTAAGTGAATCTGGCTTCCCCCATTGACTTTGCTTGTCAGAAGGTCACAAACACCTGAGCCCAGGACATGGCAACCCTCATAAAATACATGCCAGTTGCCAAATGTCCGAATTTTGTTCACGTGACCATAGGAGTGCTGCAACGGTCATTAAGTGTGAAAAACGGTCGATAGATAGATAGATAGATAGATAGATAGATAGATAGATAGATAGATAGATAGATAGATAGATAGATAGATAGATAGATAGATAGATAGATAGATAGATAGATAGATAGATAGATAGATAGATAATGATAATAGATAGATAAGATAGATGATAGATAATAGAGATAGATAGATAGATAGATAAATAGATATTGATAGATAGATAATGATAGAGATAGATAGATAGACAGACAGACAGACAGACAGACAGATAGATAGATAGATAGATAGGATATAGATAGATAGATAGATAGATTAGATAGATAGATAGATGATAGATAGATAGATAGATAGATAGATAGATAGATAGATAGATAGATAGATAGATAGATAGATAGATAGATAGATAGATAGATAGATAGATAGATAGATAGATAGATAGATAGATAGATAGATAGATAGATAGATAGATAGATAGATAGATAGATAGATAGATAGATAGATAGATAGATAGATAGATAGATAGATAGATAGATAGATAGATAGATAGATAACCTTTATTGTCATTTTTTCCTGTGGGCACAATGGCACACATTAAAAATGAAATTTAGTTGCTTGCTCTCAAAGTGTACACATACATAACACATGTAAATCATACTATATACAACATATGTATAGACCTGCATCCTTACATATAAGTAACATATAAATATTATTCACTGTCCATCTTGAATACACAACGGAAGGAGGAAGCTTTAGAGTTCACAAGGTTAAGAACCGTCACTAAACAAAGGTTGTAAATCGAGGACCACCTGTACTCCAGAAATTAAGCCAGCTGCCATGATATGTTTCTGTTCATCGTACGCTATTCTGCATCATTAAGGAAAATCTCAAATCAAGTTGAGCTTGATTTCTGGTGACTTACATCAGGCAGTTTCCTTGGCAACAGCTCATAAAGCAGCCCTTGCCACCTTCTGGGATTTTGTTTTACCACCTGGTCCAGTTGTTGGCCCTGGACCTCCCAGCCATTCTGCATCCAAATATCAAGCGGGGCTGCCCCTGTTTTGCTTTCTACCTCAGTCAAGGTCAGCTAGTACTGCCAGATGGCTAGGCAGAGCCAGATTATGAGAAGGCAACTTTTAAGATATCAAAACAAAACAACAACAATCAGCCTGCTAATGCTGGTTTTCAAAAGCATTTTTCTTCCTGCTTTACTATGGAAACATGGATTAGTGTCCTTCTGGGGAGAGTAATAAACCATTTTTATAGCCTGGTAACTTTATGGAGCTTTTTAAAACTAAGCCAGGGAAATTATCTCCTTCTTGCTCTTCTGGGAGTTCTAAACATATCATGTTAGCTTGTTATAATCCTCACAATGGTCCCCTGTGGTAGGCCAATACCACTGCCTTCAAACTGCAAATGAATGAGGCTCTCCAATTCAAAGAAGGTGGCAAAACATATCCAAAACATTTTATGATCCTGGCGAACAAGGGCTTTAAATTACAGAGCTGTAAATGCCACGGCAAGAAAACACACAGCCCTACTAATTTTAAAGACACTGAGCTAGTCAGCTGGAGAGCTGACAGCTCGGGTTTGAGACCCAAGTACCGCACAAAGCGGTGAGCTCCTTTTACTTGCCCCAGCTCTTGCCCACCTAGCAGTTCGAAAGCATGGAAATGCGAGTAGATAAATAAGACACCACTTCAGTGGGAAGGTAACAGGGTTCCATGGTTTATAGCCACGCTGGCCACATGACCCTGGAAATTGTCTTCGGACAACGCTGCCTCCCTTGGCCAAGAAACAAAGATGAGCACACAGTGCCCTAAAGCTGGACATGACTGACAGGGAAATTTTTACTAATTAAGTTATAGTAAAATTAAGGCAGAGAACTGAAGAACTAGTAGAACCTTAAAGAAGTTCTTTTTGGCCTAGTATTTTCCTGCAAGTTTATCAACAACCTGGATATAAAAGTGAAGCCAATCTTTACCAAAGTTGATACCGAGTTTGGTGCATTTCTAACTGCTAACACCTCGGAGCAAAAGAACTAAAACTGGACTAAACATATTCCACAAAGGCATATACGATTCTATTTATACCTGATATGTATAACATACATACATACATACATACATATATATATATATAAGCATACATATACAATGGTGAGTACGTGGCGTGATTGCATTAGATGTAAAGAGGTTTTTGAAATGGGAGCTGATCAGAGGCTGAACAGGGGCCCACAGTGCGGTGTAACTAGAAAAAAGACTAGCATGAATTTAGGAAATATTATAATAGAAACATCACGGGAAGTTACACTTTATTCCTCACAAACTTCTCACATGCAGGTACCATTTTCCCTTCAGCCTTAGCTTTTTCTTTCCCATTTGTTAAATGAAGATAATAGTGCCATACTTTTGGGGGGTACAAAAGTAACAGAAAAACATGATAGCTAAAACAACAGAGGATACACTATGTAATACACACACACACACACACGATACAGTATAGAACATGTACTGCATGCAGAGCAAAACTGAGGGAGATTGATGGTTAAGAAATATAAAGTATAAATGAATAAAAGACAATTTATAAGGCTTGAATAAAATGAATTAATCCCCATGGTTCTTAAAAAGATTACAGGATAGTCTGGGTAACACCTCTAGCACAAGAAATCAAAGTTAAACACTGGGAAGTTTTGTAAATCTGAATAGATGTATGTGCAGGAGGCATGTGGAGGAGGGGCATGGAGAGAATAATCTATCACAAGCCAATAAAATATTCTCCAACGGAAAAAATGTCCCACCTCCCCACCTCAAATCTGTAAAGGCTAAAACTTTTTTTTCATAAGCTTTGGTGAGCATTCAAACATTATTCCAAACCAATATGAAAATATAGAAATACAAGGGAAATGTGTCACCCTCTACCCCTACACCATTACCTTAAGGAGTATGAAGAATTCAAAGATGCGACGGAAAGATGATGGGAAGAGGCGGGCGTAAGTGACAGCCATTTTGAAAAAAAGGGCATGGAAGAGGCGATCCCGAACATTGATGAGAGGGTTCTGGTTGAGATTGCGGACCCCTCGGTTATTGCCAGCAGGGGCCCCACCCACCCCATTATTGTTCATTGGATGATGGGTGTTGTTGGGCTGATTCTCTGACATCCTGAGTTGGCAAAGGTGCACAGAGGATTGATACTTTAGAAGGCTTCTCTTGCAGTCTTCTCTTAGAAGAGTTTGACTCCAGTTTCCCACATATAAATTTAATTTCAAGATAACTAAGCAAGTCTGCTGATAGGAGAAAGCACTTAAGCAATAAATTCACCTCCTAAACTGGCACAGGGGGGGGGGACCCAGAAAATAGCTATCCCACAACAAAGTAGCCCATAGTCTGAATTAGAAGACAAATGGTGCTTAAATGGATTGACATGAAAGATGCACTAATTTGGAAACAACTAAGAAAGGGTTAGTAGCTCAGCAAGAGGTGAACAGATGGGCGAACTGATCAAACCCCCTATAAGAGTCCTTGATGGTAGGAAGGCGAACCTCAAAGAGGACCTAAAAGTGCTTCAGAGTTAGGGAAGACAAATAGCATGAGGAGAAGCCAGGAAAAACTGTCAGCGGATTTGCCTCTCCCAGGGCACCAAGGTGTTATCAGTCAAAATGGGGGAAAGTAAGAGATTCAAGGTTCTACAGGTCAGGGATGCCAGAACCCCAAAAGTCCAAAGATGGGATTGTCGACACGACTATTCAATTGATAGAAGAGGGATTTGGCAAGATAGGGGAGGAGGCTGTCAAATCACAAGGGGGGGGGGATAGGAATTACGTTGGGCAGAGAGGAACTTTGCCAGGACAAATTAGAGAAAGGGGAGAGACCTTTCTCGGGGGATGACATTGGGGGCGGGGGGGGGAGTCTGCGAAACTTCTATGATCTCTTATTTAAACGGGGGGAAATTGGTGAACCCCACCAATTTCTAACAGAGGAATCTGAGGCAGGAGGGGGGGAAAGTAAACAAGAAAGGGGGAGATGCTCTGAAGACCCAATTTTTAGGGAGTGGGGAGAAGGCAAAGAAGAGCCCTTTGCAATCTTCTCGGGAAAGGGGGGGCAAGCTTCAAAACGGAGGCGCTTAATTTGGGGAAGAAAAAGGGTCGGCAGAAGAATCGGAGAGGATGGAGGGGGGGGGGAGGCCAGCCCACCAAACTTCAGGGTAAGGAAGTGGGGGCGACCCGTTATTGAGAGGGAGATTCCCCCCCTCCCGCCCCCAGGAAGGGAAGAACAGCCTCGAAGGAGGGAAGAGGAGGAGGAGGAGGACAGGGAGAGCCCTCACCCAGCCCTTCAGACGGGCCCGGTCAGGAGGAGGGGAAGCAGCGGCCCCCCACAAAGCAAAAAGGGGC
Source organism: Azemiops feae (assembly GCA_023970755.1). Taxonomy (NCBI): domain Eukaryota; kingdom Metazoa; phylum Chordata; class Lepidosauria; order Squamata; family Viperidae; genus Azemiops; species Azemiops feae. Next base: position 231,270 of record JALGBA010000907.1, on the reverse strand, counting down.
CGTTGGGGAGAGAAAGAAAAGCCGGGCCGCGTCCTCTGGCCTCCGCCTCTCAGTCCACCTTCCCGTCCGCCCGGGCCACCGCCATGTTGATAGCTCGCTTCCCCTTTCCTTCCCCCCCTCCCGCCCCGCAGCACCGATGACGTCAGCCGGGAGCAGGCAGGGTGGAGGAACACCGAGCGAGGCGAAAAGCATCCTGGGAAAGAAAAGGGGGAACTAGAGGAGCCCGGAAAGGGTAGCGCAAGGAGCGGGCTCCAAAGGGATACGGTTAAGAAGATTTAAGAAGCACTTCCGGTATCTGATTGACAAATACTTAAAAAAAAAATCTCAAAAAGCACTCTCCAGCCGCAAGCCAATACCTGGATTGGCAAGTAGGAAAAAAGTTTTAAAAGCTTCCTTTTTATCTTCCCTTCTTTAACCTCTCCATGCTGATGGAACTCTATTTATCGAGTTTCCACCTTCTCAATTAGTATCATATATAATTAGGAGGGTTTTTGTCCCAGGAAAAAGTCAAAACTGTTAATCTTGGCAGCAATATTATTGCATCGTGGAAATCTTCATTTACGCAAATACTACTGTGAAGTAGTCGCCCTTCACTGGGTTATAGAACAAAGTGCCTTCAACACAGCAATGTTGATTAATTGTTGCCTCCTTGATGTCACATTTTACGCGTTGTTCTTACCCCCTTTGAACCGCACATGGAGGATTCGGCCTGCGACGATCCCAAACCACAGATGCTAGATTCCGGAAACGCTTGACATTTTTCCTTACCTCTTTGTCCTCATATTTTCCCACCCAATTCCGGAGTTACGCCCCTTGATTTCCATAACCCGACCTTGCCTTTCATTCTCCTTGGAAATATAGTTTGTTCTGAATTTTATAAAATATATATTCGAAACTTCGAGCCGTAGAGAGGGCACAGCTTGTTTTGGGTTAGTACAAACCAGATTTTTAAAAAGAAAAATTACATTTGTGCTCATCATATTTACAATATTATGCAGTCATGAGGTTTATATAGCTTTCAAGAGAGTGTTTAGTTTGTGCTCGCTTCGGCAGCACATATACTAAAATTGGAACGATACAGAGAAGATTAGCATGGCCCCTGCGCAAGGATGACACGCAAATTCGTGAAGCGTTCCATATTTTTGATGCTTTTTCTCTTTCCTCCCTCCCTTTTATGACTGTTATAATAATAATAATAAAGTTGGAAGGGACCTTGGAGGTCATCTAGTCCAACCCCCTGCTCAGGCAGGAACCTGTTGCTGTTGCTACTTTTTGCAATGTTATCTGTGGCTCTGAGAAATATTGCAGACATCATTTCATCTAAAAACCACAGCAGCAGCAGTAGCAGCAGCATTTTCAGCTCTTTTTTTAAAACGAAACCTTTGTAGCTTAGAACATGCAGTCATCAACGTGGCTTTGCTGGATTTGAGCGATGCATCCTGTTATGTATGCATTGAAATATATAAAGTAGTGTTAAAGCCCTGTAAAGTGAAACTAACTTTTAGATGACCCTGACTGTTAACTCCAACTGTTTTGGAGGGAAACTTTGAACATTTATATTTGGGCGGGCTTTACAAGTTTTGTGATTGGTTAAGGCCCTGTGGAGTCAGAGTGTAAATGACAGGAAATTGTCTGCAGTTCTCCAGTTCCAGTTTGAGTCAATAAATAATGGAGTAACTGGGCCGGTCTGCTCCTTGTCTAATGAAGCCCACTACACAATAGTGGCGACGAAGGTGGGATAGAGCTGCAGAGGAGAGAGCTGCTGCTAAACAAGAGACTAAAATCACTGGGTGTCAGACCAGGTGAGGAGCCCTGGTAGGATCACGCTCCCAGCCGGCCTGCCAGGAAGACACACTGGAGGCACAGACATACCTGAGGGATCTGTCCCCAGGATCCCTAAGTGCAGCACAGCTCCAATCGCAGCAGTACAGGCATTAACCAGCACCACAGGGGCCTCCCCAAAATGGCTAAACTGGGAAGGCTTGACGAGTTCGATATTACTCATCCGGAACAGTGGAGCTCATACGTCTCCCGAGTAGACAACTATCTCCTGGCTAACCAGATCACAGACGATGGCCTGAAGGCGGCAACCTTACTATGTGTCTGCGGATAAGCCACGTTTGATATCACGGAAAGCCTGACAGCACCGGCAAGTGTAGAGACTGTGGCCTACGCAGACCTCAAGAAAAAATTAAGGGAACATTTTGAGCCTAAACTCTCAGTGATCGCCCGGCGCCATGCATTCGAGCAACGTGAGCAGAGATCCGGGGAATCTGCAGCAGGGTTTGTGGCAGCCCTTCGCCAAGCTTCGCGTCAATGCGAGTTCCCTGACCTGGAAGACCGTCTCAGAGACAGGCTCGTTTGCGGCCTGCATAATAGGGAATTACAGCAGCGCCTATTCGCCGTGGAGAAACTGACCTTCCAAGACGCATTGAAGGAAGTCATGGCGGATGAGGCTGCCAGAGGGGCAATGAAGATTCTCTGGCCAACTAAAACACACACCAGCCCGACAGCGATCCACCAAGAGACCGCAGAAGGCTCGGGGGAGGCCAGTGAGAGTGAAGAAGTCGATCGTTTGCGGAGAGAGCCACCCAGACGGCCACACACCACAGAGCAAGCAACTTCCCCACAGAGCTGCGCAAGCTGCGGGGGACAGCATGAAAGAGCCGAGTGCAGATTCCGCACAGCAGTATGCCATGCCTGTGGAAAGCAAGGGCACATTGCCAGAGTATGCAGAGGTCGTCAGCGGGAAGTTCGGGTTACCAAGATCTCCTCCTTGCCTCCTCTCCAATTAAACTGATTTATTGCTAAAAAGCCTATGAACAGGAATCAGGACATGCTTGGAGTTAGATAAAAGATGAACAGGATAGATAGATAGATAGATAGATAGATAGATAGATAGATAGATAGATAGATAGATAGATAGATAGATAGATAGATAGATGGATGGATGGATGGATGGATGGATGGATGGATGGATGGATGGATGGATGGATGGATGGATGGATGGATGGATGGATGGATGGATGATAGATAGATGATAGATAGATGAGTTTTATACACACACACACACACACTGTACATATATTAATTCATACAATTTTGAAGGTTACTATACATCCAAGACCAGAGACATTTCTGTTGGGGCCAATAGACAAAAATTTGGAAAAATCACAGGGTATTTTATTCGTGTATAACAGCAGGGAGGCTTCTATATACCCCAAAGTAGAAAGACTTGATAATATTTACAGTGGAAAATTGATTGGTAAAGGAGTTGATTGAGAGGGCAAAACTGACAACCCTGATTAGAGAAAAAATGTTGACCAACTTTAATACTAACTTGAAGCCCCTTTTGGACTTTTTGTGCAAAACAGCAAAAATTGAAATTATGTTATATGGGTTTGGTGTTTAGTAAAGATTTGATTATAACAAAGTGAGTCTTACGTTGTGATTGGCCGGTTGCAGTATTTTGCAATCACGTGACATGATTTATGTTGTACTGCTGCCACAAACTGGGCTTTTTGGGCGGTTTCTGGCTAAAAATGCCCAGAGGCATGAATTTATTCACTTAATGACCACTGTGTTCACTTAATCACCACCACGAAAAAGTAGTAAAATTGGATCGGTCAGATGACTGCCTTGACTTACAACTATCAGGACTTACAACAAAAATTCTGGGTTCCATGACGGTCATAAGTACTACCTGTATATAGATAATGTAAATTCTTGTCTTTTGTTCATGTTTTTCACTCTGCCTGCTTGCTTTTGAATCTTGTTTTGCCACTTACTGCTTTTGATCTTTGCTGATGTTTTAATAAATAAAGAAGCTTTATTTTTGCTGGCTAATCTGAACAGCTCCCATGTACTTACTCTCATTAGGATTTAGGGATTGCTTGAGAATATGCTGGAGGGCAAAGTAAGCTGAAAGTAATTTTCCAACAGGTCTAGGCCTGCAGAAGGCATAAATGGAGGGATTTATAGTCTTTTTAAACTTACAGAAGATATCTTACTGGTGTAGCTAACAGTTTCCTTGAACTCTCAAGTTATATTTCTCACTTTTAATGAATTTCAGAGCCTGGTGGGATCCTAATAAAAAATTATGCGTCTTTCTTTCATCACATTCATCAATGAAATTATGAGGGTTTTTTAATCATTACAGTAAACCATTATGTGTATGCCTGCAATTTTGGATTGTGCATTTTCAAAATTGTTTTTTTTCCCTTAAATTTCCTGACAGAACAATTAATCAGTGGAATGACTTGCCTCCAGAAGTTGTCGATGCTTCAACACCGGAAGTTTTTAAAAAGAGATTGGACAACCATTTGTCTGAAAAGGTATAGGGGTCTCCTGCTTGAGGTTGGACTAGAAGACCTCCAAGGTCCCTAAATGTTATAATGGAATACTGCATCCAGTTTTGGTCACCACGATGTAAAAAAGATGTTGAGACTCTAGAAAGAGTACAGAGAAGAGCAACAAAGATGATTAGGGACTGGAGGCTAAAACATATAAAAAACGGTTGCTGGAATTGGGTATGTCTTGTTTAATGAAGAGAAGGACTAGGGGTGACCTGATAGCAGTCTTCCAATATCTTAGGGGCTGCCCCAAAGAAGAGGGAGTCAAGCTATTCTCCAAAGCACCTGAAGGCAGGACAAGAAGCAAAGGATGGAAACTAACCAGAGAAGCAACCTAGAACTAAGGAGAAATTTCCTGACAGTGAGAACAATAAACCAGTGGAATGGCTTGCCTCCATAAGTTGTGGATGCTTCATCACTGGTGGTTTTTTAAGAAGAGACTGAACAGCCACTTGTCTAGAATGGTATAGGGTCTCCTACTTGAGCAAGGGGTTGGACTAGAAGACCTCCAAGGTCCCTTCCAACTCTTATTCTGTTGTTATTTGATTAAAAGTGGTCTTGCTGGTTCCATTATTTTCATGCAATGTTTTGTAATAAACTCCTGTGCCGTATTTTTTTTAATGCTTTGGCAACCTTATCTATTTCAGAAAAACAAATCTTATTCCACCTTAAGAATTACCCCTGCCTTCTGTCCACCCTCAGCCACGCAACAATCAGGCTATTATTGGATATTTAAATATGGTTTATGATTTTTGTCTTGGTGGTTGAAACGGTGTGTCTGCCTCCATTGCTTAGTTACTAGAGGTGTTCAAATACAGCAGACACACAAAGGGGTGGAAAGAGGAACAAAAGACAAACTCTTGAGATCTTGAATTGCAGAAATCCAGAGCTCAGGTTTGATTCCCGTGGATCAGTCCATTGTCATAGACCGGTTCGGGGGGAAAAATCTCCCCAGTAAGTAATCTGTACATTTTGATTAGGTGACCCTTGGCATCCATTCATCTGAATCTCCTTGCTGCTTGCTTTTCCTTCTTTCCACTCAACGTGTTTTATTTTAAAATCTGAAGTTTTTAAATATGACCACACGGAAATCCATCGATCAGGAGCTTCGTCTGTTTCCAGCAGCTTTGTGAGAGGTGAGAAAATTAGGGCTAGGCTCAAAAGCTGACAGGTGAATTGTTTGATCCCAGTCAACAGGACAGGATCATTAAAAGGAAGGAGCAGTTAAAAGTTTCATCTTGTAAAATTCATCCGCTGAGAAATTGGCCGTTAACTCTTTCTTGTCAAAATTTGTCCTCTGAGTTTGGGCATGATGGTATATATACAGGTAGTCCTCGACTTACAAGCATTTGTTTAGTGACGGTTCAAAGTTGCAATGACACTGAAAAAAAGTGTATTACGACCATGTACCACACTTATGACTGTTTCAGCATCCCCAAGGTCACGTGATCAAAATGTTGGATGCTTGGCAACTGTTTTATATTTATGAATGTTGCAGTGTGCTGGGATCAAGTGATCCCCTTTTGGGACCTCCTGATAAACGTCAATGGGGAAGCTAGATTCACTTAACAACCGTGTTGCTAACAACCGCAGGGATTCGCTTAGCAACTGTGGCAAAAAAAGATTGTAAAATGGGGCAAAACTCATTTAACAACAGTCTCGCTTAGCAACAGAAGAAAGTTTGCGGTCGATTGTGGTTGCAACTTGAGGACTAACTGTAGATATATTTATTTCATGCCTGGCACTTTGATACAATGCAAAGGCAGAACAATGAAAATGAATTCTCTTCAGATAGTCCTCAACTTACAAACGTTCGTTTAACAATTGTTTGAAATTACGATGACGCTGAAAAAAGGGGCTAAGGATCCGGTTTTCGCACTTCACAACTGTTGCAGCGTGCTTGTGGTCGTTTGAACACTTGGCAACTGGCGTGTGTTTACAACGGTGTCCCAAGGTCACGTCATTGCCATTTGCGACCTTCTGACAAGGAAAGTCAGTGGGGAAAGCTGGATCCTTTTAACTATGGCAAAAAGTTGTAAAATCGGGCTCAGCTCATTTAATATGTCTGCTTCGCTTAACGATGGAAGTTCCAATCTCAACAGTAGTCATAAGTTGAGAAGTCAAAAGACAGGGATACTTAAAGATGTCAAGGGGAGGGGAGTGTTTTTTTCTCTCTGGTTTTGCTGAACCACAGTTCCCTCATTCTGTGGGGCTAAGGCTGCATTCCCCATTTTTTACTCCTGCTGAAATATCTCCAGTCCAGGTCAAACTTTCAAGTTAGCATTCACAGTTCCCACTTCTTAGCTGCCTGAAGGAGAGGCAGGAGGGAGTCTAGCAAGCCGATAAAGAAACAAATGTTCTGGACTTCCAGAAATGCACATTCAGAATGATAGAAGTGGAAGGGACCTCAAAGGTCATTTAGTCCAACCCTTTACTCAGGGCACGAACTGTTGAAGTAGCTGGGCAGGCACCCATATGACTGAGCTGATTTTGCGATCTTAAGTGTTGGTTGAGTGAATCAATGTGTTTTCATGGACCGCAAATTTTGCATCACGTGGCGCTGAATGCTGCAACCACTTGTAAAAGTGAACCAGTGCCCAAAATGGGGCCGTGTGAATGCTGCTGTTGGAACTCTGGAACCAGGTCATAAGGATCTTTTTTTTGGGGGGGGGGGCATCATAACTTTGAATAGTTTCTAAGCAAACGGTTGTTAAATGAGAACTATCTGTACAATTAATCAGTGGAACGACTTGTCTCCAGAAATTTTGGATGTGCAAAAAACACTGGAAGTTTTTAAGAAGAGATTAGACAGCCATTTGTCTGAAATGATATAGGTCACAGGGGTAGGCAACCTTGGCTCTTTTATGACTTGTGGACTTCAACTCCCAGAATTCCTGAGCCAGCCATGCTGAGGGGAAAGGGAGAGGTTTCCAAGCTGAGCTACGCTGGCTCAGGAATTCTGGGAGTTGAAGTCCACGAGTCATAAAAGAGCCAAGGTTGCCTACCCCTGGGGAGGTTGGACTAGAAGACCTCCAAGGTCCCTTCCAACTCTGTACACCCATTTTGTTCACTACAGGCGAAAAAGCTCCCTCCTTGGGAAAGATGAAGGCAGCTGCTGTGGGGCTTTCAGGCCGGGATTCCCGGGATCAGCTGAAGCTGCCCTGCATGGTTTGGAACAATCTTGTCTTCCAGGTTCCCCAGCGTAAGATCCCATCCAAAGGTACGGGGTGTGCAGTTTCCACCTTAACTGAGCTGTCCAAATGTAGAGCCTGCCTTGCTGTTCCAGAAAGCTAGATATGAACCCCCAACATTGAAAGTACAGGGAGTTTTCGACTTAACATTTAGTAACCATTCAAAGTTACAGCGGCGTTGAAAAAAGTTACTTATGACCATTTTTCACACTTATGACGGTTGCAGCATCCCCAGGGTCATGTGATCAACATTCAGATGCTTGGCTTGGTTCATAGTTATGACCATCGCAGTGTCCCGGGGGTGTGTGTGTGTCACGTGATCCCCTTTTCTGACTTTTTGACAAGCAAAGTCAATGGGGAAGCCAGATTCACTTAACAACCGTGTTACTAACTTAACAACTGCAGTGATTCACTTAACAACTGTGGCAAGAAAGGTCATAAAATGGGGGGAAACTTACTAAACAACAGTCTCGCGTAACAATAGAAATTTGGGGTTCAGTTGTGGTCGTAAATCGAGGGCTACTTGTATTCTGGATATTTCTCAGATTATGGATTATCATGTTCATAATCTCCATTCCGCATACCGAGATTTTTGGATTACCAATTTGGATTATTTGAAATTTCTGCTTTTTTTTTTTACCTGGGAGCTGGAAAATGAAAGGTTTAGTCTCAGTCCCTCTCTCTTTGTCCACATATAGGTAGTCCTTGTTAACTGACTCTTTAGCAACTGTTTTTAGTTACGATGACGGTGAAAGAAAAAATAACTTTACGACCAATCCTCACTTTTACAACCTGTGCAGGGCTGTAAATCAAAGTGATGCTGAAATAAGATCATAAGCACAATTGTGGTGACCACTTTGCTTAATGACTGTTACAGGTTATAGTTGTGGTCACTAAATGAGGACTGCCTGTATTTGTTTCTATCTAGCTCTATTAGCAGTGCAGAACAGGGATCCAAAATTAATGATAAAGGAGAATATTGGTAGCTTGGGGTTGAAATGTGGAATCCTTGGTGCTCTCTGAGCTTGCTTGTTTTCTTGCAGACGTTTCATTACCCAACTAGGTAACATCATCAGTGTTTGACAACCGGATCCAAAAATAGTTAGGAGACTGCCACCTGTGAAGATATGCACTTTTAAAAAAACAATGATTAGTTTATGCCAGGGGTCCCTGACCCCCGGTCCGTGGACCGGTATCGGGCCACGGCATGCCAGCAACCGGTCCGCACAAACAAGCAAAGCCCCATCCGTGGGACGCAGGCAGCACACAAAACCAGGCCCCCTCCGGTCCACGGAAAAACCGCTCTCCACGGAACCGGTGCCTGGTGCCTAAAAGGTTGGGGACCTCTGGTTTATGCAATAGAGATTTTGATCACATGATCATGGGATGACATTCATGACATTCTCCAGGAGGGGTCGAAGGTCAACTAAGATTTTTCAGGGAGGCTGCTTTTCTGAGGTGACCGAGGTCTCTGAGGCAGGCCTAAAAGTGGCGGAGATTGATTAGATTATGCAATGGAAATTACTGGTAGTCCTTGACTTACAATGGTTCATTTAGTGACCGTTCAAACTTACAACAGCACTAAAAAAAAGTGACTTATGACCGTTTTTCATACTTACAATCGTTGTAGCATCCCCATGGTCACGTGATCAAAATTCAGAAGCATGGCCACCGACTCATACCTATGACGGTTGCAGTGTCCCAGAGTCATGTGATCCCCTTTTGCGACCTTCTGACAAGCAAAGTCAATGGGGAAGTCGGATTCACTTAGCAACGGCAATGATTCTCTGAACCGTGGCACGAAAAGTCATAAAACGGGGCAACACTCACTGAACAAATGTCTCATTTAGCAACAGAAATTTTGGGCTCAATTGTGGTAAGTCGAGGATTACCTGTATCGTAGTCATTCTTTAGCTATCAGCCATGGATAATGAGAGTTGAAGACCTAAACATCTGGAGGGTTCCAGCTTACGAAAGGATCATGCGGATAGATAAATAATCCTCTTTCCATCCTATCTCTTTCTCTCCTTTTAATTTCAGTGGCAACTAGGAAAACCAGGAGCCAAGAGAGAAATTTGACAGCGGCATCCAAACAAGGTTTCAGGAATGAAGATGGCATCACGAGAAAAAAGAACGGAGAAAGCAAATTGCCACCCCTCTGGACAGGTTGCAGCCAAGAAGATCCAGCACTTTTGTCTTCCCTCAAGCCCTTGGTCCTCTCAGAAAAGCAGCCCACCCGAAAAATCTTAGTTGACCTTCGACCCCTCCTGGAGAACGTCATGGATCCTGTGGACTCTCGGGAAAAGAAACCATTGGAGAAGCAGCCTCTGCAGGAGAGGTGTCCTTCCACCTCTGGTGATTCCAGAGGTGAAGGTCTCTTGGAAGGAGGAGGTGAAGATCGGGCTACCGAAACGCCCGCTGATTTTTCCGAAGATCGTGGGATTCCCAGAGTTCATCTCTTCTTGCCTCCTATTGGAGCCTCCAAACTTTACAGAAAGAAGATCAAGATCTCCAAAAGGACAATTTGGGTACCTCCAGAAGAATCAACCCAGCTTCGGAAAATCACCTTGCCTGCCATCCAGACTTTCCAACCACAGCTCCACGAGCCGCTTCTCTTCTCCAAGAGTAACCTCCGGAAGGATGTTCCTCTCCAGGAAAAGAGACCAGCAGAACCAGAAGGAGGACCAGAAGAAGCTTCTTGGGGACTGGTGGGCACCTTTGCACTTTTTGGGGCGGTCCAGCTGTCCCCACAAACTGGGATGGCTGGGTTGGAGGTGGGGATTGCTTGTCTGTCTTGGAGGGCGTGGGCAATGCAACGCATTCAGAAGAAAGCCCACAGGAACGGTGGGAAATCCATTACAGGTTGTCCTCGACTTACGACCACAATCGAGCCCAAAATTTCCCTTGCTAAGCGAGACAGTTAAATGACCTTAGAGCGATTTTATGACCTTTCTTACTAACTGGTGAATCACTGCAGTTGTTATACCATTAGTAGCACAGCTGTTAAGTGCATCTGGCTTCCCCATTGACTTTGCTTGTCAGAAGGTCGCAGAAGGGGAAATCACATGACCCCGGAGACAATGCAACCGTCATAAATATGAGTCAGTAGCAAGCGTCTGGATTTTGATCACGTGATCATTGATCATATGCTGCAAGGGTCGTAAGCGTGAAAAACGGTCATAAGCCGGCCGTCACATGCCCACGTTAAGCAGCAAAATGGCTGAATTGGACAGCACAGTTTCAGGCTGTTTTCACTTCCATTTTTCTATCTTGAGTTTTAGGCAGGAGATAAAACTTATTTATTTTATTTTGTTTTTATCCACCTTTATTACTTTATAAATAATTCAAGGCCATACACGTACTTAATACTCCTTCTTCCTTCCCCTCCCCCCCCAAAAAAAAAAATCTTGTGAGGTGAATTGGGCTGAGAGAGTGTGATTGGTCCAAGGTCACCCATTTGGCTTTCATGCTTAAGGCGGGACTAGAACTCACTGTCTCCTGGTGATTGGTCCAAAGTCACCCATTTGGCTTTCATGCCTAAGGCGGGACTAGAAATCACAGTCTCCTGGTGATTGGTCCAAGGTCACCCATTTGGCTTTAATGCCTAAGGCAGGACTAGAACTCACAGTCTCCTGGTGATTGGTCCAAAGTCACCCATTTGGCTTTCATGCCTAAGGAATGACTGGAAGTCACAGTCTCCTGGTTTCTAGGTGAACACCTACATCAAATGACAAGCAGTAAGATTTTTTTGTGGTTTGTGTGTGACCTTGGTGAATAGCCAAATTAATTTATATTTAAGCTGCTCTTTTGTCTTTTCCTTGTGCAATTCATTTTGATTGGGTAACCAAATGACAGAGTATGTATCTACTGGAGTAGGTATCACCATTGATTCCTTCATTCAAAATGTTTCATTCATCTTATTCTGTATCAGCAAAGCATATTTCTACCTCTGGATATATCTTGCTAGGGAAGCCACAGTTTTATTTAATACAATTTAAGGCAAAGTATCAACCAAATTTTGCTCACCTCCTGGTAATTTCATGGACACATTTGTGCAGCATTCTTAGCAGCAAATTGGAAATGATTTCCCCGAACTTTCTGGGGTGTTTGAAGAAATTTTGTGGAGTTTTCCCACCCAAGAACCAACTAAGTCAGGTCTTGCTTTGCTTCCCCACTCACAGATTACTGGCTGAGCCCACCTGTTGATTGCCTGAAATTATGGGTAGTTCCTTGGCTTACGATACTCATTCAATGAACGTTTCAAAGTTATAACTGCGCTGAAAAAAATGACTTAGGATTGATCCTCTCACTTACGACTGTTGTAGTCTCCCCACAATCATATGATCGGCATTTGGGTGCTTGGCAACTGGCAGCGTCCCAGGGTCTTATAAACATCATGGGTAACTTTCCCAGCTGGCTTTCAGCAAGCATAGTCAATGGGGGAAGCCAGATTCGCTTAACAACTGTGTGATTCACATAATGACCGTTGCAAAAAAGGTCATAAAATCAAGGACAACTCACTTCACGACCGCATCGCTTAGCGACAAAAGTTCCACTGACAATGGTGATCATAAGTTGAAGGTAGGTTGAGGGCCTCTTACAAAGACGGGGGTCAAGCTATTCTCCAAAGCACCTGAAGGCAGGACAAGAAACAATGGATGGAAACTAATCAAGTAGAGAAGCAGCCTGGAACTAAGGAGAAATTTCCTGACAGTTAGAATTTCCACAATTAATCAGTGGAACGATTTGCTTCCAGAAGTTGTGGATGGTCCAACACTGGAGGTTTTTAAGAAGAGACTGGACAGCCATTTGTCTGAAATGGTAGAGGGTTTCCTAACCAGGGGGTTGGACTAGAAGACCTCCAAGGTCCCTTCCAACTCTTATTATTCTGATGTTCTACTACCTGTATTAGTCAGTGAAAAAGGATTAAAAACACAAATCCACTTGATTTGCTAGACAAATCCTGCAATCAACTTTCTGCTTTCCATTTCCGCAGCCCACTGCTTCTTCACCGGATTTCCAACTTCCCACCCAACTGCTTTTGCAAAAGCTGCAGGAAAGTACAACTAGTAGCAACCACCTGCTGATTGCAAAAGTCCTGCGTTCCTTGCGGGAAGAACTGCTGAGGGGCAATGCATGCAAATCAGATCACAGGTAAGAATTTGGCCCCCGCCTGCTCTTCCTCCTCCAATACCTTTCTGGCACTTTTCTGCAGGCTGAACAGTAATCCCGTCTGTTTGTCTGAAGCAGTTATTCCAGCAGTCTCCTCCAGCCCCATCTTCCAATTACTTATCCTGGACCTGTTGTTCTCCATTATCCACTGGCTGGCTCTCCCTGGCACACAATGCCCACAGGGTATGTTCCCCAAAGGGGTGTCTATGGAGATTCCCAACCATCCAGGCCACGGTGGTTCCAAAGGCGCTTTTCCATAAGGCAAGTGGATTTCCTTGGCTTTTTTCTTTGAAAACGTTTCTCTTCTCATCCAAGAAGCTTCTCCAGTTCTGATATAGCTCCTCACTATTCAGTCAGAACTGAAGAAGCTTCTTGGATGAGAAGCGAAACCTTTTCAAAAACAAACAAACAAGAAAATCCAGTTGCTTCTGGAAAAGCACCTCTGGGATCCCAAAAGGGAAGAGGCCCATAAAAAGGTGCAAAGCTTGAACTGGACTGTCCTGTCCGTCTCCACTTTTTAAATCGCACCCCCGTGGAGGCTGTGTGAAATGCAACCACTTTGTTCTCCTCCGATTTGCAAGGTGAACTCTCTCTTGGGACGGAATTGGCAAAGCAATAATATTATGGGTAATCCTCGACTTACGACTGGCTACTTAGCAACTGTTCAAATTACAACAGACCTCCCCACTGGGGCGACTTACGAGCCAGATTCAAAGTTTCACCGCCTGTCCCCCACACACACGACCGTGTGACCACGTTTTGGATGCTCGGCAACTGGTCCCCATTTATGACTCTTTGCAGCATCTCAGAGTCACGTGACTGTGCTTTACGAAGGTTTTTTTTTTTTTGCCAGATGGATGTTTATTTCCAGTCTCCAACAAAAAAACACCCACTGGACAATAGATTCATTTAACATCCACCACATTCGCTTAACAACCATGGTGATTCACTTAATGACTGCTGTAAAAAAAAATGGTAGGAAAATTGGGTGCAGTCACATGGTGACCTGGTTAACAACTGGAATGACTTATGGCCGTGTCTGGGCTCAATTACAGTTGTAAGTCGAGGACTACATCTACAGTGAAAAGAATAGGGACAATTGTATGAATTACCTCCCACAAATTCTCTCTCCTTTGCACCCCCTCACCCCCCCCCCATGCTTTTCAGGGAGAACCAGAAGGACTTCCTGGAGCTTCCTCGGATTCAGCCCTGGACACATGGGAAAGCAGACGTGGGGCAGAAGGCCTTTGATGTCACTGATATGGAGACTGCCAAGAACAGGTTAATTAGACTGATTGGGAACCACAGCAGCGTTCCTCAAGGCACAGGTGTGTTACAGGTCCCCCCAGGACCTTAAGCTGCTACCTTTCCATAAGAAGACTCCTGTTGGATTACACAAAAGAGTAGTCCTCTCCGGAGCTTGGATTCTTAGACAAAGACCATCACCTGTAACCGAGTTCCTGCTATGACGAGAGGCAACACTTAAAAGCAATTTGGCTTTGGATGCACTAATCTCGAAGAATCAGACCTAACGTCAAGAGTGAAAACTTGGCAGCTATGTGCCTTATTGTTTTCATCTTGTTGTTAGAGTAAGGGGGGGGGGGAGATGAGACTTCAAATGGGTTAGTTAAAGAAACAAAACCTCCCCAGTTCTGCAGACGTTTGTTGAGACAAAGATGTATGGAAACTTTTCAAGGACATTCTAACCGCTGTGGAGAAAATACCAGAAGGTTCTCAAAACAACGAGAAGGTGTTCACATGAAGTATGTGGGCATCTGGGAGTTTTGGCTGGAAATGTTATTGTTATATGCTTTGGTTAGATGTCTTGGGATTTTAGAGTTAGTTTTCCTTGGCCTATACCAGGGGTAGGGAACCTTGGCTCTTTTATGACTCGTGGACTTCAACTCCCAGAATCCCTGAGCCAGCCATGCTGAGGAGAAAGGGAGAGGTTTCCAAGCTGAGCCATGCTGGCTCAGGAATTCTGGGAGTTGAAGTCCACGAGTCATAAAAGAGCCAAGGTTGCCTACCCCTGCCCTAGCCTATACCATGCCATATATTCAATAAACCAGTAAGTTTTTCAGAAATGAAAGTGACTCTGGACTTTATTTGGATACTCGAGCTGAAGGTTGACACCTAAATTTCATAGAATGCTGTGGGGAGGGTGTGTGCGTGTGTATGTTCCCAATTATAGGTAGTCCTCGACTTATGATCACAACTGAGCCCCAGATTTATGTTGCTAAGTGAGACAGTTGCTAAGTGAGTTTTGCCCCATTTTATGACCTTTCTTGCCACCACAGTTGTTAAGTCAATAACTTCAGTCATTAAGTTAGTAACAGGTGTTAAGTGAATCCAGTTTTCCCACTGACTTTGCATGTCAGAAGGTCGCGAAAAGATGATCAGGTGTCCCTGGGACACTGTCACCGTCATAAATATGAGCCACTTGCCAAGCATCTGAATTTGTGACCATGGGGATGTTGCCACGGCCGTGTAAAAAATGGTCATAAGTCACTTTTTTTTGGTGCTGTAGTAACTTTGAATGGTTACTCAACAAATGGTTGTAAGTCGAGAACTACCTGTACATAAAACAAGTTGATCTTTTGGTAGTCCTGGGAGGAACTCAACAGTGGAGACGGGGTGCAGGGGAAAAAGTCCCAACGCAGCCGATGAAGAAAGCCATGTTACATCACAGGCAGGGCTGGGATTTCTCTCCTCTCCTTTCCCAAGTTTTGGAAAATTTTGGAGACTGTTAAAATAACAGTGTCAAGCCTATCTTAGGGCATGCAATATAATTTGGGGGGTGGCTTCTGCTTCGGAACCGCACAAGTCTTAGAAAAAGTCGTTGATTCCACAGTAAGACCGTTTCTCCTTTAATACCGTTTTCCATTCAAGAATGGGATTTTTCAACATCGGCTCTCATGTGGATGAAGCTTTCTCCCTAAGCCTGAGGAAATAGCGAAAGGTTAGCCAAGTGACTCTATCTGGATGTTTTGGCTTGAAATTACTGGACCTCCCGAGAACCTATGAAGGCACACTGCACGGATGATGTTACCCAGACTGGTAATGAAACGTCTGCAAGCAAACAACCAAGCTCGGAGAGTACCAGCAAACCTTGCCCCCTGCCCGTTTAATCCTGAGCTACAAATATTCTCTTTTTATTAATATAGTAACCTTGCAGTGGTTTGGACCCCGGACAGGAAGTTTGAGGAGAAAATCATCCCTACCTCATCCTCCAACTTCCTTCTAGAACAGGGGTGTCAAACTGCTGGCCCGCGGGCCGAATGCATCATAGCGAAACTGCGCCCACCCCATTGCCGGCAATGGGAAAAAGTTGCGATACGTCACGACACGTCACATGATGTTGCGAGTTTGACACCCCTGGTCTAGAAGAAAAGCAAGCGATTGTCAGTCATACTCTCAGCCCAGCTTACCTCAGAGGGTTGTTGTAGGGAAAATAGGAAAAGGAAAGAGTATTAAGTATGTGTTACGGTTCCAAAGGAAGATTGCTTTTAATGAGAAACATGAGGCCTTTACCTCTTAGAATCCATTTATTGCAAAAATAACCTTGGCACTTACATGGACGGATGCCAGAAACTGAATTTCTCTGGCTTGTGTCTTTCTTTTCTTGCTACACCCCTCCCTTATTTTACAGTCATGAATTACGTCTTCCAATTAGGCTGGAGGCCAAAGATTTACTTCCGTTTCTTTCCCGGGCTTTCCTCATGAATCTCCTCCTTTTCTGTCTTCTGAATTAACTCTAAAAATACCAGACAGTACTCCGTATCTTGTCAAAGCAATAATATCCTATATTAACAGCGTTGACAGTATGTTCACCGCCTTGAGTTATTTATTAAAAATAATACAAGGCAGGATATAAATAAATTAAAAAATATCTAGGCTGTATGTTGCAACCCACAAATTACACGGCTTCTCGGAGGATGTACAAAGTGTGTTCAAATTTGGTTGAAGTGCAACTTAATCAAGAACGGTAAAAGTGGAAAGGATCAGCTGGTTTGACGATTTCACCATTAAACAATCACAATACATTTTTTTTATACTAAGAGTAAACTTGTCTCTATTCATTCGCCAATTTTTCACAGAAACCTTTTTTGATGCATTTATTGGGATAAAGTTGAAGGTTGTCATTGTTTTCGTGACGCACGTCGATGGTTGCCTATTTCTCGTTTGGTTTCTTTTGCTAACTGTTTATGGCAATAAAATAATCGGCAAAACGGAAGAGGAGGAGGCAGAAAAGACAAAGGCAGCCAGCAATGGATCGATGCTCCGGAGAGCAGTAGTTTATTAAGAAATGTGTTCCATCCTGGGAAAGCGAGAGAGGCGAGTCCTTCCACAACCCCTGTATGCTTATGTGGTCCAGGTGTAGCCGAAGAAGACATCATGCTGAACTTTGTCTGGCTGAAGGAAGTACAGCGCATCAGCTCTGGGGGACACCCAGCGTGTGGTATGATAGACAGACTCCCCAACCTGGGAGAAGAGAGAGAGAGAACAGGTCAGCCAATACTCAGGGAGGAAAACCAGTTTGATCTAGTGGTTAAGGTGCTAACTTAGGAACAGGAGACCGTGAGTTCTAGTCCTGCCTTACGCTGAATGACTTTCGACCAATGACCAGGAGAGGTTGAGTTCTAGTCCCGCCTTAGGCTGGATGACTTTGGACCAATGACCAGGAGAGGTTGAGTTCTAGTCCCGCCTTAGGCACAAAAACCTTTTGGGTGACCTTGGGCCAGCCGAAATCCACCTCACAGCATTGTTGCTGTGGGGAAATTAGGAGAAGGCAGGAGGTATGCTGGCCTCCCTGAGTTATTTATAAACAATAATAAAGGCAGGATAAAAATCAAATAAATGATAATAATATCCGAAACAGAACATCCAGATTTGTTCCATACAGTATTAACCTTGTGAACTCTAAAGTTTCCTCCATCCGTTATGTATTCAAGATGGACAGTGATTGATATTTATATGTTACTTATATGTAAGGGTGTAGGTCTACACATATGTTGTATATAGCATGTTTAAATGTGTGTTATGTGTGTTTAAATGTGTGTTTAAATGTGTTATGTGTGTTTAAATGTGTGTTGAGAGCAACTAAATTTCATTTCTAATGTGTCACTGTGCCCACAGTAAAAAATGACAATAAAAGGTTATCTATCTATCTATCTATCTATCTATCTATCTATCTATCTATCTATCTATCTATCTATCTATCTATCTATCTATCTATCTATCTATCTATCTATCTATCTTACCTATCTACCTACCTACCTACCTCTACCTACCTATCTATATCTACCTACCTACCTACCTACCTATCTCTCTCTCTCTCTCTTTCATTGCTGTCTCCCCTCCCATTTTGGAACTGTAGCTTGCAAAGCGGAGCCCCGACTCCTGCATCGTAATGTCCCCTCTTCATAAGGGAAAGACCGAAGGAGGAACAGCAGGGGAAATGCACTGGATGCTCCAAGGCCAGCCAGTCCGGAGCTATTCCTGCATCACCCAGTAGGGGTCTTGCAAAGGGGAGGGGCTGCCTGCCTATGGAATGATCTATTTAACCCCACTGCTTAGTACAGGTAGTCCTCGACTTCTAACCATTTGCTTAGCGACCGTTCCAAGTTATGGCGCTGAAAAAAGTGGCTTACGACCAGTCCTCGCACTTATTGACCGCTGCAGCATTTCCCCGCGGTCACATGATCAGAATTTGGGCGCTTGGCAACTGGGATGTATTTAGAATGATCGCAGCGTCCCGCTGTCATTCAATCGCGAGTCTGCAAACTTCCCAGCCAGCAAAGTCAATGCGGGAAGCCAGATTCACTTAACGACGGTGTCAACTCTACAGCGAACCTGGCTGCAGCCATCTTGGTCATTCTAGGTGGCCACACGAAAGGGAGGGGGAACGGAGTACCTCGGTTAGTCTAAACAATATTGTGTCCCGTGGAAACCAAGGTCACCAAGAGGGTGGGGCGGTTTGTTAGAAAGCCCGCCAAACTATTCTATTGGGTAGGGTAATTATTGCATAGGCCTGAGGTGGGGAACTTTTCACTCCCAAAGCCTAAGATGTACTCTATGACTCCCAGGGAGATGAAGGAACTAAGGGAGCATATTGACAAAAACGTGGCCAGGGGTTTCATCCAACCAGCCAAATCACGCACGGCTGCCCTGGTATTTACTCAAAGAAAAGAAAAATGGCCCAGAATCTAGAAAAAACTCTCGCGACCTTGATAGATACCACCTGTGAAAAACTCAGCTGTAAAGGAAGAATTGCAGGGCGGCATATCTGGCCCGTTAGAATTATGAAGATAAACGTTTATGGATTTTCAGTTATATGTGGGAAATTGTTCTCCTATTTCTTTACATGAGAAGTATCTGTTATTACACGAGATGATGGAATACTTTGGACTATAAATTCTTACTTGGCAAACAATTTCCACTATAAAGACTACCTATAACACGTGAAATAGATGTCCCATACCTAGCTATAAAAAACAAAAAACTATTTTTAACGTTTGATTTTAAAATCTTCAACTTAATGCATTATCAAGAGAATATGGATGAAGACCAGGAAAAAAATCCTTTTTATGTTGAAATCAATACACGAAACCATTCTTTCAGCGTGTAACAAAATAAGAGGCAACATAAAGGAACAAGATGCTAGTTTAGATATACAAACCCAGATCTTGATTACCACCAAAGAACTAACAATGCAGAAAGTAACAGGAGAAGTGGAACAACTAAATACTAAGACAGAGGACCCAACTGACCAAAAGATCCAGCCAACAGGAAAATTAGAAAAGAGAGTGACAACATTAAAAATGGAAAAGACTTTTTACATAAATCAGAAGAAATTTGGGGGAAAGGAAGAAAAACAGATTGAATGGAAGATAAACGTATCAGGACAATTGTGGGAAATTGGAGTAATAGGGAGGAGATTAAATGAATACAATTGGGCTAGTTCTTCCAAAAAAATTAATTAAATGGTTTTTCTTATTTCAAATAATACATATAATAATAGACGGAGAACTGTTTGAGGATTCAAAAGTATTGACATGGAAGGTTACTTGGCAAAGGAAAAAAGCCAGAATAAGGCTGAAAGAAACTAGGGTTTTGATTTATTAGAGGGGATTCTATACTACTGAATAGAGGGTTGAATATGGTAGAAAATAGATAATTTTTAGAAAATAAAGTAACATTATAATTAAATAGGTAAGAAGTGTAATAAGATTTAATAGACTTTTGGTTCAATATGGTGAAAAGTGCGGCTGCTGATAAAAACAGGATCGCCAACATGATCACCAACGTCCGATAACGGATATGGCACAAGAAGAAGAAGAAGATAAGCTAAAAATTATTGATAAATGTAACAAAGATGGTTTTACTTAATTGATAACAATATGAACTATATTAGTTTAATATGAGATAGTAGATATTAAGGGGAAAAGAGAGGAAATATCTGATGATGTAACTTGAGATTTGTGCTAAAGATTTATGTATGATTACCCAGTCACCACGTTGCTTTTTAAATGTTTAATTGTAAAATTAGAAAACTAATATTATATAAAAAAGAAAAGAAAGATGGGTGTCTGAGACTGCGTGGACTTTAAAGCAGGGGTCCCCAACCTACGGTCCGTGGGCCAGGACGGGGCTGTGGGCTCTTGGCCAGTGGGCTGTGGAAATGGCTGGCTGGCGTGGGCACACGTGGGCACGCATTTCCCCCCCCACTCGCGCTAGCGCCCGCGGCCATTTGCGCATGCACACAGGCGCGAACGGGAACGCTAGCACGGGGCGGGTGTCCGCAGCCCGTTTGCGCATGCGCTGCTAGCCCAAGCAGTTTGCGCAGCCCATTTGCGCATGCATGAACGGGCTGCTAGCCGCCGTGGGGAGTGCACGGCCATGCGCGCACATACATGGTGCCAGCACATGCCGCATGCGCAAACGGGGCTGCTAGTGCCGCGCCAGTGTGCATGGCCCCGTGCACGCACGCGCACTAATTTTGAAGCTGCTCTCCTTCCCTCTGGTCCTCGAGCCCGGAAAGATTGGACACCTCTGCTTTAGAGGGTTAAATGCTGTCAGCATAGAAAACATGTACCCACTTCCTCTGATGAAAGACATGCTAGCCCACCTAGCCAAAGGGAAGATTTTAACGAAGCTGGACTTGAGGGAGGCTTATTACCAGCTGCGAATTAAAGAAGGGGACAAATGGAAGACAGCTTTCAATTGCCTTTTGGGGAGTTTCCGATTTAGGGTGATGCCTTTTGGCCTCCAGGGGGCTCCGGTTCTATCTATTGCAGACATGTCAAACTCGCGACGTCACATGACGTCGCGCGACATGTTAGAGCTTTTTCTCCATTGCCGGCAATGGGGTGGGCGCGGTTTCCTGGTGACGCGTCTGGCCCACGGGGCGGCAGTTTGACACCCTTGATCTATCGGAACCACGACAGACTGAGGATTTACTTAGCAATCGCAGTGATTCGCTTAACAGCTGGGAAAAAAAGGTCGTAAAATCAGGCGTGACTCTCTTCAGCACCACCTTACTTAGCAATGGAAATTCTGGTCCCAATTGTGGTTGAATGTCCAGGGCCACCTACTGTGAAAAGTCAAATGAGGCAGGACTTGGCCGTCCTGCTGAATCGATTTACTCCCTCCACTGACCTTAACCATCAGGACTCTGGAGTCCCGCTAGATCCGTGGTCCCCAATCTTTTTGGCACCGGGGACTGATTTCGTGGAAGGCAATTTTCCCACGGACCGGGAGGGGAGGGGAGGAGGAGCGTGCAACGTAGATCCCTCATGTGCGGTTTACAGTAGGGTTCACACTCCTGGGAGGATCTAAGGCCTGATGATCTGAGGTAGAGCTGAGGCGGTGATGAGAGTGTCTGGGAGCAGCTGCAAATACAGATAAAGCTTCGCTCGCTTGTCTACATCACCTGTGCAGTCCGTTTCCTAACAGGCCACGGACCGGTACCGATCCGTGGCCCAGGGACCCCCGCACTAGATTACGGTCTGCAAAAGTACCTCTGGCCACCTGGTAGAAAGAGGGCTTTGATGCTCCTTTTTCCGACTGCTCCAAAATTTATCTAAGGCCACCCAGAAGAACCTACTCATAAATGGCCTCTATATCAGAGGTCCCCAACCTTGGCAACTTTAAGACTTGTGGACTTCAACTCCCAGAATTCCTCAGCCAGCCAAGCTGGCTGAGGAATTCTGGGAGTTGAAGTCCACAAGTCTTAAAGTTGCCAAGGTTGGAGACCCCTGCCCTATATTATAGCTGTGTAGGGAAAGGCTTCACAAGGGAGGGGCGGCCAAGGGTTAAGAAGTGGGGGAGAGGAAAAACATGGGGTGCAACAGGAGGGAAAAGAAATTCCTTTTATTTCAAAATTGCCAAAGATTCGAACCTGCCAGCCAGGGATGTCTTTCATGATCTTGGCTTCTTCATCGAAATTATGACGCAAGAGGCGCAGTGTCCTTCCACAAAAGAGAGAGAGAGAGAGAAATAAAAGTAGGTAAAGAGAGAAAATCAGGATGATCTGACTCACATTCAGGTGAACATCGGATCATGACATAACCCATCGTTCACCATGGATTGGGTTTTGCGGTAAACTGAAAACGCCCGTAAATGCAGGCTAGATGCTGAGGGCACAAAATATGGTTATTGTGTGACTGCCGGGGTGTGTGTGTGTGTGTGTGTCGCGCTGATGTTGGAACTTTGAAACCAAGTTGTAAGTCCCTTTTTCGGGGTCTGTTACAGCAGCAATAAGTTAAGGGCTGCCCGTATATGCAGAGAGAGAGAGAGTGTGGGGAGGAATGAGGCATCCTGGGTATTTATGCAAATGAATTTCTACCTTGGGCCAGATTTAGTCCTTACACAAAATCATATGGGGCTGGATTCAGAGTCAGTAAACCCGGTCCCTCTGGCCTGTAATTTTTTTAACGTGCTGGGGACCATCACTACCATGTTTCCCTGAAAATAAGACCCAACCAGAAAATAAGCCCTGTCTAGCATGATTTTTCAGGATGCTTGTAATATAAGCTCCACCCCAAAAATAAGCCCCAGTTAAGATGGACGCATTTACTACCGTATTTCCCCGAATATAAGTCCTACCCGGAAAATAAGCCCTAATGCGTTTTTTGGAGCAAGAATTAATATAAGACCGGTCTTATTTTGAGGGTATATGATCTTGCACAGACACTTAACTTTAAAAACCTTATCAAATTCTGCAATAAAGGTAGTTCTTGACTTACAACCATTTGCTCAGTGACCGTTTGAAGTTGCAAGGGCATTGAAAAAGGGTACTTATGACTGTTTTTCACACTTAACAAGCATGGCAGCGTCCCCATGCTGCCACGTGATCAAAATCCGGATGCTTGGCAACCGGCATGGATTGACGATGGTTGCAAAGTCCCAGAGTCACGTGATCACCTTTGGTGACCTTCTGATAAGCAAAATCAAGGGGGAAGCCAGATTCACTTAACAATTGTGCTACTAACTTAACAACGGCAGCGATTCAGTTAACAGCTGTGGCAAAAAAAAGGTCGTAACATGGGGCCCAACTCACTTCACAACTGTCTTGCTTAGCAATGGAAATCTGAGCCTCAATTATGTTCGTAGGTCGAGAAGTATCTGTACTTTGATATTCTCACGGGAAGAACATAACATCTGGCAAGCTTTTTTTTGTTGCTGTTAAATTTGGGCTTCTGAAGCCGCCATCGGGAAAATTTCAGGTAGTCTGTGTTATTTTGTTGTTCCTCGTTTATGGCTTAAATGCTGTAGGCCCACTTAGCTGCTGCACTTAAAAAATTTATTTGAAACACTTTGTAAGTTCACATTACGTGCTAAGTGATGGGTTGCTATCCTTATCACTCTCCTTTGTTTGGGGAGGAGTAAACAGACACACAAGTTTTAAAATCAAACACAGCTCACTGCATTGCTTATCAACAGAGGTTCTGGTCCCAATTGTGATTGTAAATCGAAGGCTATCTATAAAGTTCAACTCTCCCGGTTCTTGCCAGCTTAGCTGCTGTCCATAATTGCAAGCAGTTCACCAAAGGCTTATACTCTTCTGGGTTTGCCCACTAAGAACAACTCCAGAGAAATATTAGCTTTTCTGTCAAGTCCTTGACAATTAAGAGAGAGAGAAAAAATCTCTTTGCGTTCAGGAAGGGTTAAATCTTGTGCCTCCCAGTGAATCGTCATCTTAATTCAGTTTGCACCCATCATTTCATAAGGCACCATCAAATCAATGTTGATTCTTAGCAAACACGTAGATAGATTTTCTCCAGGGGGGGTCTGACCACAGCCTCATTGTCAGAGCGTGCACAGTCTTATTGTGCTGAGATAACCCAGGAGTAAACACAGTAAACAGTGGTCTATATTAAATGGTGGTTTATATTACACTATCTACAATATCATACACCAGGAACAATATACATACACGTGCTACTACAGCAGGCTCCAACACACAGCAGTTACAGCAGGAAATGCAAGAGAGAAAACACAGCAGCAGAGCCTTCCTTTTATACAAAGGCTCTTAAAGAGACACAGACCCTGCTGAGTCATTCCCAACATTACATCATACATCTCACATTACATAAGCTGGTTAGCTGTTAAATTATTACCTTGACACTCATTCTTCAGGTATTCCAATAGTCCATATATTGTGGAGTCTCTGAGCTTGGTGGTTTTCTTGCAGACGTTTCATTACCAAACGGCAGTGCAGTGCACTGATGATGTTACCTGGTCTGGTAGTGAAACATCTGAAAGAAAACCACCAAGTTCAGAAAGCACCAAGGACTCCGCTGTCCAACCCTGAGGTACAAATGTTCTCCTCTATCTGTGCATTCATTGCCACTGTGACTGACTCCAACTGTCTCTCTGCTGATCATCCTCTTCTTCTCTTTCCTTCTATCTTTCCCAGCAGTCTAGAATTTTCCAGAGAGGCCGGTCTTTGGATCATGTGTCCAAAAATAATTTGAGCCAGATCATTTGTGCCCTAAATGAAAACTCATTTGACAATCCATTTGCTTTCTTAGCTATCTAGGGTACTCTATCTCCACCATGTTCACACAGCATATTGTTGCAATTTACTTACCACTGTTTACTGAATGAACTATAATTCCTTAGCACATTATATGAACTCAGCTGATCACCATGGTTTGCAAACCAGAATGAAAGAGTTCACACAGTGTGTTAAGGCAAAGCCAAACAAGCCAATTGATGGTTCAGTATGTTTTGTGGATTCAGGGAAGCACAATGGCTTCACCCAAACACTGTCCACTTGTAGGTTTTTCATTTATAAGCTGGCTTCGGCTGACCCTAAGCACAATTGCTGAACACAACAGGGCAAGGCAGGGCCTTAGGTTCTGATAAATTAGCTGCAGCATCAGGGTTTCCCCTACGATTCACCTTTGCTTGTTCTCTTTTGCTCCAGGGAGCAGAGCCAACACAAGGAAATGACAGAAAGGCAATTTTGATTAACAGAAAAACAGAGTAGCAGAATTGGAAGGGACCTTGGAAGTCTTCTAGTCCAACCCCTGGCTCAAGCAGGGAACCCTGTACCATTTCAGACAAATGGTTGTCCAATCTCTTCTTTAAAATCTTCAGTGTTGGCGCACCCATAACTTCTGGAGGCAAGCCATGCCACTGATTGTTCTCATTGTTAGGAAATTTCTCCTTAGTTCTATGTTGCTTCTCTCTTTGATTAGTTTCCATCTGTTGCTTCTTGTTCTGCCTTCTGGTGCTTTGGAGAATAGCTTGACTCCCTCTTCTTTGTGGCAGCCCCTCAGATATTGGAAAACTGCTATCATGTCACCCCTAGCCCTTCTTTTCATTAAACTAGACATATCTAATTCCTACAACTGTTCTTTGTATGTTTTAGCCTCCAGTCCCCTAATCATCTCTGTTGCTCCTCTCTGCACTCTTTCTAGAGTCCCAACATCTTTTTTATATCATGGCGACCAAAACTGGATGCAATTTTCCATTATAAAATTTAAGGGAAGTAACAGTTACCATTGAAAGGCAGAAACTGTTTCAGCAATTGAGAAGATGCTTATTGAAATCAAGCAGAAGTTATGACCAGAACTGAACCCAAAATTTCTGTTGCTAAGCAAGGCAGTTTAGTGAGTTTTGCCCCATTTTAGGACATTTTTTGCCATTGTTGTTAAGCAAATCACTGCAGCTGTTAAGTGAATCTGGCTTCCCCATTGAGTTTGCTTGTCGAAAGCCAGCTGGGAAAGTTACAAATGGTGATCACGTGAACCTGGGACAGTGCAACCATCATAAATTCATGCCAGTGGCCAAATGCCCAAATTTTGAACACGTGTTCATAGGGATGCTGCAATGGTCATGTGAAAACCGGCCATAAGTCACTTTTTTAATGCTGTTGTAACTTTGAACGGTCGCTAAATGAATGGTTGTGAGTCAAGGACTACCTGTATTTGAAGAACTCAAGTTTCTTAGTACTTTGGAAGTGGGCAACAGTTAACGGAAGGACAACAGATCTGCTTGGGGGTGTGTGTGAAAAATCTGCTTTCTGCTTAGACCGGTGTTTTTCAACCTCAGTTGCTTTAAGATGGACTTCAACTCCCAGAAATCCCCAACCAACGTGACTGGCTGGAGTCTTCTGGGAGTTGAAGTCTACACATCTTAAAGTTGCTGAGGCTGAGAAACACTGGCTTAGATAAAAGGAATAGAGGAGGTAAAAGTCTCTCGGCACCCAGGCCTAGAAAGCTGAACCTACCTTCGGTCCTCTTCAGCCATTAAGAGAGGCATCATTGCTATCCGGGTTTCCATGTCCTCAAAGGCCTGTAGTCTAGAAAAGGCGGGAAAAGAGCAGGAAGGTGACCCATAAAACGTGCTAGAAAAGGACAAAACTGGTTTCCAGATCCTGTAACATGGTGTTTCCCAACCTCAGCAACCTTAGGATGTATGGACTTCAACCTCTAGCATGGTGGATGAAGAATACTTCATTGAAAGTCCACCCATTTTAGTTTTGGGGGCTCTGGGAATTGAAATCCACACATATTAAAGTTACCAGGGTTGGGAAAAACAGATCTCATTCACCCTTCAGTAAAGAGGAAATAAAACTTGTAGGCACCATCCAGGTCCTCTAAGGCAGGGCTTTTCAACCTGTGGTACGCGTACCACTTGTGGTACATTAATGAGTGGCAGGTACATTAATGTGGTACATTAATGTGGTACATTAATGAGTGGCCTAGCCAAGTGTAGTGGGGAAGGGAAAGAGCCAGCACAGGCAAAGACTTACAGTGAGAGAGTCCTCTGGAGCTGCAGATTTTACTTATGAATGGAGCCATTTGGGGAGGCTGCCTTAGCCGGCAGCCAGTACTTACATTTCTTTTTCTTCCTTAAGTGCGGGCTGGGCTCCTTACTTTCCTTTCTAGCCAGTAGCTAATTCTTAAAGGGGAAGTGCCTTTTTAAGCTAGTTCACTCAGCAGCTTGTCTTTTCTGTCTCTGGAGGCCTTTCCTTGTTTGATCAATATATGGAAGAGGAAAAATATGGGGGGTTTCAAATTCTTCCTTCAGAAGGAGATGGGAATGAGAAAAAGGGAGGCAGGGAAGGGAGGCAGGGAAGGAAGTCCCGCCTTAGCACTTGGCCACCAGCAGCTCTGCCATTGACTTTGCTTGTCAAAAGGTTGAAGAAGGGGATCACATGACCCTGGGACACTGTGACCATCATAAATATGAATCAGTTGCCAAGCATCCAAATATAAATCACATGACCCTGTTGCTGCAATGGTCATAAGTGTGAAAAATGGTCATAAGTCATTTCAGTGCAATTGCAACTTTGAACAGGTTTTTTTTTTGTCACCAAGTTTTTGACACCTTGCTAGGTGGTACTCGAATATTGCCATATCCTAAAAGTGGTACAATCGGTGAAAAGGTTGAAAAGCCCTGCTCTAAGACCTTGGGAATTCTTATCTCCACTTCTGGAGAATCTGAGACTACTACAGCAGAGTCCTCCATCCGATCCCTCCCCAAATTGGTGGATGTCAACTCACAAAATCCCTCCCAGCACAGTTTAAGGCACCAGGATGGGAAACAACATGTAGTGCTAAAAGGATAGTTGTTCAGAAGGCGTCAGATTCAAATCCTGGCATTTCTAGGTTGAAATGAGAAAGAAACCAGTCTGAAAAACTGAGGAGCATAGAAAATATTGAGCTATAAAAACATCCCAAGTCTATACTGTACTTGCTTTCCTCCAACACAACCGCAGCCTTATCCAGAACACCCAGGAAGAAGGAACATTCCTTATCCCAGTTTAAAGCAAGATCATAGGAAGTTCATCCTTCCGAGTCCCTTCAGCATCCATATGGTAGGAGGTGGCAAAACAGCCAGGTTTTCTATGGATGCTACTTCCACATTCTCTGCCCTGGCATACTAAACTTCTCCACATAACGGTTTTCATCAGTATATCAAAATTCTCCATATAAAACTTGATCTGTTGATTAAATGTATATCATGGATTAAGGAATAAATCACAATTAGCCGAGTGCCACGTGCACGGAACGAAACCCAGACAAACCACTGTATGGGTTAATGTGCTGAGCAAAGGCAGCCTGAGACTGTCCTGCATATTTTTCGGGGCAATTAAATGAAGGGAACGATTGCAAACTTACCTTCTCTCCCAGTTCCATCTGAAAGTAGAATAAGAGCCAAAAACAAAAGCCCCAAGTCCAATGGCAAGAAGGCCATAACCTAGAAAAAGCAAAATGGAATCCTCATGTTTATTAGCAACCACCAATAATTGTAACAGTAAAACAAGAAGAAGAAAAAAGCTCCAAGGGTGGCTAAGTTTTCAAAGGCCATGAGAACACCTTGATTTTTTTTCTTTAGACATGAAGTTCAGGGAGATTCCTGCTCGCTGATTCCACGACCACATTGCAGTTTTTCGTCATGACTATTTTACAGGCAGTCCTCAACTTACAAACACAATGGAGCACAACATTTCTGTTGCTAAGTGAGACAGCTGTTCAGTGACCATTCTTGCCACAAATTTTAAGTGAATCACTGCACTTAAGTTAGTAAAACGGTTGTTAAGTGAATCAGGCTTCCCCATTGACTTTGCTTATCAAAAGGTCTCAAAAAATGATCACATGACCCTGGGACAGTGCAACCGTCATAAATATGAGCTAGCTGTCAAACGTCCGAATTTTGATCACGTGACCATAGGGATGCTGCAATGGTTGTAAGTGTGAAAAACGGTCACAAGGCATTTTTTCCAGTGCCGTTGTAGCTTCAGTCACTAAATGAACTGTTATAATTATAATTATTTTATGTTAGCCTGCCTTTATTTTTATGAGTAACTCAACGTAGTGAACATAGCTAATATTCCTTCATCCCATTACTTTCCCCACAACGACTCTTTGATGTGAATTGGGATGAGAGAGAGCCACTGATTCACTCAGGCAGCTTTCATGCCTAAAGTAGGACCAGAACTCACGGTCTCCAGGTTTATAGCCTGGTGTTTTAGCCACTAGACCAGGGGTGTCAAACTCACAACGTCATGTGACATGTCGCGACGTATTGTGACTTTTTCCTCATTGCCGGCAATGGGGTGGGTGCGGTTTCGTTGTGATGCATCCGGCCCAAGGGCCGGCAGTTTGACACCCCTGCACTAGACCAAACTGGTTCATATGTTTTCACATCTTCTTAACTGTATTATATCAGTCATCCTTGTAGAACAAAAGCGTATATCTGTATGAACAGATCTAGCCACCAAATGGCCCTTCCTTTTCCCAGCCAGCACATTTCCAAATACAGCTACAATTCTAGTCAGTAAACAGTTATCTCAGAGGGTGGGTATACATTCAACGAACCTGCTATGTGGAGCTCTTTCTGGCAAATATCTGGAGATATTTTGAGAATAATTCCCCCCTCCCCTCCAAAAATTAGGTCTTTCCTCTCAGACATATTAAAGCTATCATTCCTGCTCATCTTCAGAAGGTAAATTTGGGGGATTAGCAAGCGGTGTTGCATCCTGTCCCTGATAAACAATCACAACTAGCACATTTGGCTAGTTTGAAAGGTTTATTTTGAAGTGGCATATACAGGTGGTCCACGACTTACGACTACAATTCAGCCCAAAATTTCTGTTGCTAAGCGAGATAGCTGTTTAGTGAGCTTTGCTCCATTTTATGACATTTCTTGCCCACAGTTGTCACTGCAATTGTTAAGTTAGTAACATGGTTGTTAAGTGAATCTGGCTTTGCATCTATGGAGATTCTCAGTCATTCATGGTTGCCCCAAAGGTGTTTCTTCACGAGGCAACTGGACTTTCTTTTTTCTCTTTGAAGATGTTTCGCTTCTCATCCAAGAAGCTTCTTCAGCTCTGACTGGATGGTGGGGAATGGAAGGATTTATCTTCCTTGCAGAATATAATCTGAATCTGGCTTCTTCATTGACTTGGCTTGTCAGAAGGTCGCAAAAGGTGATCATATGACCCTGGGACACTGCAACTGTCATAAATATCAGTCAGTTGCCAAATGTCTGAATTTTGATCACATGACCCTGGAGATGCTGCAATGGTTGTGTGAAAAACGGTCATAAGGCACTTTTTTCAGTGCCAATGTAATTTCAAATAGTCACTAAATGAACTGTTGTAAGTTGAGGACTACCTGTATAGGAACCCAGTCTGGACAATCTGCTGAATGGGAAGGATAATAAGAGACCTCTTCAGAAGCTGCTCTAATGGGGGATCTATGAGATAAATCGGTTGAAAGGCTGCGCCCCCTCCCCATTTCCCTTAGCACCTGTGGAGAACCTCCAACTCTCACACAAACCTACCATCCAGCTCCTCAGATGCCTTGCACAACATATCTAAGCATGGCTTGTTGAATAAGCCACGACTGGTTGACAGCAGACCTCAAGCTGCAAGAAAGGGCCGTGACTGGGCTCATCTTACAGGTTTAGGGTATCGTGTGAACGGTTGGAAAAGCACGACTTGGACTCCGCATATGAACACAGCCCATGGTGGCTTATTCAAAAGCAAGACAGCCAGCCCTACCTTAGACGAGGGACCGAGAGCCAGCTGCCTCCTGAAGACCCAAGCACCCGACTTTCAAGACCCCATCTCCCCATCCTCACCCGGGAGCCCCCGGTAGGGCAATCGCCTCTTATAGTCGATTGGTCCATAACCGCCCAGCGGCGGCATGTCCTGTTTCACCTTCCAGGCTCCCGCCGCCATCTTGGAAGCGGGCGGCTATATCCCGACCCAACGCTTCTATCCCGATCTGCCGCTGGTCTCTTTTGGATGACGTCACGAGAGCGACGCAATTAAAGCCGATCTTGCCCGAAGACTGGCGATCACGTGACAGGAATTCCGGGCCGGGGAAACTCGGACGACGAGGCTGCTGTGTGGGTCGCGGGAGGAGTTTGCTCGGTCCCGGAGGGCACTTGGAAACCGTTCCCGTCTCTCGCGCCTAACGCATTGCAGAACGCATTGGGAGGGGTTTTGCAGTCCGAGGACAGAAGGCTGCCCGACCTTTTTTTTTTTTTTTTTTTTGAAACACGACAAATTAAGGAAAATCTCTTTTTTCTGCGCTCCCAGAATGTGCTTGGATCTGATATCTAATTTGCAGTTCAGGGAAATGCAAAGCAGTAGCAGCAGCGGAAAAAACGCTCCAATAAAAAGGCTCCAAAATGCTGGTAGTCCTCGACTTAGGAAACACAACTGAGCCCAAAATTTATGTTGTTAAGTGAGACATTAAGTGAGTTTTGCCCCATTTTCTTGCTACAGTTGTTAAGCGAATCACTGCAGTTGATAAGTTAGTTACATGGCTGTTTAAGTGAATCCGGCTTCCCCATTGACTTTGGTTGTCAAAAGGTGATCACATGACCCTGGGAGACAGCAACGGTCATAAGTATAAACCAGTTGCCAAGCATCTGAATTTTGATCACATGGTCATAGGGATGCTACAAAGGTTGTAAGTGTAAAAAATGGTCATAAGTCACTTTTTTCAGTGGTTATAACTTTGAATGGTCACTAAATGAACTGTTGTAAGTTGAGGAATAGCTGTACAGTATGATGGAAAAAAGTGCCATTATTTATTTATTTAATTTATATGCTGCCCATCTCACTGATAAGGTCACTTTTACTCTTTTTTTGATCTTAAAGCTGACAAATTCGAAAAACTCTGCTCTATACCATCAACCACGTTTAGAAAACACAGTGGCCATGTTACACAATGTTCCAAGTTTATATATTAATACGAATTTGCTTAACGTGATTGTTGTTGCTTAATATGATTTCATTTACATCTGTTGTCTCGAACACAGCCATTGAAATATATTTGTAAATGGTATTTTATGGCTGGACTTACAAAGCCGTTGGCTGGCCTCAGTCTTCCAGAACCTGAGCATGTCTAGTCCAAATAGGAGACACCAATGACTGAATTTTGGTTTTATTTCTTTAATTTCTGTGGCCACGCAGTTCACAAAATAAGTCTGGATGGGCCATATAAATATCCTTTTTTATGTTTCTTGTCACATATTATGGTCTCATGGCTGACTGAGTGATTCAGTTACCCAGGTTCACACAAGACGCTGAGTCATAAAACTAAACTTGTACGTTATCCTGTTGTGCAAACACAGCCTTTAGATGGGCCATTTTTGTTTACACTAAATAGTAACTATATTGTAGTTCGTGGTCTGGCCAGGGAAGGTAGCAAATTTGTTGTCTTCTCATTCATTGGTAATTCTGCAGCCACCTTTGCACCAAACATTTCTGGCATGGATGTGAAGGCATCTTTCAGTTCCCCACCATGCTCACGTAGGATGGTTGCCAAACCACAATAAGAGATAATTTCATTCTGCATGCATTAGAGCTCACCTCAAGTCGTGCATCCACTTCTAGATTGCCAGGCATGACTTGGTGGGGTGAGGTGAAAAAGCCAAGTTGGCATCCTCAGTCATGCAAATGAAGTCCCCCCCCCCCGCGTCCGTGTTTAAATATCCAAACTGGAACAGATACAAAAAAATAACCTGCTTGTGAAATGGGTGGCTATATAAATTAGAATAAATAAATGTATTTAGGGGTCTGGAAGAAATCTTTTGAGGAGAAACAGGATATATGGTTTCAAATTCATTTCAAATTCCAGGAAAACTGTCACAAAAGCAGCCACAGCCAGCCAGAAAAAGTTTGGGATACATCTTGTCACTATTGAACAAGTTTTGTTTTACTTATGTTGTTTATAATAGACAGAATGGCTGGATCCACACATTACATTGAAGTCTGAACCATGATTAACACACCACATAGATTGATCCATAAAACACATAAAGCCAAACAAGACCCATTTTGTCTTTGCATGAATTTGCCTGTATTATGCTATGAACAACTGGCCATTTTAGATGCCCAGATGCTTACTTCAAAAGATTAATAATATAATACAGGATATTTACCTCCTTGCCCCCAATACATGATACTCATGCTTTCTTTGGCCGTCAAGAGATTAAATGTTCCTTGACTTTATTTTCACAAGAACTTGATTAAATACATTTGGCTGCTTTCAAGCAATTGCTCTTCAGTTCAACTTAGCAGAGTTACTATGGGAAAAATAGGAGAGTATTATATTCAGTGCCTTGAGTTGTACCTTTATACAACAACGGTGATATAAATCAAACTAAAAAAATATCCTGTTCTGTATTATCCCAGAGGACAGGACATAAAGTAATAATTTTAAATTACAGAGAAGCAGACTGCAAATGAATGTGGGCACAACTTCCTAAGGAGATCAGTTGTGGACTCATCATTTCAGCAAGGACTGAATTTCCCTTCCCTGGAGAGGGTCGAGCTAAAAACCAGACAGCTGCCTCTTGGGAATGGTCCAGTTTGGATTCCTGCACTGGGCAGTGCCATAGGCTGCCTCTTCCTGTTCTGTAACAGCCACTTATTGACCGAAAAATGAATAAACTAGGAAGTGATTGTCAACACCAAGGGGTGTGCATGGAGGCTAGTCCTTTTCTTTCTTTGTTTAGCAGTGCATCAGCTACCCCACTATCTCTGAAGCAGATGAAAAGTAGATGGGAGAACTGGCACCTTCGGGACCAGATGCTTACTACAATTTCTATAGCTTTATCTGTCAACATAAACTCCCTTGGTTTAGCAACTGGAAGAGAAATCCTCAGGATGTCAACAGCCTGTCAAATGCTCAAGCCTCCCCCTTCCCCCCCCCCATTGAAACTGGAGCTATGTTTTATTTCATGCCCAGGATATAGTACCTTGAAGGAATCAAAGGTTGCCCAGCCATTTGTGCTCTGAACAAGTGTCAAACAAACCCGAGTGCCATTTGTTATCAGCTTTCTGAGCCCTGGTAGTGCAGTAGTTAGAGTGCAGTATTGCAAGCTGACTCTGCCCACAGCCAAGCATTCAATCCTGACCGGCTCAAGGTTGACTCAGCCTTCCATTCTCTCAGAGGTAAATAAAATGAGGACTCAGATTGTTGGGGGCAATGTGCTGACATTGTAAACCGCTCAGAGACTGCTGTAAAGCACCATGAAGCGGTACATAAGTCTAAGTGCTATTGCTAACAGACAAATGCTAGCAATTAAAAGCGCTTGATGGCAACTTCTCATTTCCAGATGTGCCATACTCAGTGGTGGGATTCAGCTAGTTTGCACCACTTCGGCAGAACTGGTAGCTCATTTTTTTGTTGCCCAGGCCCAGAATGAACTTCCGGAAGTGGTATCCACACAGAGAACCGGTTGTTCACATATTTGAATCCCACCACTGGCCATACTGCCACATCCATCATCCTGAGAGAGCATATGCTGTATTGTATTGGCTAGAAGATATTGATTTAGACATAAGTATATTACAGCCTCTGGTATGTGTCAGTCAGGGCAACTACCTAGTGATGGACAAAAGCACATTGGTAGAGCAAAATTAGACAAATCCAGTTTGGAAGGATGCCAGTGCAGTCCTCTTGAGGCAGTCCCGATTGTATAGGTCAGGTGTAGGCAACCTTGGCTCTTTTATGACTCGTGGACTTCAACTCCCAGAATTCCGGGAGTTGAAGTCCACGAGTCATAAAAGAACCGAGGTTGCCTACCCCTGGTACAGCTTGTTTAGTGACTGTTCAAAATTACAACGGCATTGAAGTGACTTATGATCATTTTTCACACTTACAACCATTGCGGCATCCCCATGGTCACGTGATCAAAACTCAGAAACTTGGCAACTGCCTCATATTTATGACGGTTGCAGTGTCCCGGGGTCATGTGTGATCACCCTTTTGCGACTCTTTGACCGGCAAAGTCAATGGGGAAGCCGTGTTACTAACTTAACAACTGCAGTGATTCACTGAACGACTATGGCAAGGTCGTAAAATGGGGCAAAACTCACTTAAGAACCGTCTCATTTAGCAATGGAAATTTTGGGCTCAATTGTGGTTGTAAGTCGAGGACTACCTGTAAGGAGCTACGAGAATAACTTTTGAGGAACAGGAGGAAGAGCTGCAATAAATAATGGCCAGTTAAGAGAAATCTGAGTCCAGGGCAGAAATGTAATTCGGAAAAGTATCTCTGACTTGAGTGTCTCCCTCATTCTCTGTGGACTATTGTAAAGACAAAGGGGTGGGAGGCACATTCAGACATGCAAGATTGTTACTTCAGCCTTATGATAGAAATATTAGCATTCGTAATTTTCATTTCTTAGTCTGGTCAACTTCAAACGGCTGTTAGTGATTTAGGTTACGAGTGTGACAGTCCAGCTAAGACCAGTGCATAGTTGACTCAGGATCCATCCATAACATTTCCATTTGCTTAAAAATTGAGCCTGTGCAACTTCAGAATAAAAGTGGATAAACGTTGCTGCTTTTGTTCCTCTTAATTTGTGAGGTTTTCAGCTGTTTAATTTCCAGTCTGAAGTAATTGGCTACCAAAAACATTTATAGGGCACTAGCATTCTTAAAAAAATTGGATATTAGAAAGCCATCACTTCTAAGAATATATTAGGATCCAAAATTCAGGATGTGACTTGGAAGGTAACAGGCACGTTTTCTCTGATCCGGATTTCCAACACTTAGGGATATACTGTCTCTGTCCATGGAGGTTCAGCTTAGCTACGATGGCTAACAATTCTCACAGATTTTCCTGCTCCATTAATCTGTTAAATGTTTGTCAAAATAAATGAACTTTAGGCAGTCATCTCAGTTATGCCATGCATAACAGCTATTTTACTATATTAATATATACTTCTGTTGTGGAAATGCCAAGATTAAAAGGCCATAATCAAATGTCATCAGCAAACGGGACAAAAACAAAATTTATCTAGCTAAATCATTGATGATTCAGTACAGGTAGTCCTCGACTTACCACCCTTTGTTTAGTGACCATTCAAAGTTATGATGGCACTGAAAAAATCAGTTACGACTGCTGCAGCATCTCCATGATCATGTGATCGAAAATTTGGGTGCTTGGCAACTGGCATGTATTTGTGACAGTTGTACTGTCCCAGGGTCATGTGATTACCGTTTATAACCATCTCAGCCAGCTTCTGACGAGCAACGGCAACGGGGGAAGCCAGGTTTGCTTAAGTGCAGTGATTTGCTTAACAACTGATTTGCTTAACAACTATGGCGGGGGGAAAAATCGCAAAATGGGGCAAAACTGACTTTAACAACTGCCTTGCCTAGCAGTGGAAAATTTGGGCTCAAATATGGTTGTAAGCCGAGGACTACCTGTATATCGACACCAAACACGGCTAAGAATGTATAATCCTGCAGCAAAAATTCCTTCCTGTTCTCTCCCCAAAGATACCTCTAAAGCAGGTGTTCTCAACCTTTTATTCGTTTATTTGTAAAATTTATTAGCCACCCTTCTTGCTGTGCGGTAACTTAAAAGAACTTCGGAGGAATCTTTGAAATAGTTTCCAGATCTCAGGGAAAAAATATGAAAAATCTCACAGCACTCTTCACTTCCCACTTAGAGAATCCATTTTTTTACCTTTACAACATCAGCAAAAGCGGCAGGCCAGCAGCTAACTTGACTCTGGTTAAAAATGCCTGCCACTGCGAATGCTAGCACTGCATGGCACATGACCTTTTTCAATTGCAAACTAAGGTTATTTATTTATTTAAAAGATTTGTATGGCTGCCCACACCTGAGGAATACATTGCTTGAGTGGCTTACAATAAAAGCCGCAGACTTTTAATCCGTTTAGTGCAATTTTGATCTTGGATGGCAACTTTAGTGTTTTTATTATGACTTTTCAGAAACTTCTATACTCTACTTTCCATCCTTGTCCATTTTCAGACAGGTGTGCACATACAAACATACTTGTCATTAGCAAAACTACATTGTTTCTCTTCCTAGCAAGTAAATGAATTGCAGGTGAAGAGGAATCAGAAGAAATAATGATGAGGAAAGTTTTGCCACCAATGTTTACCTTCGTTAATGCATAAGAGAGAATATCAGAAAGCTTTGTATATCGTATTCAGCTGTTATTTTGAAATTTCCTCAACATTAAATGAATATCAAAGTCTTTTTCTTAGGCATCACCACAGAAGGATATTGCTTGTTTTCTAGAACACCCTGACTACCTTTTGATGCCTATTTGAGCCATATTGAAGTTATAATCCCCAAAATGACGACGTATCAAAATCCGGTAACTCGACCCGAGGCTTAAAAGATCCAACACAGGAGTTGCTTCAAGTTAAAGATTTATTTTTTCTGGACCTCCAAAATTTCCTGGACAATTCCAACCCAATCAAAAAGAGTTTTCTGTCACGGCTGGGGTTTTCATCTTTTAAAAAAGAAATGGCTTTTGGAAACACAGGTTCACAACTGTTGGTCAAACTGCTCCAGCTTAAAACTTCACATGGACAAACTTATCCTTCCTGATTTGTAAGTAATCCAGCTCCTACGCAAAAAGCAAGACTAGAATTTCAGAGATGCAAACTTTGATTCGCACCGGGTCTAAGGCAGACCAATGATGCAATTGTGAAAAATGCCAGAGAAATTTAACAATATGTCTACACTACAGCTTCAAACCAGTTTTAAATCTATTTGACCCATCAGGGAAGTCTTGGGGTTAATCTGGAAATGACATGGATTCTTTAGGAGAACGGAACTTCAATTGTTTATACTGGTGTGAAATTCTATATGGAACTGAAGTGCAAGAGAAAAAAAAAACGGCATTAAGGTATCTTAACTTCGGATAGAAAATCAATAAGAATGCTTTTCTAAGCCCACTAAATTCAAACAGAGAGGATGGAGAATAAAGCAATAGTTTTGATGTACAAACAAAAGCGGGCCCCACCACGAACACTGAAATTCAGAAGAACTGTGTACAGAAAAATTAAAACCCTATACGCTTGCTACCCACCAGAACTTAAAACATTATATCTAAATATTCTCAAGCTTACAGAAAAGGGGGGAATTAGGAGGAACTTTTTATTAAAATGCAAGAGGTCATTGGAACGGGAGCCCTTCCTGATACAGTAACATTTGTAGGTCTGTTCTTAAATTAGGTATCTCGCTTGTAACTAACAAAATACCACACACCAGACCCCCAAAAGGGTTGCCTGCACAGTATTAATCCCCTTCCACCCTGCTTTATATATAGTCTTATATATATATTTATATATATTTATATTTATATATGCATTTATTTATATATAATTTTTTTTTGCAACAAACTCTTATATCAGCACTAGATCTAGTACCAATATGCTAGTATGAATGGGTATAGAAAGGTCTATACTTCTGCCTCTACTACTAAAAAAAAAAAAAAAAGGGATCGAAGGGGCAAAATAAAACTATGACTCTCCCCCCTCCCAATATTTCACTGAATTTGTCAGGGGGCATGGGAAGAGGAAGTGCGGTTTAAAGCCAACATTAGTCAAGATGCTAGCAGTAAAAGGGGAAGCGGTTACATTTCTAAGGATGGGACTGAACACACCAGAGACAACAGCTTTTTGCACCCATGTTGTGCTTATAAAGCCGGGGACCCTGTTTCCCCCCCCCCCCCATACGAGGCACTCTCTACTTGTGCCCCTGGCTGGGAATTATGGGAGCTTAGTCCAACACGTATGGAGGGCACCGGTAAAATAATGGTTCACTTATGGCAAGGCCGTTTTTTCCCCCACAACAATTGGTAGCAACAGAGATGTGGACTTTTGTCTCGTGGTGTTTTTATTTATTTCTTTTTTTTTTTTTTTAAACACAAAAAATGTACTTCTCTGGTCCCTTCTGTTCCACATGACTAAATTGCACACTGTTCTTAGATAGCCAAGTAAAAACCTTTCTAGAAAACAATGAAAAGGGGAGGGAGATTCAATCAGAAGTTGCTTTTTTGTACGAAAAAAAAAAATATTCATCTCCACACAGCTCACTTTTCTCTTTGGGAGCGTCAAGACTTATTTTTTCTTATTTTTCTTTCTTTCTTTTTTTTTTTTTAAAAAAAAAAAAACAAACATGTTCATTCACTTCAGATTGAGAAGATTCAATAGAGCTGTTTTATATAAACTGTCCAGTAATTCTTTTAAACCAGCAAAGGTCCAGAGCAGAACATCTGTCTGAGACAAGATTCTATTAAAAAAAAATAAAAAATGAAAACAAGATGCACATCCTGTGTTCAGTTGCTCCATTTCTTCTGGCGGTGGCAAGTCCGTCTGCATTTGCTCTTAGTATAAGTTATTACTGGGTTAAAAAGAAAACAAAATGAAACCTCCAAACCAAACACCAAACCCCTGCTGTTATCCTTTAGGATAGGGCCTCCTCAGGAATTACAGTGGGGTTTAGAGAAAACAAGGCCGTGAGGAAGCCGTTCCGAGCTTTCTGGTTTACTTTTTTCACTGTCGCTAGGTCCCACTTCTGCTTTCTGTGAACGGGCGAAGTACATCCTTGGTCACTAAGGGCCACTGTATGATCAACCAAAGTAAAATTCAGCTAAGGTAACTAAAAAAAAGAGACGGTATGTAAGAAGGGAAAGGACTGAGACCAGAAGCAACTGAGCATCAGTCTCTTGCACGAGTCTTTGTTCCATACTAGTGCTGATCAAAAAAATAATAACAACAACAACCCCCAAACTAAAGAGACAAAATACACAGAGAAAATAATAATATTAAATTGAGATTCTCCTCGGGGATGGCCTCAACCATCCCCCCCCCCCAAAAAAAAATTTTTTTGCAAGAACTTGGTAGCCTAAATGTTCATTACCACCCTTTTCGAGCGTCCATTCTATCCAGCAGGAAGCAAAATGGCCCCTAATGGGGCTGGCAAAAAAAAAAAAAAAAAACGTAAAAAATACTTTCCGGCAAACCCCGCAGGCAGATCCAGTTAGACTTGAAAGCGGCTTTTCCACTGCGTGGAGAGATTTCGGGAGGGAAGGATGGCAGAATCAAAAGAAGAAGAAGAAGAAGAAAAAAACCCAAGAAGACGTCATAGGGAAAAAAACTGGAAGTCTTCCACTCGGGGCGGAGGTTCCTGTGTTATTTCCATGTGGCCGATTGAGGGATGGACCGTGGAGGAATCATATCCAAGAGATACTCGCGCTGGCGATCTACAGCCGAGGAGGTTTTGTGCACGGTGAGACTAGGGTTAACAAAGTTCAACGTCCCTCCTGGAGAAAGGGAACACAAAGGGTGCGTTGAAACGAACTCTAAAGCGAGAGGCCGCTTTCCCCTTCTAATAGTGTCTAGGACAGTGTTTCTCAACCGTAGCAGCTTGAAGATGTGTGGACTCCAAACTCCCAGAATTCCCCAGCCAGCGGTGGGAATTCTGGGAGTTGAAGTCCACACATCCTCAAGCTGCCAAGATTAAAAGACACTGATCTAGGCTCTCTCTCCCCTTTCTGGCCTTCCCCAGACGTTTGTTTCAAGGTGGCCATGTCTTAAATTTCCCACGAGGAACTGCATTCTCAATAATACTGAGAAACAGCCAGATTGGGAAAAGGTATACGTCTGGGGGACAAAGCCAGCACAGAATAAGCGTGAGGTAAGTGTTCTTGGGGAAAATCTTAAAAAGAGTTTGCAAAATACAATTAATCAAACTATACACAGACAGACAGACACAGATGAAGAAAAGCCCAAAGCAAAAAACACACCCACAAGTACCAAACATATTCTGCCATTATATGCAGGCAGTCTTTGACTTACGACCATTTTGTTTTAACAACGGTTCAAAGTTACAACGGCCTCGGAAAAAGGGACTTATGACCCGTCTTCAAAGTTACAACTGACACAGCACCCTGGTTGTCACATGACTGCAATTCGGATGCTTGGCAACTGGCTCGCATTTACGACCGTTTGGCAGCAACGTGCCGTTACTTAAATGCCATTTGTAACTTTCCCAGCTGGCTTCTGACAAGCAAAGTTAATTGGGGAAGCCAATTAAGTGCGCGATTCACTTAACAACCACATGACGACTTGTTTAATATCTGCCATCACTTAGCCAATGGGGATGGAAAGATTCTCCTGGTTGCGATTGTGGTGCTGATATGCAAACTATTAAACATTTTGTGCAAGACTGCCCATGAGCTGCGCTCTCTTGTTCTCTAGAAGGTCTGCATGAAGTAGCCTCAGAGGTGATTGCCTGGATGGCTGAATTAGACATCCGGTTATGAGGCCATACCCCCATGGAGGTTTTACTTATAATTATGTGGAGCGAGTGAGTGAGTGAGTGAGTGTGTGTGTATATCTATCTATCTATCTATCTATCTATCTATCTATCTATCTATCTATCTATCTATCTATCTATCTATCTATCTATCTATCTATCTATCTATCTATCTATCTATCTATCTATATCTATATCTATATCTGTATCTCTCTCTATATATATATACATATATATCTATATATGTTTTCTGAGGTTTTCACGGGTGTTTGTATGTAGGTCTTTGGTAATTCGGGTTTTCTCCCGCGTAAAATTGGAAGTATCTTGGCGACGTTTCGACGAATGAGACTTCGTCGAAACGTTGCCAAGACACTTCCAATTTTACGCGGGAGAAAACCCGAATTACCAAAGACCTACATATCTATCTATCTATCTATCTATCTAGAGAGTGTGTGTGTTTACTTCTCTTCTGTCATGTTCTCATCATACGTTAAATAATAATTTAGGCACCATTTCATTCTGGTCCCAATCGTGGTTGTAAGTCAAGGACTATCTGTAACACAGCTGGAAGAAGAGGTCAAGGACATAGTGAGTAACCGCTGACCAATCAGGTGGCGGGCAGGAAATCTGAATAGGAGGCTGCTGAGAAAACAATGTGATGCTTTCTTGCAAGGCCTCTTTGTGTCCACCTACAACCCTGATTGTAGGCCCTGTGCGTTCACCATTCGGGTGGCAAGAAGGCCAAAGGTTGGCCATAGGCTTTTGACCCTCCCCCATTAATTAAGGATGGAAATGGGAGTGGGATGCAAACTATCGCCATTTTCAACTGCTTCCAAACAAACTCAAAATATTTTGGGTTGGGGGTCATTTTAAGCTTGTGGTGAAAACCATTTGTCTCCCTGAAGTCTTAAATCCAGTGGTGGGATTCAGCCAGTTTGCACCAGTTCGGCAGAACCGGTAGCTCATTTTTTGTTGCCCAGGCCCAGAATGGACTTCCGGAAGCGGCATCCACACACCGGTTGTTCGCATATTTGAATCCCACCACTGCTTAAATCCCACCATTAACACCCTGAAAATACAGAACTTCCCATTTATAGAGGACTTGAAATACCAGTAGTCCTTGACTCACAACCATTTGTTGAGTTTGAAGTTACAATGGCACTGAAAAAAGTGACT
This sequence comes from Azemiops feae, assembly GCA_023970755.1. NCBI lineage: Eukaryota > Metazoa > Chordata > Lepidosauria > Squamata > Viperidae > Azemiops > Azemiops feae. The sequence goes on along the minus strand of JALGBA010000907.1, from coordinate 188,801 downwards.
TTGGACGGTTTTTTCGCATGACCGTGGCAGTATCCCCACGATCACGTGATCAAAATTTCAGATGCTCGGAAACTGGCTTGTATTTATGACAGTTGCAGTGTCCTGAGGTCATGTGATCCCCTTTCACAACCTTCTGAGAAGCAAAGTCAACAGGGAAGCCAGATCCACTTAACAACTGTATTACTAACTTAACAACTGTAACGATTCATTTAAGAATGGAGGCAAGAAATGTCGTAAAAAGGGGCAAAACTTCTTTCGGGCTCAATTGCGGTCATAGGTTGAGGGCGAAAAGATAATAATAATAATAATAATAATGACATATGAGTCCGTTATACTCCCCAAAGCAATAGTTTGTTCAATTGCCCTCCTCCCCCATCTCAAAATAAGAGAGGGGAATTCATCACATGACCCCAGGGTGGGTTTCGTTGTCGTCAGAAGAACCTAGAAAAATATACCACTTCTGGGCTTTTTTGTTTTTACGGTGAGCAACATAAATTAAATGGACCAAGATTTTATAATTTGTAGCCCTAAGAGAGTCACCAAAAGTATTTCCCAGTGTCCCTTTTCAAGGAGGTCATGGGATGGCTCAGAATCCATATACAAGTAGTCCTCAACTTATAACAGTTCCTTTAGTGACCGTTCAAAGGTATATCATCACTGAAAAAAGTGACTCATGGCCGTTTTTCACACTTAACAACCGTTGCAGCATCTGCCTGGGTCAGGGGATCCAAATTCAGACGCTCGGCAACTGACTCATATTTATGACGGTCGCAGTGTCCCGGGGTCACGTGATCAGCTTTTGTGACCTGCTGACAAGCAAAGTCAATGGGGGAGCCAGATTCACTTAACAACCGTGTGTTATTAACTTAACAACTGCGATGATTCGCTTAACAACTGTGGCAAGAAAGGTGGTAAAATGGGGCAAAACCCACTTAACAAACGTCTCGTATAGCAACAGAAATTTTGGGCTCAACTGCGGTCGTGAGTTGAGGACTACCTGTAATATTTCACAACAGCGGAGGGAGGCCTTAGCCTACTCATATTGCTTTGAAACGGTGAAGGCACCGAAAAGAAAGGAAGAGAAATAAGCAGAAACACCCTTTTCACCCAGATAGACCGCTGGCCAGACAAGGGAGTCCGGCCAGCAACGACAAAGACAAGAAGTCTCGAGAGCGAGTCATCTACCTGCGTTGACGGGTGTCTTCTTCCAAGTGTAAGCACCTCCTTTGCCGATGGGTCTCTGAGCACGCTTACCTTGCCTGCCACCAAGTACGGCCACACCGGAGGCGTTCTGCAACTTGGGCGACTGGCTAAATGCATGCAAGACTCCGCGAGGGGTGCTGGCACTTCGGGGCAGCTGGCTGGAGGCCTGGACAATGACCGAGACAAGGAGGAAGAGAAAATAAACCATGGAGTGCGAAAAGACTTTTATTCAGAGAAGACATCTTAATTTACATAAAAGGATCCACACAGCAGAGAAGCCCTACAAATGCATGGAGTGTGGACAGAGCTTCTTATACAATAATTCTCTTACTTCCCATTATTGGATCCATACAGGGGAGAAGCCATTTAAGTGCACAGTGTGTGGAAACAGCTTCTGTCAATATTCTTCTCTTATTCTTCATAAACAAATCCACACTGGAGAGAAGCCCTATAAATGCATGGAATGTGGAAAGAGCTTTCCTAAGAGCAGTGACCTTATTTTCCATAAAAGGATCCACACAGGGGAAAAGCCATATAAATGCATGGAGTGTGGAAAGGCTTTTATTAGAAACGGTAATCTTAACACATTCTTGGATCATGCAGAGCAGGGTTTCCCAAGCTTGGGAACTTTTAAGGTATGTGGATTTCAACTCCCAGAGTTGAAGTTATGCTGGCTGGGGAATTCTGGGAGTTGAAGTCCACATACCTTAAAAGTTCCCAAGCTTGGGAAACACTGGCCTGATCAGAATAGAGCTGGAAGGGACCTTGGAGGTCTTCTAGTCCAATCCCCTGCTCAAACAGGAGACCCTATGCCAGGCATGTCAAACTGCCGGCCCACAGGGCCGGATGCGTCACGCTGAAACCGTGCCCACCCCATTGCCGGCAATGGGGGGAAAAGTCGCAATACGTCGCATGGCATCACGTGACATCGTGAGTTTGACATGCCTGTCCTATACCATTTCATACAGGTGGCTGTCCAGTCTCTTCTTAAAAACTTCCAGTGTTGGAGCATTCACCGCTTCTGGAGGCAGGTTGTTCCACTGATTAATTGTTCTAACTGTCAGAAAATTTCTCCTTAGTTCTAGGTTGCCTCTCTCTTTGGTTAGTTTCCATCCATTGGTTCTTGTCCTGCCTTCAGGTGTTTTGGAGACTAGCTTCACTCCCTCTTCTTTGGGGCAACCCGAGATATTGGAACACTCCTATCATGTCACCCCTCGTCCTTCTCTTCATTAGACTAGACCACGGGTCAGCAACCCGTGGCTCTGGAGCCACATGTAGCTCTTTGAGCCTTCTCCTGCGGCTCCCAGCCTCCTCCGCCATTTGCAGAGACAGAGACAGGAACTTGCGCTTCCCTTCTCTCTCTCTGTGTGTGTGTGTGTAAAAAAGAGTGGCCACACGCTGTTCTCTGACAAGCTGACAAGCTTATTGGGCAGGGCTCCTGCCTTTGCTGCGTCTCTGCAGGAAGCAGGAAGCAGAAAGCAGCAGCTTTCTCTCTCTCTCTCTCTCTCTCTCTCTCTCACACACACACACACACAGAGTGGGGGAAGAGGACTGGCAGACCAAGGGCAGGAGAGAGCCAGCCCAATAAGAATGTGTGTCAGAAGATCGGAGAGAGGGAGAGATGGGGGGAGAGAGAGAGAGAGAGAGGGAGACAAAGAGAGGGAGAGAGAGAGATAGGGGAGGGAGGGAGAGAGAGAACTCATGCACAGCAGCCTCTATTTCTTTTTAATTAAACTCTTCAATCAAGCTCCCCCCCTCCCACGCGCGCAAGTTTTGCGGCTCCCAGTGTTTTCTTTTCTCTGGGAAACGGGTCCAAGTGGCTCTTTGAGTGTTTAACGTTGCCGACCCCTGGACTAGACATTCCCAATTCCAGCAACCGTTCCTTGTATGTTTTAGCCTCCAGTCCCCTGATCATCTTTGTTGCTCTTCTCTGTAACTCTTTACAACAGCTGCAGCCACCACCACCCTGGCTCACATGATCAAAATTCACACCCTTGGCAACTGACTCATATTTATGATGTTTTGAGGTGTCCCGGGGTCACGTCATCCCCTTTTGCAACTTCCTCACAAGCAAAATCCATAGGGAAGCCCGGTTCACCTAAGAAGCACGCTACTAATTTAACAGCTGCAGCGATCCACTGGAACAGGTGCGGCAAGAAAGGTTGTGAAATGCGGCCAAACTCACTTAGCCACTGTCTCTCTCTCTCAGCAACCGGAATTGGGGGCTCCATTGTGGTCGTAAGTTGAGGACTGCCTGTAAGGCAGCAAATACCCACCCGGAGCTGTGAGGATTCGCCCTTCAGCTTTCAAGCTTGAGATCCCTACCTGTTTGAGCGAGTGATGCTGCTGGGCTATCTGATCTGGCTTGCTCTGAATCGGGGAGGCGGCCTGTTGCAATATCCGCTGCTCGATCTCCTGCTCCTGTTGCAAGGCCTTCACGAAGGCGGCCTTCAGCCGGCTCGTGTGCTCGGCCTTGAGTGCCTTCTTCTGATTGGAGGACATGCACGTCTCGCACATGATGGAGCCGCTCTTCTCCTCCCTCCAGCGGCAGGTGAAGTCCGTCTTGCACTGGACGCAGGTGTAGGGCTCCTGCGAGGAGGGGCTGACGGAGACTTTACCTGCGCAAGAGACAGGAGGGTCAACCTGGCTTCTGATGATCTCGGGTTGGGCTTCTTAAGGTGGCCGGGGGGAAAAGCAAGCACGAAGTGGATGGAGAAAAGTAAGCGTGACGGTCCTCTTCTATGTCCCTGAAGCCAATTCCTCCATGCAATGGAGGGGAATTAAGCTTTAGAACAGGGGTCCCCAACCGTGGCAACTTTTAAGACTTGTGGACTTCAACTCCCAGAATTCCTCAGCCAGCTTGGTTGAAGTCCACAAGTCTTAAAAGTTGCCAAGGTTGGAGACCCCTGCTTTAGAAGACTGCAAGGTTTTAAAACAGCAAGGAATAAACCTTTATTATCAAAGTATAACATGTATACTTTGTGAGATTGGCTGAGCCTCCCTCCGTGCCCCCCCCCAACTCACAGTGACTACAAACCCCCAACTTATTACACCCTGTGAGCTAATTGCACAGCACGCCGGCCTCTTGGGTCTGTCATGCATAAAATTATTATGTCCCATTCAAGAGCCTGACAGCCCATAGATAAAAGCTGTTCTTCAGCCTGTTGGTACGGCTGGCTATGTTTCTGTATCTCCTATCCGATGGCAGGGAGAGTAAAGAGGTACCGACCAGGGTGAGAGTCATCCCTGAGAATTTTCCTCACTCTACCAAGGCAACGGGCCCTGGCGATGTCATCCAGTGGTGTCACGGAACAGGAGAGCTGATCTCTACAGAATTAAGGGTTTCTTGGTGCCTCTTAAAATCCCCCACTGCAAGCCTAAAAAATATCCCACCAAAAATAACACAGAAAGCCAACAGATTCAAATCACGTTCCCTCTTTATAAGGCAAACGACCACCTAAAATTTCAGCTGGTGGGGACTAGCAGAAGAGCCTTTTCTGCTAGCAGCCCCAGCTCTCCAAAATACCTTGCCGCCAGAGGTGAGGCCGGCCCCCACCCTTCTGAAGGGGTCTTCTGACTTGGCCCTGTCAGCTGGTGTGAGCCCCCAATGTAGACCCTTTAGGCTGGAAACGGTTGGGTGCAGTGACAGGGAAGGCACCACCCCCTCTCCCCATTCGAGCCTGTTTTTTTGAGTCTATATCTAATTCCTCGGCAATTTTAATTGCTCTTATATTTATAATTGATTTTATATAGCTATTTTTATTACTTATAAGCCACCAGAGTTGCTCTGGATGGCCAGATGGGCGGCATATAAATTTAATAAATGTATAAACATAGATCAGCTAATAAAATGGTGCTCCAAATCAAAGGTAGCTTGAGGTTTCTATTTGGAAGAATGCAGCATGATGGAGACTGATGTACAGTGGTACCTTGATACTCATTGTTAATTGGTTCCAGGAGCTGCGATAAGGACCAAAAATGACGCATACCAAACAAAAATTTTCCCATAAGGAATAACATAGTGAGTCACAAGGCAGCCGACACCAACAAGTTCTAACTTGTGCAAACGATGAGTACCGTTGCACATCAAAATGTGTTGAGTACCAAATTTGATGCCGAGTACCAAGGTACCATTTCCTGGTGGGGATCATTCCATGTCTCTGGGCTCTGAAACAGCCTCATCCTAAGTACCTGTCCCTGTGACATCATTTTATTGAAAATTGAAGAATGGGCATGAACTGATTTAAACCCCAAAGCAGGTTCCCACGTACGCTAAACAGCAGCGGCTCTTGGGACAGAGAAGAGCTTCTCTCCACTCTGCTACTTGGAGATGCCGTAGAATAGATTGAACCTGTGATGGGTTGCATGCAAAAGCAGAAAAGGGGTGGCAAGGTGAGACGTGAATACATACCTTGTGTCAATAGTGTGGTGTACTGGTTAGGGCAGTGGACTCAAGATTAAGGAGCTCTAGATTCAAGCCCATTCTCGGCAGAGTCACTCAGAGGGTGACTTTGAATTGGTTATTTATCTGTCAGCCCAACCTACTTCACAGGGCTGTTATGGGGATATAATTGGAAAAGGTCCTATTATATATATATACTGCCCTAAACTCTTAAAAGGACAGGTGGGACATAAAGCCAACATACAATGTGAAAGCCAGTTTGGTGTAGTGGTGGAGGCGCTGACCTAGAAGCCAGGAGACTGTGAGTTCTAGTCCCTTTGGCATGAAACCCAACAGGCTTCTTTCTCAACCCAACCCACCTCATGAGTTTGTTGTGGGGAAAACGGGAGAGGAAGAGTATTAGGTATGTTCACAGCCTTGAGTTACTTAGAAAGTAATGAAGGTGGGATAAAAGTCTATTAAATAAGCAAACAGCCAATAATAAAACGATGCCAACCCATCTCATCCCTGAAGTTACCTATATGGATCACCCAGTTTGTATTAAGCAATGGGAGTTGTAAATCACAGCTTTATTGAGAACAGAAAGTTAGGTACTCTTAAAACTGGTTTTCCCAGCCTAGAATCCCCGAGAGAAGCTGTTGGTCTACAACAGCTATCAAACCGCTACTTAACGTGACTAAAAAAATCAAGCATGATGGGAACCGAAGTCCAGCAACCACTGACAATTCCAAGCAATGCAAAAATCTAAGCTTTGCTTCTCTCTTGGTAGCCTCCAATAGTGCCTACCCCTGGCCTAAGACTACAATTCCCAGAGTTCTAAGTTTGAAGGCTTCAACGTTCGGCCCCTTAACTGCCTCTCCTCACCTTGAGCTTCTAGTAGGTTCTGCACCACTTCCTCCAACCCAACTAGGTAGATGAACTCATTATTAGCCGCACTGGGCAGGAAGTTCATTTCCGGAGCCGGAGGTTTGGGTGGAGGAATTTCCAGCAAGGTTTTCTCCAGCTGTTTCCGCAATGCCAACTTGGCAGCTGCTTGCCGACTGGCAGGAGAGTCGTTCGAGTTGACGATGGAAGCAACGCTTGCGGCGGTCGAGGAGTTCACCTGGGCGGACGTCCCGGCTGCACCTTTCAATGAAGTTGGGGAGGCCTGGGAAATGAAATGGGGGAGAAGAGCCTTTCTTATAACCGTCCAATCCCACCACATGCTATTCAAAAGAAAGCGGAGATTCTACACATCAGGGTGGAGTCTTCTTAGTGGAGGAATCTGAAACTTCCTGCATAGAAGCATGAACGGAAAAATCTGGCTATTTCAAAATCACAGGCAGTCCTCGACTTACAAACAGTTCATTTAGTGACCGTCTGAAGTTACCGCAGGATTGAAAAGTGACTTTGTTTTTCACACTTACGACCGTTGCAGCATCCCCACGGCCACATGATCAAAATCCAGATGCTTGGGAACTGGCACATGCTTATAACGGTTGCAGTGTCCTGGGGGCTCATGTGATCACCTTCAAAGTCAATGGGGAAGCCGGATTCACTTAACAACCGTGTTACTAACTTAACAACCTCAGTGATTCACTTTACAACCGTGGCAAGAAAAGTCATACAGTGGGGCAAAACTCCCTCAACAACTGTCTTGCTTAGCAACAGAAAGGCCGCACTCAACTGTGGCCGTTAAGTCAAAGACTACCAGTATCTGCGTATGCTTTCCTCCACATTTTTCATTGCTCCCAGAGCATTCCTAGACTGGGTAGGGCCACAAATTTCAGCCCTCTCTTTGTGGGGCAAAACGTGTATCTCACCCCTAGTAGAAGGTTAGGACAATGAATGTTTTCAGTGAAGAGGAAGGTTTTGCCCCTCCTCTACCTCCATGGCTGGCAGGTTTGCAGGCCAAGGAATGTGGCAGCTATTTAGACCAGGGGTCTTCAGACTTGGCCCTTTTACGACTTGTGGACTTCAACTCCCAGGGCTGGCTGAGGAATTCTGGGAGTTGAAGTCCACCAGTCATAAAAGGGCCAAGTTTGAAGACCCCTGTATTAGACGGTGCCAGCCTTCACTGAGAATTTGGCTGAAGCTCAAGCCTGGTGGCTTGCTACCTGCTTATCCATTTTTAGCTAGCGGGATGTAAACCCCCCCCCCCAAAAAAAAGCCAGTTTGGTCTAGAGTCTAGTGGTTAAGACACCAGGCTAGAATCTGGGAGACAATGAGTTCTAGTCCCGCCTTAGGCCTGAAAGCCAGCTAGGTGCCTTTGGGGCCCGTCGCTCTCTCTCAGCCCAACTCATCTCACAGAGTTGTTGGAGGATGGAGGTCACGTTGGATATTTTCATCATCTTGAGTTGGTGAGTCACACCCTCTTGTAACAATAATAAAGGTGGGGAGGGGACGCAAACTAAAAAAAATAAAAAATAAAAAATAAGAAATGGGCCAAATTTGAACCATGGATTGTAGTTTGATAACCACCTGGCTTAAAGGCACTGGTTTTACTCATAAAACTGCTAGAAATACAAGTTACTTCTTCAAGGTCTAAATATTTGATTAGCCAGTCCTGGACTGTCTATTCGGACCAAGGAAAGTGTCAGGACTGCCTCTTCTCAGATCCTAGGAAAGAAAAAACCTTCACTCCATAGATATAGAGAAAAGCTACTTTTACTAGGAAACAATTAACTGCAGCCACTTCTTTCCTCATAAAAGTACCTTTTCTCTAAATTTATGAAGGGTTTTTTTTTCCCCTAGGAGTAGAGGCAGCCCTGACTGGCTTCACAAAATTCTTGAAATGAAATAAACTCACGTGGATTCTTGCATCTGACAAAGAGTTTGCTTTTACAGGGCATTAACCTCAAGAATGAAGTGCTTCAAAAAGAATGTAGTCACTGCAAGTTTTGATTAGTGGCTTATTTACACCAGCAGTCCTTGATTAGAAAAATATTAGCATTTTTGTAATAACTCTTAGCACATGCAATAAAAACTCCCAAGATGATTCACGCATAAAAACACTTCCTCTGTTGAAGTAAAATTCAGAATGTGAATAGTTTCAATGGATTTTAGTTAATTTGGGGTAGCTTGGTAGATTTATGGAGAGTTACGAGTATGTATTTCCTAGACCAGGGGTAGGCAACCTTGACTCTTTTATGACTCGTGGACTTCAACTCCCAGAATTCCTGAGCCAGCCATGCTGAGGAGAAAAGGAGAGGTTTCCAAGCTGAGCCATGCTGGCTCAGGAATTCTGGGAGTTGAAGTCCACGAGTCATAAAAGAGCGAAGGTTGCCTACCCCTGTCCTAGACAAAGGAACATCAAGATAGTAGTTTAGGATTTTATTGCTACAACCCTGCTTCCACCCAGCAAGTATTTTCTACGAATAGGGAGTTATGAATATCCCTCATTTTCATAACAGAATCATCATTATTAACCCCCTTCAGCCATAGTAAATAGGAAGGAGATAGATCATTGAGTTATGAAGCAACCACCCACATGTAGTCTTTTTCACTTATGCCCATAATGGAGCCCAAAATTTCCACCACTAGGCCACACCGTTGTTAAATGAGCCATGCCCTATTTTATTACCTTTTTAAATCTTAATTACATTGTGAATCTGGCTTGCCCCATTGACTTTGCTTGTAAGAAGCTCCCTAAGAAGGTTGTTGTTGTTAGTTGCGAAGTCGTGTCCGACCCATCGTGACCCCATGGACAATGTTCCTCCAGGCCTTCCTGTCCTCTACCATCTTCTGGAGTCCATTCAAGCTCACGCCTACTGCTTCAGTGACTCCATCCAGCCACCTCATTCTCTGTCGTCCCCTTCTTCTACTGCCCTCAATCTTTCCCAGCATTAGGCTCTTCTCCAGTGAGTCCTTCCTTCCTTCTCATTAGGTGGCCAAAGTACTTGAGTTTCAACTTCAGGATCTGGCCTTCTAAAGAGCAGTCAGGGTCGATCTCCTCTAGGATTGACCGGTTTGATCGCCTTGCAGTCCAAGGGACTCGCAGGAGTCTTCTCCAGCACCATAGTTCGAAGGCCTCAATTCTTTTGCGCTCAGCCTTTCTTAAGAAGAAGGTTGCAGATGACAATTCCAGGACCCCGAGACTCCGCAACCATTGTAAATACATGCTGGTTACCAAGCACCCAAAGTTTAATCACGTGACTGTCGGGATGCTACAAAGGTCATACATTGAGAAACTGGTCATAAGCCGCTTTTTTCAGGGCTGTTGTAATGTTGAACGGTCATTAAAGGAACGGTCTTTGTAAGTCGAGTATAGAGATTAGGAAGGCATGCCTGCTTCCGATTGGACCGTTCACCGGTTCTGAATGACATCAGGGGGAAGAAAGGCTAAGAGCTTACCTGCGGGATGTTGACCAAAAGGCTCGCATTCGGGACATTGGCAACACGGATGAGACCCTGCTGGATGATCCGCTGGCCCTGGATCTGCACGCTGGGAACGGAGGCCCGCGGAGCGAGGAGCAGTGGAGGAGGTCCCGAGCTGGAGTGCGGGCGGATGTTGTGAATTTGCTGGGGAGACACAGAAATGGGCTGAGACAGATGGATACGTGGGAGGACAAGATGGGAGGAAGGTAGGAAAAAGGGAGAGGGGAATGAAGGCCAAGCAAGGGGGAAGAGGAAGGGTGGGATGATAACAAGAAGATGTCGTGGGAGCAACGCAAAAAGGGGAAGAAGGAAAGTAAGACAGAAAAACTATTAGGTTTTTTAAAAAAAAAAAAAATCAAGAAAAAGGAATACTCCCAAAGCCAACTGTGTAAGATTTATTCTGAGAGCAGCTTGGAAGATTCTCGGGATGCATCAGATTCAAACAGGAAGTGCTTTTTTTTGCTTTGGTCAGATAATCAAATTTAATACAGACCTGCAAGAAGCAGCTTCATAAGCACGCTTCGATTTTTTTCATGAGCACCGTTGTAATGGTCGCTAAATGACCGGCTGTAAACTGAGGACTGCCTGTGGTGAATAGGCCTGAATTGTAGAAAGGCTGGGGGAATTTAAGAGCAGTGTACAAAGGAAGCAAAACAGGCATGAGACCAACAAATGGCTCAACAATGGTGGCATGTTAAGATATGCGTTGTTGGGAATATGTGTGTACTTTTGTAGGCAGGCAATACCATGCTGTTGACTGAAAACACACATTATTTGCAGTACATATTATAGACATAGAGTATGGGTCTGATAATTAATGTGCCGAAGTCCAAGGCCGTTGTGTTTGACAGGGATAGTAAAGTATACATAAATGACAAAAAAAACTAGAAAAGATGAATTTTAAGATGTACCGATAGAAAGCTGGTGAGTAGTATATGGTATTCTCTGTGGAATGTTTGTTAAAAGATGCAAAAATGGCTACACATACAACCAATTTTGTCTTCTTTATTATACAGAGTACAGATTGAGTATGTCAAGAGACACTGTCGTGATTTATTAAATGTAATGGAGATAGGGTACTTAACACGTGTAATGTAGGAGAGAAAGTGTCAAGAATGAATGAACGTGGAGGGAATACAAAAACAAGTGACTGACAGGCTTAATCATGACAATATATGAGGCTCAGAGATATGAGAGAGAGAGAGAGCGAGAGAGAGAGAGAGAGAGAGAGAGAGAGAGAGAGAGAGAGAGAGAGAGAGAGAGAGAGAGAGAGAGAGAGAGACTGAGAAAGCTGCAATTTGATGGAGTCGATGAGATCTTGAAAAAGAGGGAGGCGAGAAGTTTAAAGAACAAAAGGCAAGGGAAGAAGTGATGGACGGCACCAGAATGACATAGCAGAAGCAGTTTGCCAGAACAGAAAGGCATGGAAAGTTACAGTGAATGTGTAAAATACTTTTAAGTAGTTTTCTTTTTCTTCTCTTACAACTTTAATCCCTTCATCTTGCTAATTTGTAATTAATTTAATTTCTTCTGCCTTATTTCTCTGGGCTTGATGGAATATTCCAAAAGGAACACCATCATGTATGCATGCATGCATCTCAGCTGCCTTAAGTTTGGCCTGAAGAGAAATGATAGGGCATAACTCAAACTAATAAATAATAAACAACAGATCCAAATTCTGGTGTCCCCTTGCCACAGAGTCACTCGAGGCTACCTCACAGGCTTATTGTTGTGGGGAGTCAAATGAAGCAGGACCATCATAGATTTGTCTCCCAGACGAAACGCAGGGCATACAAATGGATCAATTCATATAAAGCATTCTTAACTGAATTATCAGCCTTTGCTTACATGGCATTTTCTGAGGAAGAGGGCATAGGCCAGCAATGCACTTGCACTACACAAGTAATCCTTGTTTAGTGACAATTGGGACTGGCAGTTCAAGTTGGTACACAAAACAGTTGTTAAGTGAAACTGTGACTGTGCTTACGATCTTTCTTCAGCTTTCCTTTGGTTTACAGGTCTGTGAAGGTGACAGATGGAAGAACTGGCCCACAGAGTTACTTTTTCATCACCATCGTAATTGTGAACGGTCGCTAAACAAGGCAGTAGCTAAACAAAGACTACCTGTGAGGAGGAACTATCAAGAATAACAGAATGATAAGAGTTGGAAGGGACCTTGGAGGTCTTCTAGTCCAACCCCCTGCTCAAGCAGGAGACCCTATGCCATTTCAGACAAATGGCTGTCCAATCTCTTCTTAAAAACTTCCAGTGTTGGAGCACCCGCTATTTCTGGAGGCAAGCCATTCCACTGAAGAGACGCCTAACTCTGTCTTCTGTGCAGTAGTCCTTTAGGGCAGTGTGTTTCTCAACCTTGGTAAGTTTAAGATGCATGGACTTCGATTCCCAAAATTACCTAGCCAGCATGATTGGCTGGGGAATTCTGGGAGTTGAAGTTCATGCATCTTAAGCTTGCCAAGGATTTAGGACAGTGATGGCAAACCTTTTAGAGACCGAGTGCCCAAACTGCAACCCAAAACCCACTTATTTATCGCCGGGTGCCAGGTGGGCGTGGCCCACTGGGTGGGCGTGGCTGTGGTGGTCATGGCAGATTAGGTGGGTGTGGCCAAGGTGGGCGTAATCACCTCGATGTTGCTCGTGGGGACACCTGTGGGGGCCGGGCAGGGTTGGGGGAGATCCAGGGGGTCTCTGGCAGGTGGGGCGGTGGGCAGGAGGTTCGTCCTGCAGGATGAGGCGAGGCAAGGCGAGATAGGGCGGGGGTGCCATTGTCACAGGGCAAGGCGAGGCAGGGGTCAGGGTGGCTGCTGCCTGACACCATCGGCCCCCGCACACAGAGGCCAGCGAGCGCATGGGTGCTGGGATGCATCCGGCCACATGGGACCTCGGCGAGTTAGCGGGTGGCTGGTTGAAGAGGGACGGTTGCCATCTCTGGGGCATGGCAGGTGTGCCCACAGAGAGGGCTCTGAGTGCCGCCTCTGGCACCCGTGCCACAGGTTCGCCCCCACTGATTTAGGATTTCAACAGTAAACACACAACCAGCTATTTGACCTGACCTAGCCTCCCTAGCCCAGTATATCCCAGCCAACAGCAACTCTCTGGGGTTTCAGACAGAAAAATAAATCTTCCCCAGCTAAGCAGAGATAATCAGAGTCACGTAGGAATCTTGGGAGAGCGAGGGTGAAGTGTGAGGGGAGGAAAAAAAAGAAAGAAAGAAAGAATATAAAGTACAATAATAACTTACCTGTGCTCCTCGGACTAGAGGTGGCATGACTATTTGCGTGTTATGTTGAGAGCCCAGCTTTGAAGAGGTCTGTTGCCCACCCCGGATCAAAGGAGGCGGAATAACAGTCCCAGGAATACGTGAAGAAGTGTTCTGTTTTGGGAGCAGGGGGGTGGGTGAGTTGGGGAAGACAGGGAGCAGAGACAAAAGGAACGGTTTTGCTTTATAACTGCAGACAGTCAAAGATCCATCAAGGGCATTCTCTCCCTGTTTTCCTTGTGCTCACTAACCAAATTCTTAATATAGCTTTGAGAGCCAGTTTGGTGTAGTGGTTAAGGTACCAGGCGAAAAAAAACAACCTGGAGATCATGAGTTTTAATTCTGCCTTAGGCACAAAGCCACCTGGGTGATCTTGGGCCAGTTGCTGTCAGCCCAGGGAAAAGAAGCAATAATAATAATAATAAAGTTGGAAGGGACCTTGGAGGCCATCTAGTCCAACCCCCTGCTCAGGCAGGAAACCCTATACCATTTCAGACAAATGGTTGTCCAGTCTCTTTTTTAAAAAACTTTCAGTGTTGGGAGCATTCACAGCTTCTGGAGGCAGGTTGTTCCGCTGATTAATTGCTCTAACTGTCAAGAAATTTATCCTTAGTTCTAGGTTGCTTCTCTCTTTGGTTAGTTTCCAATGGCAAACCACTTCTGAAGTCTTGCCAACAAAACTGCAGTTAACTTATCCCGGCAGTCACCAGGAGTCAACCCTGATTCGAAGGCAACATTTAGATTAATACATGTACAGCTTTATTTCCAGTTTCTTTATCTATCCACTCAGAACTACTATAGGAGCCCACATATTACAGGTGGTCCCTGACCTATAATCAAGTTGTTTAGTGATTCATCAGAGTTCCAACGGAGCGTTCAAAAGGTACCCATCCCCTGGTTCTCACAGTCACACGACTGCATTTTGGGTGCTTGGCAAATGACCCAATGGACATGGTAGCCGTGTTCCAATATCTCAGCGGCTGCCACAGAGAAGAGGGAGTCCAGCTATTCTCCAAAGCGCCTGAAGGCAGGACAAGAAGCAACGGATGGAAACTGATCAAGGAGAGAAGCAACCTAGAACTAAGGAGAAACTTCCTGACAGCTAGAACACTTAACCAGTGGAACAACCTGCCTCCAGAAGCGGTGAATGCTCCAACACTGGAAGTTCTTAAGAAGAGACCGGACAGCCATTTGTCTGAAATGGTATAGGGTTTCCTGCCTGAGCAGGGGGTTGGACTAGATGACCTCCAAGGTCCCTTCCAACTTTATTATTATTATTATTATTATTATTATTATTATTATTATTTATGGCTGTTTTGTAGTATCCTGAGCTCACATGACCCACGATTCACAACATTTTTGCTGAAAACTGGGGTTTACTTACGGTTTTCAGCAAAAATGCCCCATAGCAAACAATGAGTTTGCTTAACAGCATTCGCTTTATGACCAATGCAAAAAAAAAAAAAAAAGTCATAAAATCAGATCGCTCACATGGGTGACTCACTTTTAAACTGTCACAACTTATGACCATCACGGTTCTAAGTTGAGGGCTACCTGTACTGAAGCAGCCTGTAAGACTGAGTTAATTAACACAGATCTTTCTTACCTGTAGAAGGCCTGACTTGCTGGATGCAATGGTCTGTGTTCCCCGCACTAATGGGGGAGGTGTTGCTACAGCATTTCCCGAAGAACCAGCAGGCTATAAAAGACAGGGAAACACAGGGAAGAGAGAAATGTATTAGAGCAAAAGCAAGTGATTTTGAAGGCAGTCTTTGGGCTCTCTGTTTGTGGGCCCAGCACCCTGAGTTTTCATTGGCCAAAATGTGGTGCCAAAAGGCCAATACTTTTTGGTCGCACGATTTTAGCCCAGTTTTCAATAACGGTAGAGGGGAGAAGTGGAGGAATGACAGCAATCTGCTTCCTGGAAGAATCCTGCTTTCATTTATATCACGGGTGTCCAACCTTGGTAACTTTTAAGACCTGTGGACTTCAATTCCCAGAATTCCCCAGCCAGCATGGGGAACGCTGGGAATTCTGAGAGTTGAAGTCCACAGGTCTTAAAGTTGCCAAAGTTGGACACCCGTGATTTACATCCTTGGGAAAAAAACAAGGAACACTGTGCCCACTCTGGAGATGTCATCCTGTTGCTGAATCCTGCAGATCCCCAGTCAGGTATGGACAGTTTAAAAAAATGACAGTTTTTTTAAAAAAGATGCCAGTAACCTCTATTATAATGATTACCCTGTCCTTTCTCACAGTGTTTTCTTTCTCTGTATCTTCACTTCTCTCTCTCCGTCCAATCTTACAGTATTTATAGCTCAAAATCCAGTGAGCAGGAGTGCTACAAATAAATCTTAAAAGTCATGCTTGGTGGTGGGGGGGGCAGTTTGAAAGCCAGAAACGGTCCCCAAGGTAATCAACGCCTAGGTTGGAGACAGGTGAGAAAGGCCACATATAAACTCCAACTACAGAACAAAAAAAAAAGGCAGACTACACACCTTTTGAGCCGTTGTCTCTTTTTGTATCTGACTTTGTCGTAATTTTTTCAGTAAGACCAGCTTGGCTTCTTCTAACCGCAATTCCTCTTTCAGCTGTTTAATCATTTGCTCCCGTTCTTCTGGGCTGCTTTTCTGCAAGGACACGTGATTGGGAGAAAAAGTTTTAATTTCGTTCAGAGAGGGGGAAGAGTCCAATTAGGGAGGACCGCAGGAGGGCTGACTTTAAAAGAGGGCTTTAAAAGAGGACACAGAGGAGAGGGGAGATGGAAAGAAACAGAACGAGAAGCAATGTGGCTTGTTAGGCCAGCCTTCTGTAATCCAGTGTCCTACAGATAGGTTAAAGCAGGGGTCTGCAACCTTGACAACTTTAAGACTTGTGGACTTCAGCTCCCAGAATTCCTCAGCCAGCATAGCTATGCTGGCTGAGGAATTCTGGGAGCTGAAGTCCACAAGTCTTAAAAGTTGTCAAGGTTGCAGACCCCTGGGTTAAAGGACAACTGCCAAATTTCCCAGCCAGCAGTGACAGGATTCTCATCGTCCCTGAAGAATACAAGGCAGGGGAAGGACAGTTTTTGTGCTGCAGGAGAAATTCCAGGCATGAGCGTCATGACGGAACAGGCAGATGGCTCATGTAAGCGACCCAGGCATAAAGAACAGAAAAAGCAGAGTCTTGAAATGGGTGTGGGAAATTTTGAGCAGCTGGGGCACCCCGAACTGGAGGAGAAATTCATGCACTTCAACTGGAGGAACAGAATGGAACAAGAGGTTGGATGAGGGAGGGCAAAGCCAGGGAGATGGGAAGCCAGCAAAGGAATCACCGCAGAGAAAACCCTCCTAGCGACAAAGCAGAGGACATGACCGGTTTTTGCCAACGGACAGAGAAAAGTCAATTCTGTTATATTTTGATTCTACTGTGGCGCAGATGGCAGGAACCCTTGAAGGTGAACTCATGACTTACCGGGCCAAAGATCTGAACATATTGGGGGGTGGGGGTGGAACCAGTCAGTTCGGTCTCAGTTGTATGACTGCTGGGTTAAGACTCACCATTAGCACTTCTGCGCTGGTATCTTTTAATGCTATTTTGGTTAATCCATTCATTCTTGGGCTTGACGGCTCGTTGTCAGATAGTACTATTACATCCGGTGAAGGGACTCTCCTCTCTTGCTTTGCATCACTGAAAAAAGTACCCCCCCCAAAAGGAAAAGATGCATGAGCAGGGATATTTTTAAGGAAAAGGATGAATAAATCCTAAGGCTCTAATCTAAAGACTCTAATCTAAAATGTTCCTGGAGGCAACTGCAGAAAGTTACTTAATTAAAGGCTTCTTTTTGAGTTTGAACCAGTCAATCTAGTACTTGTCCCCCCCAGATGGATTCCACTGACCTCTCCTCTCCCCATTTCTGCAGTGGAAGAGTGTGAGAAGGGGGGGGCACCACGGAGCACTTACCAAGAAAATATACCAAGAAGTTTTTATGGAAGTAAAACTTCCATCCCAAGAAAAGAGGATTGTAAAGCAAGCTCAGGTGAAAATGGCAATACATACAAATTCCTCCAGAGGGCACTCTCATAAAGCAATAGTTTACTGTGAGCATTAAAACAAAAGTTGAAGTCCCAAATCAAAAGAGAAAGGCGGGTTTTCCCCCCTACTTTTTACATTAGACTCAGAGACAAATGCATGGCACACCGGATTCAAACTAATATTACAAAAAAGTACATTTCTATCTTGCACGCATTCCGTTGACCCCGTCTAAAGACGATTTGGCTCGACTGTTAGTAGATCAGATTCTTGTCTATAGGTAGCATTGTAATAAACTTTGAACTCAACTCCCGTTCCTGGGTATAGGTAATCGACTTACAACAGTTCATTTGGTGACCGTTCAAAGGTACAACGGCACCGAAAAAAGTGACTTGTGACCATTTTTTCACCCGACGGTTGCGGCATCTCCATGGGCACGTGATCAAAATCCAGAAGTGTGGCAAATGACTCATACTTATGGACAGTTGTACAGTAGTATCCCGGGGTCAAGTGATCACCTTTTGCAATGTTCTATCAAGGAAAGGTCAATGGGGAAGCCAGGTTCACTTAACAACCGTGGCAAGAAAGGTCGTAAAATGGGACAAATGTAACAAATGTTTCACTTAGCAACAGAAATTTTAGGCTCAGTTGTGGTCGTAAGTCGAGGACTCCCTGTACTTGCGCCTGACACCAATCCTCTTATAAACCTTGCAGATGTAATTTCCCTGGACAAGCAGAGTTCTCATTTGCCCTCAACCAGAGGATCTGCCTTGCCCAATATTTAAGAGGGATTGAACTGATCCTGAGATAACCGTGTTTAGGGAGAGGCCATCCCCAGTTTCGTATGGAGGAGATTTCAAGCTTGAAACCTGGTCACTGTTTTCAACAGAGCATTTGCTGGTCCTCTTCATAATCCAGATGTGATAGAAGCAAAGTTTCCTGATCAAGGGCTGGAAACCCTTTATGGACTTTTTTTTTTTTTTTTTGCATAAAAAAGAAAATAATTCTGTACTTCCAGTTTTGAGGATTAGAAACAATAGATTACGGAAAGAAGGAATTTATGACATGATCTTAAGAGAGAAAGGTTTGAATAGAATTGTATGTGTAACATACAATAATTGTATTCGTTTGCCAAGAGGAAAATCGGAAACCATTTCTTTATACTTCTTTTTATGTTTTTATTTATTTTATTTTTCCCACATTTTTTATACTGCCCATCTTCCTGAAAGAGGGACTTTTGTTTTCTGTTCTGTCCTATTATTTCTTTTTTGTTTTCTTCTATTGGCTGTTTTCTCTTTTTGCTCCCTTTCTTATTTCACTTTCGCATTTACTGTATCTTTTGCTTTGAATGTACTCCTTATTATATATGTAAAACCTTTTAATATAAATCAAAAAGTAGCAAGTTCCCTGTATTTGCAAGAAGTTTTTCCATCAGGGACGCACGTGGCTGGCACGGTCACCTGAGCCTCCCCTTGATCCACTATCATCACAAAAAGCTTATTTCCTCTATTCTAACAAGCATCCCAGACCACGTGACTGATTGGGACATGCTTTGCCGGTCACGTGACCTTTTTAACCATTCCTTCCCACGTAGTGGAAAAGCTACGGTAATAAACCGGTTGGAACTGGTTTTCTGACACATCGCTTTCATTTTGTGGAATGGTGAGGGGGGGGGATGATTAAGACAGGTACGGTAAGAAAATGGAAGGAAGGGAGAGAAACCACAAACACACATTCAAGGAACTGGACGTCTTAGGAGACAACACTTTTCTCAGATCTGTAATGAGACGAAGCTCACAAAAGAGGGGGGGGGAAGGCTGCCATCCCACCATAAATCAATCTGCAACCTGGCATTCAGCAATGTCCAGGGAATGCAGCTTCCAGACGTTATGGCCGAAGGTTATAAAGTGCAGTCCCAGCACTAAAGGATACACCAAGGAAACAAGAGGCTGTTGTGAATAATACTGATGAAATGGAGAAAGCTTGAGGGAAGGTTTTCGATTTTTGACGAGGGGGAAAAAATCATGAACTTCGCTTCACTTCACTTTTAGAGACTCAGAGCAAATGCTTGGACCCAGAATGTGTTCTGTATTACACTTCGGTTGAGGAAATACAGGTAAGGATCCCGCTGAGTCCAGTTTGACTCTTAGGGACCACCTGGACAATTTTAGGTAGCTTTCTCGGCCTCTTCCTTGGCCACCCAGAGTGGCTGGATCGTGAGATGGGCGGCATATAATTTTAATAAATAAAATCTAAGTAGCTTAGGTACATAATTGGACACGTGAAAGCAGTTTTGCCAAAATCTTTTCTCAGGTTATGTGCTGGTTTTTAATTTATTAAGAGTTATAATGCTGCCCATCTCACATAAAACGACTCCGGGTGGCTAACACAGTAAAATATCAATGCAATGGCAAAATGCAACACATAAAAGAGTAGAAAACATCAGAAAAATGCTGACTTGAGGACATTTTGTTTCTATTCTCGCCCTGGGATTTCCTAGTGGCTGCCCTTCCAGATACTTATCAGATCTGATCCAATTCAACATTGCTAAGATCACCTAAGTGCTGTTGCCTGCTGTGATACATCACCCCCAATAACCTTACGTCAACCCACCCTTAATTGCTCTCTCCCCCCCTCCCCCCCCTCTCCCTCCCTCCCTCTCCCTCTTTCTCTTTCTCTCTCAACAATCTCCTTCCAAGAAGAAAAGTAGCAGGGCAAGCATTTATCTCTGTTGCCATTATTACACAAATAGGCCCCTACCTTGTTGTTTTTCTGAAAGGCCCAGAAGACATAGTTTTGTTAGTGGACCTGGCGAAGGTGATGTTTTATGCTTTTTACCTTGTGAATTTTTAATGTTGTAAGCTGCACGGTGTCATCTGTGTGTGGGTTGGGTGGCCATTTATAATGGCAAACCGATGTGTTTGCAATGGAGCTGCTGAGAGAGAGAATGTGGCTAACACCCAGAACTCCTGAACCAGCCATGCTGACTCAGAGGTTCTGGGAGTTGAAGTCCACAAGTCATAAAAGAGCCAAGGTTGCCTACCCCTGGTTTAGGCTATTAGAAGATATTAATAGTCCACACATGTGGTCTTCAGTGCTTTTGAGGAAAAATTGTAGCTTGTTTGTCTAATCCAGGGGTCTTCAAACTTGGCCCTTTTATGACTTGTGGACTTCAACTCCCAGAATTCCTCAGCCAGTGTGCCTGGCTGAGGAATTCTGGGAGTTGAAGTCCACAAGTCATAAAAGGGCCAGGTTTGAAGACCCCTGCTTTAATCAAAAGACATCCTGTCCCCATGAAATGCAACCGGGGGGGGGGGGGGGGACGGGGGACGGATCTTGAAAAAATGATATCTCCGAGATGTGCCTATACAGATAGTCCTCGACTTACAAACTTTGTTTAGTGACTGTTTGAAGTTACAACGGCAGATTTGTCGCACATTTGTTCACTTTTTTTTTTAGTAAAAAAAAAAAAACAATTATGGGGGGAGAAAAGGAGGCAGAAACACCATGTATATAGTACTGAGTTGCACACACACACACACAAAAAGAATAGATGTAACAACAACAAAAACAAAGCAAGAATGTTTCAGCTCCTTGCATCTGTTGTTACTTTTAAGAATAGTTATAATCTCCTTCCAAGCTATTTGCTAATGGTTGATGATGTTGGATGCTTTCAAAATAAAACAATAATAATAAAAAACAACAACGAAGAGGCATCATAGATCTCTTGCTTTTGACCAAGGAGAAAATTAGGCAGCATATGATCCCCCCCCCCCCGCTCTCTGCAACCTCAGCTGATTCCTTAACAACCACAGTTGGAGGACAATGTGATAGTTCTAGGAAGCCCAATTGTGAAGCTGACCTTGCGCTCTTAGCAAGCAGTTAAATGGACGCCCCGCATACAGAGAGATCTACCTCTGGCTACCGGAAGCTGAATAAAAAAGGGGAAGGCTACAGAATCCATGGCCAATAATATTCCTCAAAATCTGGGAATCCTTTTGACTTGTGTCTGCTGGAACACTAGAAGAATCATTAATAAATGCTTAGCTTGAAGGGGGGGGGTCTGCATTGTTTGGGGCCAGGTCTCAGCAAGATATCCACTCTGAGTCAGGGAGCAGCTGAACTGATGCTCCTCCTCCTTGCTGTTACTTTAATTTGTCTTGACTCAAAATTGCCAGAACAAAGAGTCGCAATGAAGCTCAGCCCGGCCACCTCGGAATGATGCTGGCTTCTGGGCATAAGGGAGACAAGTGGTAAAACTAGCCCCGGCCTGGCACTTTCAAGCTGGCCAGTCAGGATATGTACAGTAGATATTGAGTGAATTAAAATCTTGCACCAAGCTGAACGTTGCAGCCAAGATCTCACACATCTAACTTAGCAACCTAGCAGGATAATCAGCTCTTTTGCATAATTTATGCTCTTTTTTTATCCGGGGGAGGGGCTCTGCAGAGCTGCTTATTTCCAATTGCCAGAAAACTTCAACTCCATCCTCAGAGATTGCTAACATCTTAGTACAACTAGTCCTCGCTTACCGACTGCCTTGGGTAGTCGGTTTGAATCTATGATAGTGCTAAAGACAAGTTTGTGACCAATCCTCACATTTATGACCATTGCTGAGTCCCATGTCTCAGTCACATCATCATCATCATCATCATCATCAAAGTTGGAAGGGGCCATGATCATCATATGTATACTTCACACCCAGCTTGCGACAAGCAGAGTTAATACAGAAGACAGAATAAAGAAGTTGTAGTCATATGATTTTGCCACTTAGTGACCAAGGTCACTTTGCTTAATGACCAAAGTGGGAAGTAAGGTTATAAACTTCTTGTGCTGCCAGGACTTTCCACTTAGTGACCATGGCAGGTAAAGACTTGAGTTGCTGGTCCCAATTGTGGTCACTAAGCAAAGGTCTACATGCATTATCAATGCTTTCAAGCCAAACATGACTACAAAATAAAAGTGATGGATACTGCTGAGCAATACTTCCTCTCTGGCCATGGAAGCTAAGGCTGTTGGGAACTGCAGTTTAGCTACTTTGAGAACTATGGGTTCTCCTTCCCTTGACTAGAATCTTAAAACAACAAGAGAAATAAGTGAGGAGGGGTGGGATGGAGGAGAGAGAAAAAGACTCAAGTTGTTAAACCAGTTATCCAAACAGCATTTTGCCTCTGAGATTTCATCAAATGGTGCCCACACAGTTTCAAATATATCTTGGCAACCTTTTCAAAGAAAAGGTTATCAGGAAACTGAATTGTATCTTCAGCATCACCTTAAAAGTCTTAGCAGCAGCTCTTTCAGATAAGAGCGCGCGTCCATTTTGCAACGCTTCCTGCTTTCCACCCTGGCTACCCAGATGTCGCAGGAAAAAAAAAAAAAGTGGGGCTTGAAGGCAACAAATTCCCACAAACTGGTATTCAGAGCTGCCTGGTCTCTAAATCTGGGGTGTTCCTCACATTTATCGGTAGTACACAGGCTCCTACACATTTACAATGCAAAACACCTCTGGAAACTGTGGGTCACTTGGAAAACTTGTTAAAACTTTTCTGAGCACCCACCGGAACATCCGAGGAGAAATTTGAACACCTCCCCTTCAAATAAACAAAAAGAGGAAGAAGGTAACTTATTTGCAAACAGGAAGCCAAAAAAGAAAACGCCACTCTGCCATCCTTTCCTTCCTTCAAAAATCAGAGGCATATCCAGCACAAGACTGTGCATAATGAAAAGTAGCTGGAGGGTGGGGTGGGATGATACAAACGCACACACAATATATATATATATATGTGTATGTATATATATATATATATTTCATCAGCATAACCTGCCTACCCTGAAGAGCAGGTTGACCAACTATCCCCATTTTTAATCCAATGAAATTATTTAAAATTCTGTCAAACATGGACTGGCTAGTGTGAGATATTTTAAAAGGCCTTTTTAGCGTAACAGACCTAAAGTGAATGAACTCATGTATGGTTCATAAAACCAAGACCCCAATAGGAGCTCATTGTCCCCCATCAGTACAAAATCCGCATCAGTTATTTTATCCTGAGGTTAAATGTTGAAATAAAAGCAGCTATATAGGTAGTCCTTTACTTAGCCATTAGGAGGATCTGGACAGACTTGAACACTGGGCGCTATCCAACAAAATGAAATTCAATGGTGAAAAAAGTAAGGTTCTACATTTAGGCAAGAAAAACCAAATGTATAGGTATAGTATAGGGGGTACCTTGCTCAATAGTAGTTGAGAGGGATCTCGGAGTCCTAGTGGACAATCATTTAAATATGAGCCAGCCGTGTGCTGCAGCTGCCAAAAAAGCCAACACAGTGCTAGGGTGCATTAACAGAGGGATAGAATCAAGATCACGTGAAGTATTAATACCACTTTACAATGCCTTGGTAAGGCCACACTTAGAATACTGCATCCAGTTTTGGTCACCACGATGTAAAAAAGATGTTGAGACTCTAGAAAGAGTACAGAGAAGAGCAACAAAGATGATTAGGGAACTGGAGGTTAAAACATATAAGGAAAGGTTGCTGGAATTGGGTATGTCTAGTTTAATGAAGAGAAGGACGAGGGGGGACATGATAGCAGTGTTCCAGTATCTCAGGGGTTGCCACAAAGAAGAGGGAGTCAAGCTATTCTCCAAAGTGCCTGAAGGCAGGACAAGAAGCAACGGATGGAAACTAACCAAGGAGAGAAGCAACCTAGAACTAAGGAGAAACTTCCTGACAGTTAGAACAATTAACCAGTGGAACAACCTGCCTCCAGAAGTGGTGAATGCTCCAACACTGGAAGTTTTTAAGAGGAAACTGGACAGCCATTTGTCCGAAATGGTATAGGGTTACCTGCCTGAGCAGGGGGTTGGACTTGATGACCTCCAAGGTCCCTTCCAACTTTATTATTATTATTATTGTTGTTGTTGTTGTTGTTGTTATTGTTATTATTATTTTAGTGACTGTTCAAAGTTAACAGCATTAAAAAAAAGTGACTTATCACCTGGTCCTTGCACTTACAACTGTTGCAGCATCCCCATAGTCATGTGATCAAAATTCAGGTGCTTGGCAACCAGTATGTATTTACAATGGCTGCAATGTCCCAGATTCATGTCATCGCCGTTTGCAACCTTCCCACTTGGCTTCTGACATAAAGGGGAAAGCCACATTCATGTAAGGAATGTGTGATTCATTTAACAACTAGAGTTATTTGCTTAATGACTGTGGCAAAAAAGTGGTAAAATTGGGTGCAACTCACTTAACCACTTTGCTTAGCAATGGAAATGTAAAATGCCCGGGATAATCAGGCGATTCAGGCAGTTCAAATGAGTATAAAAATTTATTGCAAGATTAAGCTCTCTACAAGAATCTGGCCAAATGACCGTTAAGGGAAATGAGGAGAAAGGTTAAGAGAGTCATTCAAGGTGGGCTGGACTTAAGATCTCTTGCGGGTGCGAAGGGTCTCGTGACTTATGACGCGTTTGACCCTTCCCTTGGACTCAGCCTAGTTATCTCCTACAGGAAAGCATCAACCCAATTGTGGTTGTTAAGTCGAGGACTACCTATATTCCTGATCATTGAGCTTTTTTATAACTGGGCAGCATGGCCCCTCAAAAGCTCCCCCTCTTTGGGCAACACTGTATGAATAGATTACTATGTAGAGGCCTACAATACTGGGCACGGCTCAAGGAAATGCACGTTTTGTATCTAGGAAATTTCCAACTGAATCCCCAAGCATCGGCTTCCCCACTTTAAAAGTGCTGGGACTGCAGTTCATTAAGTTCCCAGCCAGAATGGCTCCTTGCTCATTAGATTGCCGTAAAACACAGCCACAAGGTAAGTCCATCAAAAGTATGCTAGAAAGCTGGTGGTTGCAACACCCCTGCTAGAAACTGAAGTGTCAGCAGGTGCTGGCGTGAAGGGGGAGGGGACAGGTAAAATTTGAGGCCCAGTGGGCCCTACCAAATGCCTTGCCAGAGGGGGGTCACTGTGGGTCTTTGTGCAATGGTCAAGACCAGGGGTAGGCAACCTTGGCTCTTTTATGACTCATGGACTTCAACTCCCAGAATTCCTGAGCCAGCATGGCTCAGCTTGGAAACCTCTCCCTTTCCCCTCAGCATGGCTGGCTCAGGAATTCTGGGAGTTGAAGTCCACGAGTCATAAAAGAACCAAGGTTGCCCACCCCTGGTCTAGTGGTTAAAGCAACAGTCCTGGAAAGTAGGAAACTGTGAATTCTAGTCCCGGCTTAGGCATGAAGGCTGTGACTCTCAGCCCAACTCACCTCACAGGGTTGTTGTTGTGCGGCAAAGATGAGGAAGGAAGATTAGTTGCCACCTTGAGTGATTTACAGTTGTTAAGTGAGCTCTGCCCCATTTTACAACTTTTCTTGCCACAATTAAGTGAATCGCTGCAGTTGTTAAATCAGTAACAAGGTCCTTAAGTGAATCTGGCTACCCCACTGACGTTTTGCTTGTCAGAAGGTTGCAACCATCATAACTATGAACCAGTTGCCAAGTGTCTGAATTTGTGAAAAAACACTGAAAACAATTATTTATGTCTGGTCCTTGCCCTTATGACGGTAGCAGCAACCCCACAGTCATGTGGTCAAAATTTGGGTGCAGTGGGCTAGGGTGCCTTGATTGCAATTTGAACCCTTCCCAGCTGGCTTCTAACAAGCAAGGTCAATGGAGGGGAATCCAGATTTGCTTAATGACTGTGCTTCACTTAACGGCAGCGATTCCCTTAACAACCTATTTAAAAAATAGGTTTTATACAAAATTGGGTATGATTCAGTGAACAACCCTCTTGCTTAGTAACGGAATGCTGGTCCCAACTGTGATTGTAAGTTGAGAACTACCTGTAGCTCCCATAATGAGCAGGTGTACCATGCAATGGTACCCAGTTAATGCACACATTAATTTGGGGGGGGGGGGAGAGGAGAAGGCAAGGAAGAGATGTGCAACTGCAACTATTCAGGGTAATAAAACGAAAGTAATATTTCCTCATTGCTTGAATTACACTATTTTTTTCCCCTATTTTATCAGAGAAGCTTCGGTACAAACAAATCTCATTGGGTACGCTGGCTGAGGAATTCTGGGAGCTGAAGTCCACAAGTCATAAAAGGGCCATGTTTGAAGACCCCTGCTCTTGCAGGCCAATTTATAATTAGATATTTGGGAGATCAAGACCAGCACTTTCTTCAAGCACAACTAGTCAGAAACTCCCAGGAAACTTTCCGAGCACAAGAACAATACTCGATCCTGTTTGTCCCTCAGCTTCTGAAATGCCAACGCAAACCGTGTCTGAAGTTCCACTGTGCAGCCATTGGGATCGGCAAGTAGCCATGAGAAGCCCTCCTGTTCTCTTCTTCAACCAACCCTCCCATCTCCTCCAGAACGCTCATGTAGTTCCCCTGCCGCTCCAGTTCAGTATTTCCTTTCTCCAGGTACACCCTAGTCCTCATTCATTTCTCCCCAAAGTTTCCTACTGTGCGCATGTCAGACACGAGTCCATGTGCGTGGTTAACTGCATAAGCAAAAGTAGTTGCAGCAGCAGCAGCAGTTATAGAAGAAATGATGTTGGGGGAAAAACAATCCTAAAGAACCGGGACTGTTAAACCCAATAGCGGAGCAAATATTAAACCAATCAAAAATGATGTGGCAAGGAGTTCCACCGATACCATATGAACCAGATGCGTCCTGCAGTTTCCTGTCTTTTGGTTTCTGTTATATGCCAGGACATTTTCTGTCCCCCAACACCTCCCCCCCTAATTGCCTGGACAAGTGAATGAGAGGCACGGCCACTTGTTCCCTAAAACTCATTTATGATTGCTTACCTTTTTGAGGTGCTCATATCCACCGGCTCGTCTCCCGTCTGAACCTCCACTCTGATGGTTGCTTTCATCTCCCCTCCTTTTAATAATCCCTGGACTCTACTAGATCCAGACTCAGTCTTTAGCTTAAGGTCCTCCCCTTCAGAGTTGGCCTCAGGGCCGCCCAAAAGCCCCTTGTCCATTTTCATCTTTTTACAGTCCACGTCGTTGTGGGTGATTTCCCGTTCAAGTGCTCGCTTCTGACTTCGTGTCCTGCAAGCTTCCTCCGTCATTATGGTGCTCTGGAAAAGAAGCACAAGGAGATGGGAGAAAGAGTGAGAGAAAAAGAGGGGGGGGGGAGGGAATGGGGGAAGAGAGAGAAAGGGGAGAGAGAGAGAGGGGGGGAGGAGAGAGAGGGGGGGAATGGGGGAAGAGAGAGAGAGGGAGGGAGAGGGAATGGGGGGGGAAGAGAAAGGGGGAAGAAGGAAAGAGAGAGAGGGAGGAAGGGTGAGAAGAGGGGGGAGGGACAGGGAGGGAGGGAATGGGGGAAGGAAGAGAGAGAGGGAAAGAGGGAGGGAGGGAGGGAGGGAGGGAGGGAGGGAGGTAGAGAGGAGAGAGAGAGAGAGAGAGAGAGAGAGAGAGAGAGAGAGAGAGAGAGAGAGAGAGAGAGAGAGAGAGAGAGAGAGAGAGAGAGAGAGAATATGTTAAAAGTACACTAACCGGGTGCCATATTTTATCACATATATGGCAAACCAACTTGTTCTGCTCCGATCCTATACTCACATCCCCCCTCTATCACGCTCTTTGAGTGGAAATAAAATAATCAAAAGCCAAGACTGGTTGGGGGGAAAAAACAGGTGCAAGTATGCCTAACTTCCCATAGGAAATCCGGAGCATTACCTTTCGTCAACGAAGCTTGTTTTTCCTTATCATTTTAGATACCCGATTTTCTTTAAAAGTTTTACTTCTTGTGAAGTGTTCAAGGCTCCGTGAAAAGCCTTTCCTATGAAGAGGGCTGAATGGGGGGGGGGCGCTCCTTTTCCCCTACCCCATCAACTCGTCATGGCCCAAAACTGGCAACTTTAGTAGGCTGATGCTGAAAGTAAGGCACCTGGTTCGGCAACGTCCTTAAAAACTAGGAGAGCCGGGCAACTCTTCCCATCCCAACAGTCTAAGTCTGTTCTGAAAGTGCTCCGGATCCTTAGGAATCAGGTGGGAATTGGGGAGACTTGAGGGAAAAGGGCTTTTAAAAAAAAAGTTAAGTTTGGAGGAGGGAACATGCACTGGGGAGGCCTGCTTCTGACCAAGCCTCTCCAAACCCTACCTGCAAGAAACACACATATCTGATGGGGGTGGGGGGAGGAGAGCTGAGTCAGTTTGTGATCCCATGACATCACTGGATCTACACATGACCCTTTCCCAGGATTCAGTCGGGAGACACAAAGCACTTTCCAGAAAACCGGTCTGAACTGGTTCCAGACAAGAAGCTAAGTGTCGTTAACCCTAGCGGAGACACCATCTTGCAGTGCTGGCTGGCGTGCTGCTGCGGCATCTGCTGCAGCTGGCATTCCACAACAGAAGTCCTGGGGACCATCCCCTCTGCTCCTCTTAAAGGGGCAGCGTGCTTGACACCAGCGCAGCAATGGCTGCCCGGCCACCACTTGGCCAGGAAAAGCCACTTGGGGGAAATCCTTCAAAAACAAACAAACAAACAGATAAATAAAAGTAAGCCAAAAAAGAGAAAAGAAGGTCCAACTCAGAATTAGAAGGAGGGAAGGGGGGGGGGCATGGAAAAAGACCGGACAGTGAGACTATGGGGAGGAAAAAAATAGTTGGCAAAGGTAGTGTAACTTTCTCAATGCAACTACCAGAAAAACTAGAGAAAGAGAGGGAGAAGGAAAAAAAAAAAAAAAGCCTTGGAAAGTAAAAGAGGACATTTCAGGAGGAAACACTCCAAAGGGAAGAAGGCAAAGTGGCTTTTAGTTTCAAGACATTTCAGTTTTGAGTTTTCACTCCGTGACAGTCTTCGATCTCTTCAAATTCTACAATGTTGCCCCCTCCAAAAAAAAAAAAAAACCCACCGTAACACCAACAACCTGGTGAAACAAAACCATTATTTCTTTTCTGATCTGCAACAATTCAGCAAAAGCAGCTGAGGGAATCTCTTGGGTTTGGAGCCAATGTATTTTGAAGGCTGTTGAAGGTTTCAGATTGTGACATACACACAATGCAGAAAGTCTCTGCTGCCCATTGACACAATTGGGACTTTCTGAGGATGTATTTCTAAAATATGCGAGGGAAGCCTACATTTCTCTAATTCTATTCTCCAATTATGGCACAAGCTATTCATGGGGAACAAGGTGCATAAACCATAACACGGTCACAAGAGTCTCTTATGATCTGCTTCATATGAAGGGACATTATACTGCTTTTCAGTTGGACACCCCTGCCCTACAATATTCTTTGGATCCCCAATGTGACAGGAAGACACAACAAAGCCAAGTCTTAAAGACAAGAGAGTAGTGGCTGATCTCACCTCCAGCAGCAAGATGTTCCGGAGGGCGGGGACCATGACAGGAAAGCCTCTCTCCTCCATCCCACTAGCTGAAATTCCTTGACCAGTGGGATACGTAACAAGCCCTTTCTGCTGAAGGGAGTTGGGCGGCCCAATCCCACTGGGCCGAACTGGCTCCTCAGATAGCCTGGTCCCATCTCATGAAGGGCTTTAAAGATGATAACAACACCCTGAATTGGACCCAGAAGCAAGGGGTCTCCAGACCTGTCTGCACCGCTATATTTCGGGAAACATTTAAGAAGAATCACACCTGTCTGAAACCAGCTGCCAGTCACTTTTGACTGGATTGGGCTCTGCAGGCAAATGAAGGACAGGTGGAAAACAACTGGTACCAATTCCTAATAGACTGATTTATCTGAACTGCTGTACCAATTGTAGCTTCCAAATACTCTTCAAGGGTAGAGCGCATTGCAGTAATCCAAACGAGATGATCAGGGCATGAGTGCCTAAGCACATGGTCTATGTCAGGGGTCTTCAAACTTGGCCCTTTTATGACTTGTGGACTTCAACTCCCAGAATTCCTCAGCCAGTGTGCCTGGCTGAGGAATTCTGGGAGTTGTAGTCCACAAGTCATAAAAGGGCCAAGTTTGAAGACCCCTGGTCTATGTCTTCATACTCCCCCAATATCCTACTCCAATTGTATTTTTAGCAGAATAACAGAGTTGGAAGGGACCTTGGAGGTCTTCTAGTCCAAACCCCTGTTCAGGCAGGAAACCCTATACCATTTCAAACAAATTGCTGTCCAATCTCTTTTTAAGATTATCTTAATTAAAAAAGAAACATACTGTAAAGGAAATCAACAGCTTCATGCATAACCTGTATTTCAAGCTATGCTTCCAGACCCATATTGACTCTGGTGGTATTTGTTAACAATATTCTGGTGGGCAGATTCAACCAAATGTTTTATTTACCTTTGGGTAGGGTAGGTTCCCCGGTTATCCCTACCTAATAATTTTGTGAAATTGCCCACAACATTCACCTCCGGATGTGTCCATCACGGCAAAAAGGTAGGGGACCCCATGCTAAAACCAACAGCTTATTTCAACCACGATTTATCGAATAAGCCACAGATCACAGATGCTGAACCAAAAAAACCCAAAAAACCCCTCCATATGGTAATTAGCATAATTGAACCACCCAGTCATTGTCTGACTGCCTCGTCCAGAATCTCCCAGCCCTACTTACGAGGAAAAACTGAGTGTCAGAGTGTTACCTCCCAAGTTATGGTGCCTCGTTCTCATTTTGCATGAATTAATTTGCAACTTAGGATGCTTGGGAAATGCTTGGATGTAGGGAGAACAATAGCAAAAACTCAAGACCCCAACAGAAGTTACTCACATGCAAGTTGAAGATAAGAGAGCGTGGGACCAACAAATACAATTCAGAACAAAGTTAAGGATAATGGCTCAACAGGGATCCAATTCTTCCTGAACTCCTAGCTAGCAAATCAAACAATTTTTTTTAAAAAAAATCTGAGGCGTATTTTGCCCAGAGTATGAAATGAAGGGCCTTTTCCCAACAACAAGAAAAAGATTGAAAATAGCTCCTAACTACTGATTCTCAGTATCCTAGCAAAGGATCCTTAAATCTCTATGTGGCCAACAATGATGCCCTATCAAAGTTTTCACCTTGTACATCTCAGCTGTTCCACCAGCTCCCATTACACTAGAGTCAAAAGCAAAGGGAAAGCCTCAATTTAATGCTGTTTTCACAGTCTTAGTCCACATCCATCTTGGGGCAAAGAGAGTTTTCATACAGGAACACTACTCTTGAGCCACAATAAAATCAGCAGGCTATTGCCCTCACCTCTTAGAAGAGTTATTTCCTTATTACAGTAATTTTTATACCACCTGCAAATGCCTCACCTTTCCCTGGGATGTTGCAACCATCATAAATATGAGCCAGTTGCCAAGCAGCTAAATTTTGATCACATGACTATTGGGACGCTGCAACAGTCATAAGTGTGAAAAGTGGCCGCAAAAATCACTTTTTTCAGTTCCGTTGTTTTAAGTTCAAACCATCACTAAACAAATGTTTATAAGTCAAGGACTACCTGTACTGAAGCTCAGCTTGGGGAAGGCTGCTCTACGTGGGCCAGAATATTCGTCAGCACAAGCCAGAAAGCTTCCTGCTACAACTTCTTCTAATTCAGGGGTAGGCAACCTTGGCTCTTTTATGACTCGTGGACTTCAACTCCCAGAATTCCTAAGCCAGCCACTCTGAGGGGAAAGGGAGAGGTTTCCAAGCTGAGCCATGCTGGCTCAGGAATTCTGGGAGTTGAAGTCCACGAGTCATAAAAGAGCCAAGGTTGCCTACCCCTGTTCTAATTCATTACCGCTTGTTGATATCATTCATTGCGAAAGACTGGACTGTGGTGAATGCAAACCTTAAGGTTTTTGACTCACGTTGTATGTAACTTCACGGAAGTTAGTAGCCCACTTGCAACACAAACGAATGTGCAAAAAGACACGTTTGTGATACTGGGAAACTGTTCAGTTTTTGCTTGGTTATCCTCAAGTAATCTCTAGTCAGCCTAGGAAATCTTGCTCGAGCAGGGGGTTGGACTATATGACCTCCAAGGTCTCTTCCAACTATATTATTCTGTCCTCTCAACCCAAAGACAGAGGACATCAAATGTTTTTCTTGACTCGACAGATAGGTTGTACTCCAAGTAATTCCCATTTTTGTTTGTTGATTTGCCCATCTTAAAATAGCATTGGTTCATAAGTAGGCAATTTACATAAATTCTGGTTATTTTTGTATGGATTAGGATGGAAAGAGATATACAGCTTTGATAAAATTTTCACCAAGTTACTGGGAGAGAAATCTCAATTCACCACAGGAAACCAGACTTGAGATTTAGACTTTTTTTTTCAAGGCTACTTTTAGCATTTTAGTATTTTCTTGCCTTATAAATTAATGCATAGAAACAACCTATCACAGGCCACTTATTCTCTGTACTCCAAGACTGGAAAGCCATATTTGCCATATTGGCAGCCCCCAAATCTGTTTAGGACCATCCCTCTCCCTTAAAGAAAAGAAGACCAACCTGGGATAATTCAGGCAGTGTCTTTTCCAACATGGGTGTCTGTGACAGAATTTTATCACATATTGACTGAACCACCTCCTGCTTGAAGACAGGCAGAGAAAAGGGACCTTGTTGGGCAATTACTGCTTTCTTTCGCCACTGTAGGGAAAGTTATAGGAAGAAAACATAAAAGTAGAAATGAATTCCATTTTAAGGTACAAGAGAAGAATCAGGCATACACCCAAGTTTCCCAGAGTAGACTGCATCACTGTGTCAAAAGAAAGGTTAGTTGTCTGGTTAAAGAAATCTTCATTTAAAGGAGAATATTTGTAGCTCAGGGTTGAAATGAGGGGGGGGGGTCCCTTGGTGCTCTCTGCACTGATGATGTTACCTAGTTAGGTAATGAAACTTCTGCAAGAAAACAACCAAGCTCAGAAAGGACCAAGGACCCCTCAAATCTTGATTTATCCCACAGATTTTCATCCATTTGTCTGCATTCAAGTTACAAAGAAATTGCTTGAAATTGATACGGGAGAAGGTATCATTTAAATATATATATATATCTTGTGTTATGTGCCATTTCACCATTCTTGGTCCATGGGACTCAGAAATTTCAGATTTTCTCCTAATAGGTTCCCCCCCCCCAATCTCCTGCTATACTGATTTTTTTTTTCTTCAGATGAAATAATTGCCAAGAAGAAGTGAATTAGGCCATCTCTGGTGCCACCCTGGGAACGAGTAATTAACAGCTTATACACCCAAACAAACAATGTGACCTTTCAACAATGACCATGTGCGAAGATATTCTTTTCAGTCCTGTATTTGTTTTGCTCTTAAGTTTTTAAATAATCAATTTTACCCCGCTTTTGTACTTGTGGAAATGCGTCTAGGTGGGCTTGTTGGGAACTGCAGCCTCGCATATCTGAAGGCTACCCAGGTGTGGAAAATACCCACCAAATGTTGGATACATGGTTCTCCTCAGGAAGTAGCCATACAGTATACTGTTTACTTATAGATTTGTATCCCACTTTTTTATGCAACAGCCCAGTAATGTTCTCTCCTGTTTTTCCTATCCTATGAGATAGGATGAGCTGAAAGAAGAGACAGTGGCCTAAACACCCTCGGGGTGCTTGCTTGTTTGCTTCTGTCTGTCTGTCCGTCCATATTTTGAAATACCCTAATCACTCACGAAGAGATGCCAACCCTCCACCTTTGATCTTATATGAAGTCAGCCTGTTTGGTCAGCTGATTCTGTGGCAGAGGGGGACTAGAACTGGGGTCTCTCTGCCCCTAATCCAGCATCTTCCCACTACCTGGCTGATTCTTGGGCTGAGACGGGAGGGATTGGCCGAAAATCAGCCAATGAGCTTCTGGGGCTGAAGGGAGCTAGAGCTTGGATCTTCTTGTTCCAAGTCCAGCACTTGGACTTGGAAATTTGCAGATGACACCAAACTGGCAGGAGTAGCCAAACCCCCAGAAGACAAACTCAGGATCCAAAAAGATCTTGACCAACTTGAACAATGGGCCCTATCCAACAAAATGAGTTTCAATGTGGAGAAAAGCAAAGTCTTACATTTAGGCAGGAAAAACCAAAGGCACAAATACAGATTGGGCGAGACCTGGCTTAAAAACAGTAACTGTGAGAGGGACCTTGGAGTCCTAGTGGACGATCACTATGAGCCAGCAGTGTGCAGCAGCAACCAAAAAAGCTAATAAAATCCTGGGTTGTATAAACAGAGGCATAGAATCGAGATCACACGAAGTATTAATACCGCTTTATAAAACCCTAGTAAGATCACACCTGGAGTATTGCAGCCAATTTTGGTCACCATATCACAAAAAAGATGTTGAGAGCTTGGAAAAAATTCAGAGAAGAGCAACTAAGATGATCAAAGACCTGGAGACCAAAACATACGAAGAACGGCTATGGGACTTGGGTTTGGCTAGTCTAAAGAAAAGAAGAAATAGGGGAGACGTGATAGCAGTGTTCCAGTATCTGAGGGGCTGCCAAAAGGCAGAGGGGGCCAGGTTGTTCACCAAAGCACCAGAGGGAAGGACGAGAAACAATGGTTGGAAACTGATTAAAGAGAGAAGCAACCTAGAATTAAGGAGAAACTTCCTGACAATCAACCAATGGAACAGCTTAGCCCCAGAAATCGTGGGCGCTCCATCGCTGGAAGTTTTTAAAAAGAGGCTGGACAATCACCTGTCTGAGATGGTATAGGTCAGTGATGGCGAACCTTTTAGAGACCGAGTGCCCAAACTGCAACCCCAAACCCACTTATTTATCGCCGGGTGCCAGGTGGGCGTGGCCCACTGGGTGGGCGTGGCTGTGGTGGACAATCAACAGTGAGGACAATCAACCAGTGGAACAGCTTTGTCCCCAGAGATCGTGGGTGCTCCATCACTGGAGATTTTCAAGAGGAGACTGGACATTCACCTGTCTGAGACGGTATAGGTTCTCCTGCTCAAGCAGGGGGCTGGACTAGAAGACCTCCAAGGTCCCTTCCAGCTCTATTCTATTCTAACCTCTCCAAGTCCAGCCCTACATTATGAAGAGATTTGCACCTAACAGCAATGAGAGGAGTTAGGGGCTGGGGGAGGGGGGGCGCAGGGGAGCTGAACAAAGGTGAGAGTTGCTTACAATGGGCTACCAATGGGCTTTTCACTGGCGAATGCACCTGGGGTTTCTTCTTTCGAACCGTGTGCACTGTTCCCACTGGGCTGTGGTCCTTATATATTGTACACATGGGAGCAGAGATAAGGTTTCTTGAAGAGAAAGGATCGGATAAACAATAGTAGTCTTTGACTTTCAGCCACTCGTTTAGTGATCGTTTGAAGTTACAGTGGCACTGAAAAAAATGACTTATATCCAGTCCTTGTACTTATGCTTGTTGCAGCATCCCCACAGTCACGTGAACCAAATTCAGGTGCTTGTCAACTGGCATGTGTTTATGACATATGCATAAGCAACGTCCCAGGATCATGTGATCAACACTTGTGACCTTCCCGGCTGGCTTCTGACAAACAATGGGGACATGGCATTGTTTGCTTAACAACTGCATGGTTCACTTAGCGACTGCAGTGATTCACTTAACAACAAAGTCACATCAGACATGACTCACTTAAGAACCACCTTGCTGGTCCCAATTGTGGTCGTAAGTCAAAGACTTACCTACCTACCTGCCTACTTACCTGCACGCACAGACACTCTCTCTCTCTGTGTAATTAGCTTTTTTAAACTCGAAAAATTAAAAAACAAAATATATGCTCTTCTGAATTGCCACAAAAAGTTGGCACAGAATCACAGGGTTGGAAAGGATCTTCTGAATTGCCATAAAAAGTTGGTAGGGTTGGAAGGGATCTTGGAGGTCTTCTAGTCCAGCCCCCTACCCAAGGCAGGACTTCTCACACCATCTCAGACAAATGGTTATCCACAAATGGTATCTTGAATCCTCATGGATATTCAAAAAAAATTTCTCAAATGAACTAAAGGCTGGACAGCCGAAAGTGGCTAATATTCTTATTTGTCAGGATGGAATACAAACAAGCAAAACAGTACTAAGGGAATACAATTTAAAACTTGCTTTGCTATAAGGGCAATCAGTAAAATAAAACCTTCAGTTGCCAATAATTCTGATTAGAAAACCCTCAGCTTACTAAAATCCCAAGCATTCTTTCCCATCTCAAACTGCTGATAAACTGCAGAAGTACTGTAGTACTTAAAAGCTTATTTATTTTCTCCCTTCAACTCATTTATATCCTTGCTTTCCTAAACATTGTGATTCCGGCATTAGCCTATTTAAAAGTTACTGCTGCCTTCCAAAACCTTTATTAAAAATCTTTCCCATTGATTTATGGATGCCTGTTACTACCAGTCTGATTTTTAAAATATTTTGAAATTAAACTTTAAAATAAAATTTCATTTCATTTACCCAAACAAAATTTAATAATAATAATAGTAATAGATGAAAAAGAGGTGGAGATAAGGATGTGCAGCTTTTGAAAGAAAAAAAATTCCAAGTTTTTTCTTGGAAATGAAAAAAAAACCACCTCTCAGTTGCCCAACAATTCCCAGGCTTGGCTGACTGAAAGGCCTTGGCTGCAGCTTGTAAAGGGTTAAGTCCTGCCATCTTCATGCCATTCACTGATATGTCCATTAAGGGTGTTACATAACAAAATGGCAGACCTTAACCCTTTGCTTGCCACACTTCCTTTCACTGTCAGTCACACACTTCAGCAGGCTGAATCAAAAGCACCTAAAGAAAAAATTCCCAAGGCTGAATGGGTTTATGAGATATTGTAATTTGCTTGCAAGAAAGGAGGGGGAAATAGAGCAACAGTTAAAAGATTTTTAGAAGTTTTTTTTTAAATAAGGCTTTAAAGCTTAAACTTAATGAACAACATTTTTTTTTTAAAAAACACAGCATATAGGGAAAAAATCCTGACTTTTAAATTTTATATTTTTAACTTTTTTTTTTTTAAAACAGAGTAGAAGTTTTAATGCTAACAAAACTAGCTTTTCTTAGCAGGGGAAGCACACTGTGATTCTATGAACATGGAAATGCATTACCTTTGTGTCAGGTATGTTGAACAGAGATTTAAAATTACCCCAGACCTGCAGATTTGCAGAGTTTCTCCCACCCCACCTAGCAGCTATAACCACTGAAAACTAAGCCTGTTTCAATCTGCTTCAATCTCCCACTTCAAATTCCTAGGTTATAACCTGAATGTCTCTAGAGCAGCGTTTCTCAACCGTAGCAGCTTGACGTTGTGTGGACTTCAACTCCCAGAATCCCCCAGCCAGCTGCTCTAAGCATTCTCTACAGTTAAACTACAACTCCCATCATTCTTCTAACAGCAGAACCTTGCTAGGTAAAGGCAGGATGAAAACCATCACCAGCCTCATCTGGGGATGACAGAAGATGGGGAGGCTAAGAAATGGGTCAGCTGACCTCCCACCACATAAGCCAGTGCAGGGATCCATAAAAGCAGGGGTCCCCAACTCTCGGTCCGTGGACCGGCATTGGTCCACAGCATGCCAGCAACTGGGCCGTGCAAACGAGCAAAGCCCGATCCACGGGATGCAGGCAGCACGCAAAATCACACCCCTTCCGATCCGCGAAAAAGCCTTTCTCCATGGAATGGGTCCCTGGTGCCCAAAGGTTTGGGGGGGGGGACTGCACTACAGCATCTCTGACATGTGAGCATCCAGCTTCATCCAGCTCTAGCAAAGGAGAGAGAGCTCATGATGTCATGTGGCAGGCTGTTCCACTGGCTGACAGCTTGTACAGTCAGAAAGTTCCTCTAGACGTCTAGCCAAAAATCCCTTCCTCTTAATTTTAGTCCACTGGTTTCAGGCCTGCTCCCTGGAGCAAGAGAGAATATCCCCTCCCTCTTCTGGGTGAGAACCTTTCAGATAACTGAAGACTAATATTGTATTTCCCATTGGTCTTTTCTCAGACTCTCTAACCATTCTCCTCAGTGGGTTACATCTCCACCTTTCCACCATCTTGGTAATCCTCCTCCATTTTTCCCACTGTCCTTTTTGAATGGTGGCGCCCAGAACTGAATACACATCTCCAAGCCAGGTCTGACCATGGCCGAGTAGAAGGGAACAATTATTTCTGTGATTTGGACTCTGTGTTTTTGTTGATGCGCCCCAACAAAATATTTGCCTTTTTTGCAGTTGCATCATGCTGCTGGCTCGCATTTAATTTGTGATGAACGAGGACGTCCAGAGAACCCTCTTAAATGTACTACAGGTAGTCCTAGATTTACAGTAGTTGCTTTCGTGACCATTCGAAGTGACAACAGCACTGAAAAAAAGGTTACTTATGACCATTTTTCACACTTATGACGGTTGCAGTGTTCCGGGGTCGTGTGATCTCCTTTTGCCACCTTCGGACAAGCAAAGTCAATGGGGAAGCCAGATTCACTTAACTATGTTACTAATTTAAGAACTGCAGTGATTCACTTAACAAATGTGGTAAGAAAAGTCATAAAAACGGGGCAAAACTCACTTAACAAACTTCTCACTTAGCAACATAAATTCTGGGCTCAATTGTGGTCATAAGTTGAGGACTACCTGTATTGCCAAACCAAGCCAGGTCTCCCCCACCGTATATTTTTGTAGCTCACATTTTTCTCCATTTTCCACTTCTTCCTGTTAAAGTTTCTTCTCAGCCACAGCTGGGCACCTTCCTAGACCCATCTCTCCCCACATATGATTATGAGTCAATCCTATTGAGAGATGCAGTAATTATGGATGCAACAGGATTGCAACTGTGCCCTTGGCTTCATTGTCAAGATGGAAAAATGGGGCAAAGTGTGTTGAAATTGTCTGAAAGTATAATGCGCAGGCTTCTTCATTGTAAAGTAACTTGCTAGTATCAGCCTTCGTTTTTCTAATACAGGGGTCTTCAAACTTGGCCCTTTCATGACTTGTGGACTTCAACTCCCAGAATTCCTCAGCCAGGCACGCTGGCTGAGGAATTCTGGGAGTTGAAGTCCACAAGTCATAAAAGGGCCAAGTTTGAAGACCCCTGTTCTAATACAATGGCTACTTCATGTAATCTGGGTTTAAAGTTCAGAAATCTCATATTCTTATGTACCACATCATAAATAAATAAAATCACAGAACAGACCGTCCTCGCTTAATGACCAGTCACCTAATCACTGTTTGAAGCTATGATGGACTTGAAAAAAGCTATTTACGAGCCATCCTCAAAATTATGACTGCTGTACCTAGACCCCATGCTGTCATATGATCGCATTTTGGGCACTTGGCAACTAGCTCACACTTGCGACTGGTTGCAGTCACGAGACCACAATTTGTCACCATTTTTACTGGTTTCCGGCAGAAGCTGGCAAAAGCTGCCCACTGGATAGGCTGTATTTGCTTAACGCTCATGTAAATTGCTTAATGACCATCATAAAAACACTTGTAAAATCAAGTCAGTTCGAGGGATAACCCACTTAGCAACCGTAAGGACTCACGTCCAAAATTCTGGGCTTAATTGTGGCTCTAAGTCAAGGACTACCTGAACAGCTTTTTCCAATGCTCTGATTCACACGCTATACTTTTGAGACAATAGCAGGGATCCCACAACTTGAACTATAGTTACTGGTTTAGCTTAGCTCAGGGGGATTTTTTTAGCCCAGCAGTCTGATTCCTAAAGTGGGGGTTTCTAAGAAGACCATAAGCAGTCTATGAAATTAACAGTTTTCTCTGTTTCTGCTGTTCTCCAGCAGCTAATTACAGCGGTGGTGTACACTGCTTAGTAGCATGGAGGCTCTGTTTAGTCACCAAGGGGTAATGTTCACAGCTTCTGGAGGCAGGTTGTTCCACTGGTTTATTGTTCTCACTGTCAGGAAATTTCTCCTTAGTTCTAGGTTGCTTCTCTCTTTGGTTAGTTTCCATCCGTTGCTTCTTGTCTTGCCTCCATACTGTCTAAAATGCTTTAGAGCTGGAAAGGTGGTCTACTCCCATTGAAAGCCATCTAAGCAAGGCTACCACTGTACAGGTAGTCCCAACCATCCATTTAGTGACCGAAGTTACAACGGCACTGAAAATAGTGACTCATGACTGTTTTTCACACTTACGACCGTTGTAGCATCCATATGGTTTACGTGATCAAAATTCAGCCGCTTGGCAACTGGCTCATTTTTATGACGGTTACAGGGTCCTGGGGTCATGTGATCCCCTTTTGCGACCTTCTGAGAAGCAAAGTCAATGGGGAAGCCAGATTCACTTAACAACCATGTTGCTAATTTAACAGCTGCAGTGATTGACTTAACAACTGTGACATGAAAGATTGTAAAGTGGGACAAAATTCACTTAACAACTGTTTCACTTAGCAACATAAATTTTGGACTCCATTGTGGATATAAGCCGAGGACTACCTCCTCCAAGTCTTGGCTATTCCTGGCTTTCCACCTGCCCCCCCTCCCCCCGGCAATGATAATGTCATGCTTTCAAGAGAGGAAGAAGAGGACCATTGACTGTAACTAAAATTTCAATTTCGTCCAGCTAGGCAAATGATGCACAGCATCCTTCTTTTTAGTTCTGCTCCAGTCTAATTAAACCCCCTAACTTTACTCCAGCTATTATGATCCACCGTCAGAGACGGCCAAGACTGGTGACTGACATCCTGCTCTGCAGATCATCTCCCTATGAGCCAAGATTAGCAGGGGATTCCACAGACCAAAGAAGAAACACCCAAGCAATCAGAACACTGCCCCATTCCCGAAGGGACAGGCCGTTGCCACATCCACCAGTTGACTTAGGCTAGATTGCACTGGTCTCCTAGTCACACCAACAAAACACCAGCAATTTTGAACACAAGTGCTTTAATCCAGTAATCTTAGCCAAGCACTCCACCCCAGTCAATGCTTGTCAACCTAGTCAACACTGAAGTCAAGAAGCTCCTAGATCAGGGGTGTCAAACTGCCAGCGGATGCGTCATGCCCAAACCGCGCCCACCCCATTGCCGGCAATGGAAAAAAAGTCGCGATACGTCACGTCACGTGACGTTGCGAGTTTGACACCCCTGTCTTAGTTTGTCATTGAGATGTTGTCATAAACTACTATGAGTTTCATCTTGGCCTTCTGACACTGAGCTGAAATTAGAATTATTTCACTTTGTTTTTTGCAATCCTTTTGGGTAGGATTAGAGAATAGAAATCTGCAAATTGGGATTGGCCTATTCAACCACAACAAACAGATATTCCAGATCAAACTGCCCCATATCTCTCATCTCAAGCCGTAACATTTGAGGGGTTATGTGCGTGCTCCAAGCACTTCTAAAATTCAGCAATCTTTCTGTGGGAGCACATCCTGTTCTCTTCCTTCTGTAGTTTCACATGGAAAGAGGTTTATTCCTGCTGCACAGAATCTTGAAAACGGTTTGTGAAATCAGTTTCCAAACATCTTTGAAGTTAACAGAAAGCCTTAGCAAATTCCCCTGCTCCTGGAGACCCTGAGCTCAAAGTTTGAAAAGATTTATAAACTGGTAAGGATATCAATGCACCGGGCTTCAAGCAGCAAAGAAAACTTACTGCTGGTAGCTAATCATACCGTTAGCAAATTAGTTTATAGTTTTATAAATGTCCACGATTAAGTCTCACCTGGAAGCATTTCCATGGTCAGACCTCAGCCATGATGAAAGAGGAGCAAGGAAAATTATATATATGGCATTAGAGTTGCCATGTCATTTCTACCGATAAGTAACTAAAAACTAAGTAACTAAGAACTAAATAATCAGTGCAACCACTTGCCTCCAGAAGTTGTGAATGCTCCAACACTGCATGTTTTTAAGAAGAGATTGAACAACCATTTGTCTGAAATGGTATAGGGTTTCCTGCCTGAAGAAGGGGCTGGACTAGAAGACCTCCAAGGTCCCTTCCAGCTCTATTCTATTCTATTCTATTCTATTCTATTCTATTCTATTCTATTCTATTCTATTCTATTCTATTCTATTCTATTCTATTCTATTCTATTCTATTCTAATTCTATTCTATTCTATTCTATTCTATTCTATTCTATATTCTATTCTATATTCTATATTCTATATTCTATATTCTATTCTATTCTATTCTATTCTATTCCTATTATTCCTCCAGAATGCAATGGTAAACAAAATTAAACAGTACCCAGAAACATGAAGATTTGGGGATACTCTGAAGCACATGCATGGGTCACCAGGTTGGGAAAGACCAAGATAGGTACTACATTGCCCTTAACTCCACAGCCCTATCCAGTACCCTTAAACCATGTTTGCATAAAAACCACTTTGGAATTAAGGCAGCATTCAACCAG
The DNA here is from genome assembly GCA_023970755.1 of Azemiops feae. NCBI lineage: Eukaryota > Metazoa > Chordata > Lepidosauria > Squamata > Viperidae > Azemiops > Azemiops feae. Next base: position 146,321 of record JALGBA010000907.1, on the reverse strand, counting down.
GGTTGTTTCAACCCCAGTATATCAATGTATGGGACGATAAATCATATAATTGTATAACTCCAGCGTCAGTTATTTTATTTATTAAATGTATTTATTAATTACATTTATATGCTGCCCACCTCACTGTTAGGAGACTGTGGGCAGCTTACATCATAAAAGCTGAACTGCAAACGTTAAAATATTAAAAGTTAACAGAAATTAGGTATTTTAAGAACTAGTATACAGATGGGGTGGAGGTGGGGTCAGTTACGGTTTAGCAATGAGAGAATCTGGGCCTCCCTGGTAGAGTTCTTATTTTTAGCATAGGTCAAATCACTCTCAACAACTTTTAAGTTTTAGCACAGTTTCACTTAGCAACGCATTTCATCATGCAGAAAAAGAGGACTCTACAGAAGCAAAGGGCATGGGACTTGGGAAATCAAGTGCAGTACTTGGGATTCTTTGAAATGCCGGAAGTATCTTCCTATGAATTTTGAATGCTGCAAGGTGAGCTGCTAACTTAGCGTAAGGACAGCCTACCTGAGTAACACACAGGGCCATTTTAAGGCCAGCATTTTGCTGCCTGCTACATACAGAAGGGCAAATATTTCACCTGTTGGAACATATGTAGCTATTGCTTTTGATTATAAATATATAATTAATTATACACACACACACATACATACACACATATAAAAATATATAAAATATATAGAAGATGTATCTACCTGCTCCGGATGTTCATGAGTTCTGAAGGAAGAACCGTAAAATTCTTTTGTCAGGGTGATCGAAAGTCACGGAACGTACCAAGAAGACAAAGAGGGTGTTGAAGTTACATGAATTTTAGATATCCTGGTCCCCTCACATTAGTAAGTGGCTAGAGTGATGGTGCAAAAACAGAAATAAAGTACAAGCTACCTGATTTGAAACTAGCTTATTGCAGACTGGAATATCATTTTTACTGCATAGTTTCAATCTCTTGAGATCAACAATAGACTTTCTAATGCCCCCTCCCCCGCACCCATGGATTGCCTGCTTAAAATCCAAAGACTAAAAAAAAAAGCTACCTACTGAATTCACATCCAAGATCCCAAAGTACGCAGTTTTAAATCTTTTAAGGAACTGGGGTCCACTTCCCCCAAACAGAAGCCCTACACGATCTCCTCTCAAATTGCAGGAAGTTTTCTATTGAGATTTATGATGCTTAGTCAAGTCATGGCATCATCTAGCCCAGTAGGCAACCTTGGCTCTTTTATGACTCGTGGACTTCAACTCCCAGAATTCCTGAGCCAGCATGGCTGGCTCAGGAATTCTGGGAGTTGAAGTCCACGAGTCATAAAAGAGCCAAGGTTGCCTACCCGATTCTAGCCTATAACAAGTAGGCATCGATTTGCAACTAGTATTAAGATCAGAATTTTACATTGCTAAGCAAGGCAGTTGTTAAGTAAGTCAAGCCTGATTTTATGACCTTTTTTGGCCATGGCTGCTGAACGAATCATTGTTAAGTGAATCGTGGTTGTTAAGCAAATCTGGCTTTTTCTACTTTGTCAGGGGAGGGGGAAGCTGGCTGGGTAGGTCACAAATGGTGATCACATGTTCCTGGGACACTGCAACCATTGTAACTACATGTTGATTGCCAAGGGACCAAATTTTAATCACATGACCGTGGGAATGCTGCAACGGTCGTAAGTGCGAGGATCGGTTGCAATCCACTTTATTCAGGACTGTTGTAATTTCAAACAGTTGTTCAAGTCAAGGACTTACTGTACTGCATTTCATCTGCCAGCAGTCCTTTGTGGCTATCTGACATACTGTAATTGGAGGAACTGGAGTTGAACCTACTATGTTCTAAAATGTATCATTTTGTCCCAGAACTATGATTGTAGGAGAATCGGCTGTGAATTTTTGTTCAAGTGAATCTTGCTCAAGAGTTATCTTCTTTGTTTGTCAGTGGCTCACTAGATTCTGGGAATGAAGAATCACGTAAGGCCCGACCATGGAGTAATACAGGTAGTCCTCGACTTACAGCAGTTCATTTAGTGACCGTTCGAAGTTACAACAGCACTGAAAAAAGTGACTTATGACTGTTTTTCACACTTATGATTGCACTTGCAGCATCCCCAGGGTCACATGATCAAAATTCAGACATTTGGCAACTGACTTGTATTTATTATGGCTGCAGTGTGCCCTGGGGGTCATGTGATCACCTTTTATAACGTTCTGCCAAGCAAATGCAGGACAAGAAGCCATGGATGGAAACTAACCAAGGAGAGAAGCAACCTAGAACTAAGGAGAAATTCCCTGACAGTTAGAACAATTAACCAGTGGAACAACCTGCCTCCAGAAGCGGTGAATGCTCCAGCACTGGAAGTTTTTAAGAAGAGACTGGACAGCCATTTGTCTGAAATGGTGTAGAGTTTCCTGCCTGAGCAGGGGGTTGGACTAGATGACCTCCAAGGTCCCTTCCAACTTTATATTATTATTATTATTATTATTATTATTATTATGGATCATCGCACAGTCAGCCAGATGTTCAGACTGGATTTGGCATTTTTGTCTACCTATCGAGTCCTTACCAAGGACCTGGGATAGGCAGATGTGGATGTTTGATGGTATTACAGATATCGTCGCAGGATGGAAGCAGTTCCTAGTAAGGCTGCCTTTTGCAATTGACTAATGGCGAATTTGTCAATGCCAATGATGTTCAAGTGGTGCTCCAGTTGTTTTGGGATTGCACCCAAGGCTCCTCCTCCTCTGCCTATTATTATTATTATTATTATTATTATTATTATTATTATTATTATTATTATTATTATTATTATTATTACTACTACTACTATTATTGTCATGGGGAAGCCAGATTCACTTAACAACTTTGTTACTAGGTTAACTGCAGTGATTCACTTAACAACTCTGGCAAAAAAACCCACCATAAAACGGGGCAAAACTCACTTAACAAATGTCCCACTTAGCAACAGAAAATTTTGGGCTCAATTGTGGTCGTAAGTCGAGGATTACCTGTGGTCCCTTTTCTTTCAGTTTGACACATGTTAAGGAAAGATAAGGAGGTTTTTTTGTAGTTCTATTGGGAATGGGGCTTTTTTTTGAACACAGGCTTAAGAGTGCCAGGCCCAAAGGAAATTGAAAACACGCAGCTCCTGAAAAGCAGGTAAGAGGCTGAGCTAAGAAGCCCCGGGTTTGAGACTACAACCTGACCTCACCCTAAGTAGCCCAAAGCTAGCAGTTCTTTCAGGCACAGACGCTCTTGAGTTGACAACCTGGGAATTAGGCATGGCCCACCTGGTGAAGTTACTCAGAGGGTATCAAAACATTCCTACACATTTAAAATGCGCTTGTCCCAGCAGTGGTCTTACTATGAGTTTCACAGAAAAATTCCATTTCTCTGGAGTACAAAAGAACATCACCCAATCTAATTTGCATCATATAATCCCTTTCAATATGTATCACAGAGAATTCTTTAGGTTAATCCACGCAGGGTAGACTGTCTCCCTGCTATATCATGGTTCAGTGGCATAACAGAGCCTCTGCAGGCTGAAAACCCTGGTATCCTGGTATATCAATCCCTGGTATCTTGGGGAAAAAAGATGGAAAAGGCCCCCAAACTCTAAACTTTGACATATTCCCTAAATGCAAATGTCAATTGCCAGAATTCTCAAACACTACTATTCTGGTTGGAAAGGGGAGGCACCATTTTGGGGCTACTTTGGTGTGCTCCGTTCCAGCTTAGGATTCTGGGAATTGTGGTCCCAAGACCTCTGGAGGGCATTCAGTTGTGGAATGCTAGAGTAGACCTTATGACTAATCAATCAGTTGTTTAAATTACAATGTTCCCGAGAAAGTCTACACCCTTTTTCCTTGCTTTTTTTTTTTTAATGTAACATGCGCATTCCTCTTCCATTTTCCTTTGTCTATTTAATTCAGCGGAACCCAAAATGCTGGGGAAAAAAAGACCCTCTTGGGTTTTAACTTTAAACTTTTACTGTAATTTGTTTGCCTTGGATGAGAAAAAAAGGAGCCATCAAACCAATTCAAAGATTGAGTCAAACTTTCTATGAAACCCCCCCCCCTTCCCTCCACATAGGGGCTTCAGGACAGCTGCCTTAATTACTCTCCCCAACACATACGAAAAAATAAAAGACCCTGGAAAATGTATACCCGTGTCACATAAACTTTTTATCTAAAAATGATGGGAGACTTCCTAATTAAATAATGCTCCTTACCCATTTTTAAAGACGCATCGCAGAAGTTAGCACGGGGAGCTGAATTCCACAGCCTGTGAAAAATTTCCTTCTCGTTTTTAACAGGAACCCAAATAAAATACCTGCTTTTCAAGGTTCCACTGGCAAGCTTGAAAAACCCTCGGTAGAAGCAAAATGCATGCTGCGATCTCGGAAGCCTGGGGTGGGGCAGGGTTTTCACTGGCTTTAGCAAACCTTTTCTGTTGCCCCACCGGCCTCCTGCAGCACACGGACAAATCTCAGAGGGGGCCAAATACATTTAAATGGAGGAAGTAGCCCCATAGAAATTGGCAAAAAAAATTCTTTTTTTCAGCGATTATTATTTACTCGATTAACATCCAACGTCTTGTTTCCCCTATTCAATCCAAAATCAGTCTCTCTTAAGAAAACGGCTTGACAGTATCACTTACACACACAGAGAGAGAGAAAGAAAGCGGAAAAGATTTTGAAACAAAAGTTGAACCACCAAGCTCTTTCCTCCCACCCAAGAGCAAAGCCAGCCAAACGCGCAAGAACACCGTAGAGAAAACAATGCCTCGGCCGAATACGAAGCAAAGAGTGAGTTGAGAATCTTAATTCTGCTTCTTCAGAAAAAGATTCTGGGGAATTCAGGGTGACAAAGAGTGTGTCTCCCCCACAAGGCTCAACACTTCGCTTCCCCAGCTTCCTGCCTCCTTCTGACCCACACGCTGCTGCTTACGAAGAGGAAATTACCAGCTGAGTGGAGGCTCAGGGCCCTGCCCCACTTCGTAGCTTCCCCTCCTCCTCCTCCTCTTCGGCAGGGAAGCCTGGCGAACTCCGAGTCAACTTCTCACGCAAAGAGCTGCCGCCGCCGCGTACAACAACCTCCTCCTCCAAAAGCTTAGTGGCCAAGGAAAGAAGGGGCTCAGCGCTGGGTGGTTCTCAGAAGAAACCCCCCCCCCTTTTGGGGTGAAGGGATGGTGGAAGGAAGGAAGATACCCCAGCGTGGAATGAGGTTATCTATGCGTTCAAGTGTCACATCAGAGACTGGAAGCTGTTTCCAGTGGGCGTTCCGAAAAAAGTCAGGGAGAGACTCCGGGAAGAAGCTTCCTCCTCTAAGGGAGCCAATAAACAAGGCCGGCTCTTGCCCCTCTAAGCTGGCTTACGCTTCCGGAGCAGTTGCAGGAATGACCTTAGGACTCCAGAGAGAGAGAGAGAGAGAGAGAGAGAGAGAGAGAGAGAGAGAGAGAGAGAGAGAGAGAGAGAGAGAAGTAATTGTGCTAAAGAGGCTGGATTTGCAAAGAAGACAAGGCCCTGAAGACTTACACAGCAAGGCAGAAAGGAAAGATGAACTGGGGTATATTTAGCAGGCAGCAACGAACCACAAAGGGTCACTTTTTAAACTGATAACTGACCGGGCTACAGAACTCTACTCAAATGATCATCTGGGACAAAGATTACAACTTTCTAGTTGAAGGATGAAAAATGGTTACAAGGGAGGATGCGTTAAGAGACACAAAGTTACGCACACTGGAAAACAAGATCAAGCCATCTAACAGTTTTGGACTGCGGTTGCATTTTTTTTCTTCTTTTGTTAAGTTTTAAAGCTTGTGGATGCTTTTTTTTTTAAAGCTGTCCAGGACCACTGCCTTGAAATGTAGGGGTTCTGCAGATAGGCAGGGTTGGGTTTTTTTCAGGCATGTGTGCATGCATTTTGGAGGCTTTTTAGGGATGTTAAGTAAATTTGTAGTATTTGACAAAAGGGAAGTAAACATACATCGGGCAGGTTGCTGATATTTTGGGAGCATCTTTCGCAGAAATGTCGAAACAGGAGATCTGGAAGAATGCTGAATTGAAAGGTAACTGGGGGCTCATCCTCTGGAACTCAATCCAATGTTCTTGCAAAGCCACCAAGATATGTCCTCAGTAACAGACAATGTCAGTGAACAAGTTTGGGATCATCTTCTTCGATGTTTCTGGATCTTAAACTTTGTTTAAAGCGTGGTGGACTCCAACTCCCAGAATTCCCCAGCCAGTATGCTGGGAAATGTTGAGAGTTGAAAGTCCACACATCGTAAAGATGGGAAACACAAAGATGGGAAAGGCAGTAAATGAAGGGATCTTCCACTGCCCTCAGAAGTCCCCTTGCCTAACACAACTTGGCCTGTTTCATCCAGTATAGTATATTATTTCCAACAATAGCTAGACTAAAGGCCACACTAAATCATGACAAATCGTAAGGCTTCTTCCCCCCCCCCACCCTGCCCGCCATTTGTTCTGGGGCAGCTGATAATTCCTAAAGGAACTGCTTCTGAACATGGAGGTTTCACGAGGATGCCTTCTTACGCAAGAACTGATAAAAGACCACTCCTGCTCTATCAGACTGAAACCCACATCCTACATCGCCCAGAGTAAACAACCAGATGACTCAGCCTCACAAACAGGTTGTGAAATACTACTACTACTACTACTACTACTAACAATAAAGAAGAGACTGGACAGCCATTAAGAAGAGACTGGACAGCCATTTGTCCAAAATGGTATAGGGTTTCCTGCCTGAGCAGGGGGATGGACTAGATGACCTCCAAGGTCCCTTCCAAGTTTATTATTATTATTATTAAAGTTGGAAGGGGCCTTGGAGGTCATCTAGTCCAACCCCCTGCTCAGGCAGGAAACCCTATACCATTTCAGACAAATGGCTGTCCAGTCTCTTCTTAAAAACTTCCAGTGTTGGAGCATTCACAGCTTCTGGAGGCAGGTTGTTCAACTGGTTAATTGTTCTAACTGTCAGGAAGTTTCTCCTTAGTTCTAGGTTGCTTCTCTCCTTGGTTAGTTTCCATCCGTTGCTTCTTGTCCTGCCTTCAGGTGCTTTGGAGAATAGCTTGACTTCCTCTTCTTTGGGGCAGCCCCTGAGATATTGGAACACTGCTATCATGTCCCCCCTCGTCCTTCTCTTCATTAAACTAGACATACCCAATTCCAGCAACCGTTCCTTATATGTTTTAGCCTCCAGTCCCCTGATCATCTTTGTTGCTCTTCTCTGCACTCTTTCTAGAATCTCAACATCTTTTTTACATCGTGGTGACCAAAACTGGATGCAGTACTCCAAGTGTGGCCTTACCAAGGCATTGTAAAGTGGTATTAACACTTCACGTGATCTTGATTCTATCCCTCTGTTAATGCAGCCTAGCACTGTGTTGGCTTTTTTGGCAGCTGCAGCACACTGCTGGCTCATATTTAAGTGATTGTCCACTAGGACTCCCAAGATCCCTCTCACAGTTACTACTATTGAGCAAGGTACCACCTATACTATACTTGTTCATTTGGTTTTTCTTGCCTAAATATAGAACCTTACTTTTTTCAGCATTGAATTTCATTTTGTTAGATAGCGCCCAGTGTTTACGTCTGTCAAGATCCTTCTGTATCTTAAGCCTGTCTTCTGGAGGTTGTGACAGAAACATCCCTCTCCCTCTGTGATTTGATAGACTACTGTAAAACAACAAGTACTTCCGAATTATGCTAACACATCAACCCAGTAAAATTAAGTTAAATATATAATGGTATACTGTAATACAGGCAGTACTTGACTTACAACAGTTCATTTGTTGACTGTTCAAAGTTATAACGCTACTGAAAAAAGTGACTTATGGCCGTTTTTCACACTTACAACCATTGCAGCATCCCCATGGTCACGTGATCAAAATTCAGACACTTGGCAACTGGCTCATATTTATGACAGTTCAGTGTCCTGGGACCATGCAGTCACCTTTTGTAACCTTCTGACAAGCAAAGTCAACGGGGAAGCCAGATTCACTTAACAACCCCATGCTGCTAACTTAATAACTGAAGTTATTCACTTAACAACCATGGCAAGAAAGGTCATAAAATGGAGCAAAACTTGCTTAACAAACGTCTCACTTCGCAACAGAAAGTTTGGGCTTAATTGTGGTTGTAAGTTGAGGATTATCTGTATTCAGTTCCTTGCAGTGGCCAGTTGATGTCTTTGGGGAGTCAAGAAACACGAGGGCAATATCCACCTTGGAGATCCTGGAACTAAATGTCATTCTGATTATGCAACCAAATATGGAACATATCTGCTGCCTAAGTTTTCTGAAAACTGCTGTTCACACATAGCCATTTTTTATACCTATCGGATAGTTCCTAATGGCAGAATGAGGGAGGAAGTTTTCGCAGGGAAAACAAAAATTTGGAAATTACTCATAACTTTTGAGGGAATATTTCTTATGATGTAAACAGCCGCAGTGAACACAGATCATTTTTATTCCCCTGTTTGTTTTGAAAGACTCGATCCAGATTTAATGATAGGTTGCAATTTCTTTGTGAAACACACCAGTAGAAGAAAGTTGGAGGTGTTTTCAAGGACTTTCTGATTGAGGAAGTTAAAGACCTGTTTTTCATTTGAGTTCAGCTAGTAGTTATCTTCCATATTAAAAGTTTCTTGCCTGCTCTGTCTGCAACCTTTGCCAGGACTCTGTTGCAGGGGTGCAGCTTGGGCCCACCCCACCCTTTCCATGTTTTTCAAAAGATTATTTTAATTATACAGGCCCAGCGTAGCAGGGAGGAGGGAGAGTTGGTTCCTGTTTGTATAGGCCTTGGATTCTGATCAGGAAGATCCCAGAATGCCTCTTGATCTGCAAGAGAAAACCTCAGCAGGCTGAGGATCACACAACTTATGTTGCTGCAGGAAAAAGACCGTAGGCAGCTATTGTTACTCCTGAGTGGACTTACATGGTGCATAGTTCAGATGTAGTTCCAACTGTGTGGAAGGTGAAGGTGAAGACCTCCTGGAATAAAAGTTGCAATCACAAAGCAAGCCAATAATGAAAATGTTTCCCTGGTTTAGACCGGGGGTTGCATGCCAGAAACCGGTCCGCACAAAAAACAAGCCCCATCCGTGGGATGCAGGCAGTACGTGGAACCACGCTCCCTCCGGTCCGCAGAAAAACCTCTCTCCACAGAACCGGTCCCTGCTGCTCAAAAGGTTGGGGACCTCTGGTTTAGACCACTGCTTTGGACTCAGGATAGGTTTGTCATATAAAAACCCGGGTGTTAATCCCAAAGGTGCTTTTTTTCCAAAATGTATCTGGACTTCTCTTAAGTTTTTTGCTTTGAAAACATTTCACTTCCTATTCAAGAAGTTTCTACGGTTCTGATGAGAACTCAATGAGAAGTGAAACGTTTTCAAAGAAACAAACCAAGGAAAAAAAAACCTTTGGGACAAACATGACCCGGATGATTCAGAATCTCGATAAGACACCTGGGTGTTAACTTCAAACAGCTCTTTCCTGGTGCCCTTTAGTGAGGGGAACGCCAATTGCTGGATTATTGCTAAGTCATGTTTTTCTTCAGTTTGGCTGCTAGTACAGGTAGTCCTCGATTTATAACCACAATTGAGCCTAAAATTTCTGTTGCTAGGTGAGTTTTGCCCCATTTCGCAACCTTTGTCGCCACAGTTGTTAAGTGAGTCACCCCAGTTGTAGGTAACATGGTTAAGTTAATCTGGCTTCCTCGTGGACTTTGCTCGTCAGAAGGCTGCAAAAGATAATCACATGACCCCAAGACACTGCAACTGTCATAAATACACGTCAGTTGCCAAGCATCTAAAATTTGATCACGTGACCATGGGGATGCTGCAACAGTCATAAGTCACTTTTTTCAGTGCCGTTGTAACTTTGAAAAGCCACCAAACAAATAGTTGTAACAAGGACTATCTGCAATCTGTTTCAAAATGGTTTAGATTCAGACATCCTCAGTTACTACGTTAGGGATATATAAACTGTGACCACAAGATGGCAGGAAAAAAAAAAAAAACAGAAAATGTAACACTGATTGCCATCTAGTGGTTATCCTTATTTTTGTACCCCAGATATGAAGGCAAAGATATGATAGATAGGACATTGCACCTTCTGTTGAAGGAGTCTGGTAAACAGTTTAGTATCTATAAAATGTATGATGCGGTGTGTTGGCAGTCTTCATATAGGACCCCTACCCTCAATGATACCCACTGAAAATTGTTGAAGGGGGGAGCAGTTCTACAAAAAATATCTTTGCTGCAAATGTTCTGTAATTTTTTTTTTGTTTGTTGCTCATTTTAAAGCTGTCATTTTGCTAGCTATTTTGCAGGCAACACAAGAACCAGATATATTATCACTTGGACTGGGAAGTTCCAAAAATAATTGCAGAGCACATTTTCAGACAAAAGTGTCAGAGCGAGCTTGGAATTTGTTTTAACATAGCATCTTAATTCACATTAAAAATCAAAACATGTACCCGTTCCATTCCATGAAAATTAGCCACATTCAGTCAGAGGGGGTCTTACTGCTAAACAGACTTATCCACACACGCTGCAACTGTAATATAGTCTACTCTAAAGCTTTCCATAGAAGTTCACGAGAAAAATGGGTTAGTTTTAAGAGGCCACAAAGTTGTTGCTGCTATTGTTCTTAGAATCATTATCTTAGTCCAACATCCACTTTAAATACTTTAGGTTGTTCAGAAATACTTATATAGCAAGTGGCATTAAACATGGCATCTAATTTCATTCATTTAATACGGCAGAAGAAAATCAACTCAAGTTGAAACATTTCATTATTTAAAAAACATGAATTTATGAGGATACATTATAAAAAGGAATAGATATAGATTTCTTTAAAGTAAAAAGCTGATTATAATAGTGCTAAGAGATGGAGCTTTGCCCCATATGGTGTGATCATTAAACCCCATTTCATCTCCAATGCAAGGGGTAGTAATAACTGCTCCTAAAGCTCTCATCATTTCAACAAAATAGGAAGCACTGTGAATATTTCCTTCATGTAGTTATTCCTTTATTAACATTAATAAACTACTGACTACTGAAATTAACAAATAGAAGCCGGATTTTGATTGTTAACAGGCACTTATTTACATCACTACTCTTGTAGTGAACTCTTGTAAGTCGAGGACTATCTGTACTAATTTTAATGCCATGTATTTTCAACTGTTGCAAGATGCCTTGAATGGCTGAAGAAGCAGAAAAGTGGGGAACTGCTTTAGCAAATGTCTCAAAAAAATGCTTTTTTCAAAAGACAACCAGATCATGTTTTTTCCTTGAGGAAGACATTTCGCTTCTCAAGTAAAAAACATAACCCAGTTGCCTTTTGAAAAAGCACCTTTTACAGCATGACCTGAGAATCTCCATAGACATTTTGCTTTTGCAAATAATAATTATAATTATTAATAAGAATAGTACCATAATAGTACCACTAGCAGAAGCAGCAGACATGAAGAGCTTCTTGATCATTTGTAATGAATTGGGAACAGCCCTAGGATAATCACAACCTTTTTAACCACCTGTCTCTCTTAACCTTAGATATGTATCCTATATACAATCTGGCAAGTCAGAATGCTCCAGGTCCCATCAGTTAAACAATAGACTGCAGGTAATCCTTGACTTACAACCATTCATTTAGTGAGCAAAGTTACAACGGCACTGAAAAAAGGGACTTATGACCATTTTTCACACTTACAACCGTTGCAGCATCCCCGTGGTCACATGATCAAAATTCAGGTGCTTGACAACCGGTTCATACCGATGATGGTTGCAGTGTCCTGGGATCGTGCGATCCCCTTTTGCGACCTTCTAACAAGCAAAGTCAACCTAGATTCACTTAACAACCATGTTACTAACTTAACAACTGCAGTGATTCACTTAATTGTCGCAAAAAAGGTTGTAAAATGGGGCAAAACTCACTTAGCACCTGTCTTGCTTAGCACCTGAAATTTGGGCTCAATTGTGGTCGTAAGTCGAGGACTACCTATATTTTGATTTCTGCATACAGGTAATTTTCGTCTTATGACCATTTTTTAAAGAACTGTTTGAAGTTACACCCGGTCCTCACACTTACAACCATAGCAATCCCTGCAGTCACATGATCAAAATTAAGGCGCATGACAACCAGCATGTATTTACGACAGTTACAGTATCCTGGGCTCATGTGGTAGCCATTTGTCACCTTCCCAGCTGGCCTTTGGCAACTAAAATCAAGCGGGAAGCAGGTTTCCCTTAATAACTGCACGAACGACAGTGTTTAATTTGTGAAATGCTGTTATTTTTTCCTGGATGTTTTTTTCTTTATATAGTTTGGATTTTATGTTTTAAATCTCATATTGTATGTGACTCAGAGTTGTGATGGATTTGCGAGACATATAAATTTAATAATAAAGAATAAATGGAAGGGAGTTAGGTATTATTAATTTTGTCAATATCAATATTATGATTTGAGTCAGGGGGTCTGCAACCTTTCTGGTGTCAGTTGGATTCCTTCTCTCCCCCACCCCCACTTTCTTTTCAAGGAACTTTCTCGCAGGGCAGTAGGTGATAATGATTATATTTAAGATTGTTTCCTTTGATAATGTTTGGGTTTTTATTCTGGAATAAAAATAGATGTTATATAGATATACAAAAATATGAATTAGATGCTACAGCACCATTTCTCTTCTGCTACTAACACAAGGAACTAAAGACAAAAATCAGGTGAAGTTCTTGCTTACTTGAACAACACCCCCCCTTTACGGTAATATGAAAACAGAGGGCTGCGTTACCAGAATATGGCTTTTCCTGCTAATACTTGCATTGTTAATCTTCAGAAAGAAGTTTTAGAAGTTCACTAAGCTGTCCTAGAAAACACAAGGATAATTTTCAAATATATGTCTGGGACTAGGAGCTTTAAAAAACAGTGAAGGAAATATTTCCAGATAGCCAAATACAGCATATGCTACAAAATTCACCATTCATAAAGTACAACTAAGCATACTCTGATAATATTCTAACAGGAGCCTAAATAGATTATGAGATAATAGTGCAGACTACTTTGTTACCCTATTTTTTTTACCATTCTGAGCTGCTTTAGGAAGAAGAATAAAACAAAATTCTCATCATTATCACCACCACCACATTCCTAAAAGTCTCTTTCTTTCTTTCTTTCTTTCTTTCTCTTTCTTTCTTTCTTTCTTTCCTTTCTTTCTTTTTCTCTTTCTTCTTTCTTTCCAGTTGTCCATCTGACATGCAACTCAGGACATCATGTTCAAATAACAACAGTATGTAACAAATAACCAACAGGAAAAAAAAAACGCTAGTGGGGGGATTTTGGAAGTTGCAGTCTACACACTTTACATTTGCTAAGGTTGAGAAATAATTGATCTAAATTAAGCCACTGAGCTTTATAGCTGAGGTAAGGATTTGAAACCCATGCCTCAACACTATAAGTCAGGGGTAGGCAACCGTGGCTCTTTTATGACTCGTGGACTTCAACTCCCAGAATTCCTGAGCCAGCCATGCTGAGGAGAAATGGAGAGGTTTCCATGCTGAGACATGCTGGCTCAGGAATTCTGGGAGTTGAAGTCCACGAGTCATAAAAGAGCCACGGTTGACTACCCCTGCTATAAGTAGTCCTCAGCTTAAAACCACAATTAGGACCAGAATTTCCATTGTTAAGCAAAGCAGTTAAATGAGTCGCACCCAATTTGATGTCCTTTTCTGCCACAGTTGTTAAGGGGATCACTGCAATTGTTAAACGAATCTTGAAGTCGTTAAATAAATCCGGCTTTCCCCATCGACTTTGCTTGTTGGAAGCCAGCTGGGAGGATCACAAATGATGATCAGATGGTACCAGGACACTGCCAGCATCAAAAATATATGCCAGTTGCCAAGCACCTAAATTTTGATCAGGTGACTGTAGGGATGCTGCCGTGGTCATTAGTGCGAGGACCGGTCATAAGTCACTTTTTTCAGTGCCGTTGTACCTTCAAATGGTTGCTAAACAAATGGTCGTAGGTCAAGGATTATCTGTACAAGGCCTTTCTAATATTTTGAATATGCAAGACCCAACATTCCTGACCATTAATAAGGACATTATACTCCAAAGTATATGACTATTGCAACATAGGGAAAGACTTTTCTCTGGCCATTATATTACCACGGCCTGGGAAAGTAGGTTAATTCAAGAAAACCCCTGACCTAACATCACCTAGTGCAGGGGTAGGCAACCTTGGCTCTTTTATGACTCGTGGACTTCAACTCCCAGAATTCCTGAGCCAGCCACGCTGAGGGGAAAGGGAGAGGTTTCCAAGCTGAGCCATGCTGGCTCAGGAATTCTGGGAGTTGAAGTCCACGAGTCATAAAAGAGCCAAGGTTGCCTACCCCTGACCTAGTGACACTGAGTCGGTGAATTTCAACCTGCCTTTTTTCCCTTTATCCTCGTCTGATGCTTCATCTAATACCACTCAAATGATAGTCAACATTGTTGGCAGGAGATTTCATCATTTGCACCAATCCTGTAATCTACTTATCACTTGGTTTTAGGACTCTCTGAAAGTTTCAGTGATTCATTTAGAAACTCTAAAGGCTTAGCATAATTTTTAGGGATCACTTCCTTAACACCCTGCTTGGCCCAGTAACATCTGACAAAAAAACTATCTGCAATCCAACTGTGGCAGAGGGACAAGACATACAATAGATCCTTGTTAATCTCATCAAAACTATACAACTCCATGGCTTGAGAGGCTGAGTTGGTACCTGAAGCTCTTTCACTGATTGGTTAAGACTTAAGAGGAATGAATTTCTTCCGCAGGGACGACAAATTTGATTTTAGGTACTGTAACTGCTTGCTTTTAATACACTTTCCCACCCCCACCCCCAAACTCTTTGATTGTCTTATTTCATAGGGATTATTTAATAATTATTATCCAATCCCTGAGAAGTACAGAAGAACTAGAAAGATGCCATTCAAATTTTACATGGATAAACTATAAAATTCCAAGGTTTTAAGGAAAGCCAGTCTGGATCATTACGTGAGACAAGGCCTTTAAATGGACATTGCAAGACCATGCTGGCACCAGCCCAGGACTTAATATAGCAAAAGCCACACCCGCTGCTTCAGGCCTAGAGTGTTAACCAAGCCACACTCCTTACTTTAATACAAAAGTTTCCTCACGGCCATTAGCTCCATCACCAGCCTGCCAAATTCAGACACTTTCATTCTAAAATGCCAGATCTCTCCCTTCTCTCACCAAATCCTATAAACAGATGGCACAGGAAGAAGTCACTCGACACACTGCAAAAACAACACAAAACAAAAAACTGAAAAGGAAGGGGAAAAGAAAAGAATTAATTAAATCATGTGTCAGTAAAAAGCTGCTTGCCAGGAAATATCCATTTGGGGGAATCTCTCCAAGAAGCGAAATAAACAAATCAATGGACACATAGCTGAACAAATTTCTTGTGAATTAAAATTAATAAGTATAGTTTATTTTACTGGATTTTAACTAATTTAAGTTGCTGAACTATCACTTCCAAGCAAGTACTTATTCTCTGGCTACAATGCACAAGTCATCTGTTGTAAGTGATGGTGCTCTCTATACGTACTATCAACGGCCCAACAAAATAAACACATATACCCCATGCATTTGACTACTGCTAATTCAATGTAAATTTTTTCTCTGGAGGTCCACAGAATACAGGTAGTCCTCGACTTACAACATTTCTTTAGTGACTGTTGGAAGTTGCGACACTGAAAAAGGTATGACAATTTTTCACACCCAGAACCACTGCAGCATCTCCAGATCATGTGATCAGAATGCAGATGCTTGGCAACTGACTCATTTATGACGGCTGCAGTGTCCTAGGGTCATGTGATCAACTTTTGCAATCTTTGGACAAGCAAAGTCAGTGGGGAACTCAGATTCACCTAACAACCGTGTTACTAATTTAACAAAAGTGATTCACTTTTATTATTGTAAGCAGCCCTGAATTACTTTGTGGTAAGATGGGCAGTCAATAAACTTTATAAATAAATAAACAACTGTGGCAAGAAAGGTCGTAAAATGGGGCAAAACTCAGTTAACGACTGTCTCATTAAGCAACAGAAATGTTGGGCTCAACTGTGGTCGTAATTTGAGGATACCCGAATATATTGCTTTCTTTGATTGCTCTCCTTAGTGGGGACCTCGTGGCAAATTTACACTGAGGCCTACTCAGCTGCCCCAAAATTTTAGAGGTTAATATTTATACTATATTTGTTTTGTCATATGAAATGCAAAATCCTGGACTGTAAGAATATCTGCTGATGCTACAAAGGCTCTAGCTGTTTTAGTTTCCTGCCTGCAGATAATGAAGTAAGCTTGACTTAAAAGGAGAAGATGCTTTAAAAAAAACTGGATGTGGAGTTTTCTCATCTTGAAAATATGAAAAAAGTCCATATATGAATCTCTACTTGGCTTGTAAAACAAGCCAAGTCCATCTCTCTATATATTGATTTTACACCCCGTGTTTTTTTTAGGAGCTCAAGAACTGTTTAACATGGCAATTTCTGTTTTTTCCCCCTCACAAAAAATAGGTTAGGCTGACAAAACAAAATTGGTCTGCAGTCACCCAATGAGTGTGCACGTGAAGCTTGCACAAATGGAGTTTCCCGTATGCATTCACTCGCTGCTCGCACAAGTGCAGCTGCACGCACACTCACCTGCTACTTCCACGGCCCAGTTTTGAAAGGGCCGCGACGACCCAGGAGTTGGGGATCCTTGCTCCTAAGATGTTAGAAGCTGAATAATCATAATGATCACTTGGGAAGGTTCTGCAATAGGCACTGTAAGCTGGACAACATTTTCGGCCATTCACAATATGGACTTCAGAACTTTGCTTTGCTCTTTGATATTTGAAGGAGGCCTACTATTATACTATTTAAGCATCTAATGTAGTCAATTTTTGTTTTCACCTAGCACTTCCTTTGTGGGTGGCAAAAGCTATTTTCTTCTTTCCGTCCCACAATTCATTTTAATGTACATGTTTTATGTGATTCACTTGAATTTACTGTCATTTTATTATACTGGTTTTAAATTTCACTCTTAAAATGCCTTTCATGGGAAGCGGTATATAAATGATTTAAATAAATAAATGGAGGCTAATGAAGACACAGCCAGCCAGAGAACTCCAAGGACTTGATCTATTAGAAAAACGGAAGCTATAATAGCATTTATAGTGTTGAATTCAATCCAAAGTGATCCAGCTTCATATTATTTATGCCTAGCCATAAATTTACTTCCTTGTCTCCTGCATACCTCACATGGTAACTGCAGGGATAAAATATGTGATTAATAATTTACACAGCAACCAGGAAAATATTTAAATGACCTGGATCCACACATTTCCTGTATAACTAGGCAGTTATGTCCACTTGCTTAAGGCTGCCATATTGAATCCTCCCAATTTTCTCATCCCATTGCAACACTCTGTGTCCCATTTATGCTGCTTCAAAAGTCCTCTCAACTGTTTGGTGTGCTTTATCTTTTTTTATCCTATTTTGAAGCACCATATTCAGAATGGCATCTGAAGAAAGATGAAAGATTGAACAGAGCTTTATATGCAAATGGATTTTTTTCTCCTACATGTAACCTGTAATTATCCCCATATTAGGACAAACAACAGATAGAATAAGCTTACTCATAAACTAAACATCACACTATAATGCTCACTATCTTGCAATCGGAGCAGGTGGTAACACCGCCAACCTTGACTGATCTTGAAAAAGCTAAGCAGATGCGGATGGACACAATTTTTCATTGACAGTCAACAAAGAAATCTCAGCGTTGCAGGGCAAAGTAAGACGATGGAAATAACGATGGCAATGGCAAACTATTTCCATATTAGAGGTAGTCCTCAATTTATGACCGGTTGCTTGACAACCGTTCAAAGTTCCAACAGACCAACCTGGGGAGTACTTACGACCCAGATTCAAAGTTCCGTCACGTACCCCTCCTAGTCACATGACTGCACTTCGGGCAATTGGCAACTAGACTGCCACCTGGTATTTACTTCCAGGTTTTGGTAAAACAGAACCCATAGTAAATCATTGGTTTAATACTGTAGTAGTAGTAGTAGTAGTAGTAGTAGTAGTAATAATAATAAGAATTGGAAGGGACCTTGGAGGTCATCTAGTCCAACTCCCTGCTCAGGCAGGATACCCTATACCAGGGGTAGGCAACCTTGGCTCTTTTATGACTCGTGGACTTCAACTCTCAGAATTCCTGAGTCAGCTACCCTATACCATTTCAGACAAATGGCTGTCCAGTCTCTTCTTAAAAACTTCCAGTGTTTGAGCATTCACAGCTTCTGGAGGCAGGTTATTCCACTGATTAATTGTTCTAACTGTCAGGAAATTTCTCTTTAGTTCTAGGTTGCTTCTCTCTTCGATTAATTTCCATCCATTGCTTCTTGTCCTGCCTTCAGGTGCTTTGGAGAATAGCTTGACTCCCTCTTAATGACCAATCCGCTTAATGGCCGCTTTACGAACATCATAAGTTATGACTGTGATGGGCAAGGTCTATTACAGTTGTAACCTGAGGACTACCTGTATTGCCCTGAAAATTAGATGGACATGTCCATGATGTCATGAGTACTTTATTTATGATCCCGTAAAAGAACTGTGGCCTGACAATGCAGAGAAGGGTCTGCCCAAGGCCCCTTTTTGATGCTGATTGTGCAGATAATTGAATGGAGCAGAGAAACCTGTAATTTTATTATTATAGGCAACTTTTCCCAAACTGGTAAACTATCAGATGTTTTCAACTTTTTAAGTCCTAGAATTCTCAAGAAGATGGCCGAGATGCTTGCATGACAGAGATTACTTCAAGCATTTGACAGTTGGGGATTCTGCCATGAATTCAAGTTTAATCCTTAGCTAGACATGTAGCTGTGCACTTTCCATGGTACATCCAACAGATTTCACTTTTCATTGCAACCAAACAAAACTGAGAGGAAATGGCTACACTTTCATGACATCATCTCAGTGGCCACAAAAGTCACATGACAGGGAGGGTTATGGAAATAACGTCTTGCACTTTTTTTGCAGGCGAGGGGGGGGGGGTTTCAACATATATGCAAACTGTTGATGACCAATCTAGTTTTTTGCAAGGCTGTATTTTGAATCCATGAGAAAGCCAAGGAGCTCTGGCCAATGTATTGTAGGTCCCTCACAGATGGAAAACTTGAGGAAAGGATTCCTTTAGTGTACATACCTAGCACACGTAGACTGGGGAAAGCTTCCCCTATTGCACCTTGTGGCTATTTGTTCCAAGCACAAGCCAAGGGCACACTAAGGGCCGAAGTATATGGAATATGGACAACCTACAATGGTTTTGTCTATTGGTCCTGCAAACCAAAACTAGAATGAGTAGGCTAGCATAGTATGCAGTTCCTTTGCATATTGGCACAATCCTTTTCTCCTGCCAGGATGCCTTATATGTGAGTACATGATGCTGATTAATATAGAACAATGTAGGATAGACAGTATCATCACCAAATGGATTTGCAGTTGGCTGACCAACTGTACTCATCACTTAGTCCTCAATGGCACTATATCTACATTAAAGGAAACATGCACTGGGGTATCTCATGGTTCTCTCTTAGGCCCAGTGCTCTTCAACATCTTTGCAAATGTCCTAGGAGTGTCAAACTCGCAATGTCATGTGACGTGTCTTGATGTATCGTGACTTTTTTTCCATTGCCAGCAATGGGGTGGGTGCAGTTTCGCCATGACGCATCCGGCCCACGGGCCAGCAGTTTGACACCCCTGTCCTAGATGAAAGAACTGAGAGGCACTCATCAAATCTGCGGATGACACCAAGCTGGGGGAAATTGCAAACACTTTGGAAGATAGATCCAACATTCAGATGGATCCTGACAGACTTGAGCACTGGGCCCTATCCAACAACATGCAGTTCAGTGATGAGAAAAGTTCTACACTTAAAGCAGGAAAAACCAAATGCACAAGCAGAGGATAGGCAGTACCTGGCTTAACATTAGTGCCTGTGAGAGGGATCTAGCAGTCCTGCTTAAGTATGAATCAACAGTGTGTTATAGCTGCCAAAAAAAGCCAATGCACTCCTAGGCTGCATCAACAGAGGGATAGTATCAAGGTCACAAGAAGTAATAGTACCATTTTATACTGCACTAGTGAGGCCACACTTGAAATATTGCATCCAGTCACAATATAAAAAAAGATGCTGAGATCCTAGAAAGAGTGCAGAGAAGAATGATGATAAGGGGTCTGGAGGCTAAACTGTATGATGAACCGCTAAGGGAACTAGGTATATTTAGCCTAACAAAGAGAAGGCTTAGGGGAGACCCGATAGCAGTCTTCCAATACTTGAAAGGCTATCACAGGGAACAGGGCATTGATTTATGCTCCAAAACACCGGAGGACAGGACAAGAAGCAATGGGTGGAAGTGTATCAGAGGGAGACCCAATCTGAAAATAAGGAGAAATTTTCTGACAGTGAGAACGATTAAACAATGAAACAGCTTGCCTCCTGGAGTTGTGAGTGCTCCATCACTGGAGATTCTCAAGAAAAGATTGGATACCCATTTATCCAGGATGGTATCTGTCTTAGGCAGGAGGTTGGACTAGAAGACCTCTAAGGTCCCTTCCAGCCCTGTGATTCTATTGAAAAGGACAGCAATGAGTCAGGCCAATACCTCCCTGGGTTATTTTTATGTTTCTACTAAAGTTATCAGAGGGCTGGACTGGAACCTCCCATGAGCTTTTGTCTTCACTTCACCCACATCATGTTCTCATGGAAACAAGAACCTTTGTTGTCACTCCCGTATATGTGCACGTTTGTGTGTATTGGGGGGGGGGTAGGAAGCAGGGGAACTCGGGAAAGGAACCGGAACATCTCTAAGAGAGAAAATAACTCGAGTGCATCATTAAATGGAGCAGCAAAGTACTACTTTAGAGGATCAGGTAGCTACTTAAAACAAGACCTATTCTATCAACGGTGCAAATATGATAAAAGTCCTTCCCGGTATTAACCCAATTACTGTTTCTTGTGTGTCCACAAACAAAAATAGAGGCACAATTGTCTCCACCCCATTGGCATTTTACAAGCGCACCCCCCCCCCAGGGAACTTCCACAAGTTTTATCTTTGTTCATTTTTAAGAGAGGATCCACTGTCTCAAAGAATACCAACTGGGATCTGCTGGCCTGGCCTTCTTCAGGATCATCTCTGTCTTCCCCGACTTCTAAATTTCTCGGGAGGAAGTCGCCAGAGAACTCCTCCGGTTGCTTAGCAACCACCTTGGGGACCTTGCACCATGGACACCATTTTAAGAGGCGTAATAGGCCCCTCATAATCGTTACATGAGCTCACCTATAAAGAGGCAAATCTTTACGAAGTTTGCTAGAGGCCCAGCTTTGCGTGCCCACTTTTTTGTCATCCAAGAAAAAGGGGGTTAGAAGCAGAGGGAAAGAAAGGGCAGAAAGCATTGAAGGGAGGGTCGTTATCACAAAAGTGACAGTCTTAATTTGCCCACACAGGTTGATTGTGGTGAGAGAGAAAAGGGGCAGCATCATTACCTTAATGAAAGGGCTCCCTGCTAGCCCACTCATTTGCCCCAATTTTAGCACAGAGGAATTAATCAGGAAACAGCAAAATAAATACCCCTTTCATTGTTTGTTTTTGTCAAGGGACACTTGGTCATCCTTCTATAAAACTGTAGTGAGATTCAAGCTTAGTTCAAATTACTAGCACCCAACAGTATTAATCTGAGAAACAAAAAATATTAAAAGACATAAGCGTGTATGAATTGCAGCTCATTTCATCCCGACACATAGTGGCTATCTCGTGCGTCTGATGGGGTATCCTGCATCTCACAAAAGCTGACGTTTTAAGAAAATTGTTAAAAATTGTTAAAAAATTGGAAAAAAGATACTACAGATAGTTTTGACTTAAACTACTCGTTTAATGATTGTTCAAAGTTACAACAATACGGAAAAAAGTGACTTACAACCGTTGCAACATCCCCACATGGACACGTCATCAAAATTTGGGTGCTTGGCAACTGATTCATATTTACAACAGTTGCAGTGTCCCGGGTCATGTGATCACTTTTTGAGACTTTCTGACAAGCAAAGTCAATGGGGAAGCCAGATTCACTTTACAACTGTGTTGCCAATTTAAAAACTGCTGTGATTCACTTAACAACGGTGGCAAGAAAGGTCGTAAAATGGGGCAAAACTCACTTAACAACTGTCTCACTTAGCAACAGTTCTTTTGGGCTTAATTGTGGCCGAAAGCCGAGGACTATGTGTACCAGATTCCTGATTTCTTTTGCACCACAGACTAACGTGGCTTTCCTAGAATGTCTACTCTTAGGATAAAGCAGATGTAAAGACAGTGAATGGATGGTTCACAAGCTGCATGAAACAATAATAATGAGGTATTCTTGGATCTGGCTCGATGTAGTGTTTGAATCCAATTGCTGTAATAAAAAAAAAGGGTCCCTATGATGCAAATTTAGGAACTGTAAACTGCAAGCGTTCCATGCATTACCAAAGCAGACATTTATTAAAATTGCTATGTAATCAATTCAACCCTCAATGGTTGGATATAAATGCAACAAGTAAATAATATACAAATTCCATTGCCAGGATAGATATCTCCCATGTCACAGCAGTCTATTTGTTTAGTCTAGCTGCTTCTTGAATCAACACAACTGGGCCTTACTTGCTGACATGCTAATTCTCAGAGCAGTGAGGAAGACCTATTTGTTGTTTTATGGCGCTTTGTTGTATGTGTGACAGAATACAAAGCCTAGACAACATACTGTTTCATCTGTTGCTAGCAATCAATCAATCAATCGGAATAGAGCTGGAAGGGACCTTGGAGGTCTTCTAGTCCAACATCCTGCTCAAGCAGGGGACCCTATACAATTTCAGACAAACGACTGTCCAGTCTTAATATAAGCTTAACCGTGCTAACCAAATTAACTATCATATTTTTGAACTGGAAGGAGCCCAATCTGACTTGATGTTCTGATCTGCATCCTGCTTGCCTAAATTCAGAGTATGGTGGTGCCCAGAACTGGACACAACATTCAAGACAGACAATAACTAAGCAATGTAGAACAGAATGGAATGATTAACCTATGATTTGGACACAATATATATATATATAGTCCTTGACTTACAACCACAATTGGAACCAGGATTTCCATTGCTAAACAAGGCGGCTGTTAAATGAGTCACACCCAGTTTTATTACCTTTTATGCCACGGACATTAAGCGAATCTGACTTCCTTCCTTTTTACGTGTTGAAAGTCAGCTGGGAAGGTCACAAATGGTTTACATATGACCCTGTGATGCTATAAATATAAATACATGTCAGTTGCCAAGTGCCTGAATTTTGATCATCTAACCATGATGCTGCTGCAATGGTTGTTAAGTGTGAGGACTGGTTGGAAGTTATTTTCGGTGCCATTGCAACTTCCATTACTAAACAAATGGTTGTAAATTGAGGATTACCTGCACTACTATTGAGGCAGCCAATTCGTACTTGTCTTCTTTTGCAACCATGAAGCACTGATTACTCATATTGAGGTTACGATCAACTACAATTCCAAATTTTTGCAAGTTGCATTGTCAAGGTAGATATTTCCCATTTTCTATCAGTCCACTAGATTTCTTTCTCCTAAGCAAGCAACTTTGCATTTGGTTTTTTAATTTCTGTTGTTTGATCCATTAATCAATAAAAAAACATTTTTCATTTCCCCCCTCCAGTATTAACTGTTCCACCCAGTTCTGTACTATTAGCAAGTTTCAAAGCTACTATCTCCAACTAGTCACTAATAAAAATGTTGAAGACTACTAGACTTAGGACCTTGCAATGCCCCATTTATACCTTTCAATACCAGAACTACTAATGAGTTCTCTTTGAGTATAATTTTCAAGCCAGGTTGTGTATCCACCTGTTGTCATGCCATCCAGCCCACACCTACTGATCAGAATAGTCTCCCTCTTGAGGGTAGACTGACACAGACTTCAACACTATTCTACAAAGCAGTAAAAACCAAATTATTCTGCAGGGGAATTGGTATTCCAGGCTAGCTATGTTTATGACACCTACGGTGTATTTAAATATATTTTTCTCACTTTTTTTGGTTTTAAGCCTAATCATATATTTATTTTAGACTGTTCTATTTTGCTATTGTGAACTACCCTTAGGATTCAGCAGTGTAGAATATAAGTAGGAGGGCAGTCCATCAATTAGTTCACTAAAATCAAGATATATTATGCCTACTGCATTCCCATACTCTATTTTGCATCCCAATTAAAAAAATAAGCTACACTGCTATATAATCCTTCCCCGAGATTTTCTATTATTCTCTACCCCACCCTCTGCATTGCTTCTATACTGTTTTTGTGATGGCATTCAACAAAAAAATGTGCATTAACTTGCAAAATCTGCAATTTGTCTAAAGCAATGGTTGGGACCTGCTAAATACCACTTGAACTGACCACAAGGTGCTCTTCTGATCATTGAATTTGCCATGCTGGCTGTTGCTGATCTAAACAAGAAATCAGAGCAAGCTGTAGAGGTAAATTTCAGGATAAGTGAAATTCAGTCACATCTGGGTAGGTCCAGAAGTGACTGGAGCAAAGTTACATAGGTTTCATTTGACCATATGTTCCCTGTGGGAGTGAATAATTTTCTACAACAAAGGTTCTGTCATCAGTGGACTGGACCAATGTCTTACTTGCTCTTTTGGGCTGCCAGATGATATGTGTTCCATTTGGGAAGTGGTACGTGCCTCTTTGGAAGGTACCAACTACCTTAAAAGGATGTGATGGTGAACCCACCTCTGAAGAGCCATATGCCTTGTTCTAATTATATCAGACAACTTCAACCATTCTCCATTTCCCCCTTTTTATGGAAGATTTTGGCCTACTGAACCTCACAACAGCATTCAATAGTATCGACCGGTAGCCCTCTGGACCACCTAGAGCAGGGCTTTTCAACCTTTTTACCGATTGTACCACTTTTAGGATATGGCAATATTCGAGTACCACCTAGCAAGGTGTCAAAAACTTGGTGACAAAAAAAAAACTTGTTCAAAGTTGCAATTGCACTGAAATGACTTATGACCATTTTTCACACTTATGACCATTGCAGCAACAGGGTCATGTGATTTATATTTGGATGCTTGGCAACTGATTCATATTTATGATGGTCACAGTGTCCCAGGGTCATGTGATCCCCTTTTGCAACCTTTTGACAAGCAAAGTCAAAGGCAGAGCTGCTGGTGGCCAAGTGCTAAGACGGGACTTCCCTTCCCTGCCTCCCTTTTTCTCATTCCCATCTCCTTCTGAAGGAAGAATTTGAACCCCCCCATATTTTTCCTCTTCCATATATTGATCAAACAAGAAAAGGCCTCCAGAGACAGAAAAGACAAGCTGCTGAGTGAACTAGCTTAAAAAGGCACTTCCCCTTTAAGAATTAGCTACTGGCTAGAAAGGAAAGTAAGGAGCCCAGCGGCACTTAAGGAAAAAAAAATGTAAGTACTGGCTGCCGGCTAAGGCAGCCTCCCCAAATGGCTCCATTCATAAGTAAAATCTGCAGCTCCAGAGGACTCTCTCACTGTAAGTCTTTGCCTGTGCTGGCTCTTTCCCTTCCCCACTACACTTGGCTACGCAGGGCTGCGTACCACCTGCCACTCATTAATGTACCACAAGTGATAGGCGTACCACAGGTTGAAAAGCCCTGATCTAGAGGGGCTGGAAAAAGGTTGAACTGGTTTACGTGAGTCCCACTCCCCCCTGAATGGGCTGTTCCTGTCAACAGTACCGAGAAAAGATGATCAGACAACTGATCTCTCTTTTGTGATGTGCCACTGGCTTCAGCTCCCCTGTTTTTCAACCATCACAGCATCCTCCGTGGTCACATGATAAAAATTTGGACACTTGGCAATTGGCACGTATTAACAGCAGTTGCAGCATCCCGGGGAGTCACGTGATCGCCATATGCAACCTTCCCAGATGGCTTCTAACAAGCAAAGTCAATGGGGGAAGCCAGATTCAGTTAATGATCACGTTTCACTTAACAGTGATTCACTTAATGCAAAAAAGGTTGTAAAATTGAGTGCAACTCACTTTAACATCCACCTTGGAAAGTGACAGCAATTCTGGTCCCAATTGTGTATATAAACTGAGGACTACCTGTACTAGTTTTTGTGGGTATTGACATGGGAATGGAAGCTTTTAAATCAAATTCTAGGTGTGAGACCTTTTGGATAGTTTTGTTAAATTGTGTTTCCATTCGGAAATTTAGCATTTATGGGCAAAAGTTTATCAGGCTACTGTAATTGCAAAAAAAGGAAAAGGACCCTGAGAAATTCTCAGATCCTTTTTTAAGTTTATCAAGATGCCAGAAAGTGCTTGTTTGTCTACTATAAAGGAAAAACAAAGCCAGAATTCCTACATTAGTACAGTTACATATCTTGAGATAACATTCAAGATTGCATCACAATGATCTTGAATGTAATAATGTGGTTAATTCAATGATCTTGAATACAAGTGGTATTCAAGATAGCAATTCAAGCTAATCAAATGGATCTATTTGATTGATTGATCAAATTTCAAAACCACCCATCTTTCTCACAGAGGGACTCTGGGTGGTATACAAATAAAATATCAAAACATAAAAAACTGTATGTAGTGAGAGTAGGGCCCACCTCATCTCTTGGTGGGGGGGAGGGGGAGAAAGTTCCAGAGGGCAGGGGCAATGGCAGAGAATGGCAAAATTCTTCAACTGATGAGGTCCACAATATTCCTTCTCTGCTTAATTGGGTGGGATAGGTTGATGTGATGGGACAAAGAAGCTGTGGCCCAAGCTGAATCAACTATTTTTCAGATAAACATTTCCAGCACTGTTAAAAATAAATTGTCCACCTCTAATAGGTATTGTTCATTAATTCCCAGAGGGAAAAAATCCGATTCCCTCAAGGTAATTTTCAGTCAAAGTAAATTTTGTTGCTGTTCAGTTGCTATGTTGTGTCAGACTCTTCACAACCCCATGGACCATAGCAAGCCAGGCCCCCATGTCCTCCACTGTCTACTGTAGTCTGCCCAAATTCATGTTCATTGCAACGCTGACACTGTCTAACCATCTCCTCCTCTGCCGTCCTCTTCTCCTTTTGCCTTCCATCTTTCCCAACATCAGGATCTTTTCTAATGAATCCTCTCTTCTCATTAAGTGGCTAAATTATCAGCTTCAGTTATCTGTCCTTCCAAAGAACAGTCAGGGTTTATTTCCTTTAGGATTGACTGATTCCAGGTAAATCACCCAATGACATGAATGCACAGCCAGGTCCTACTGGCTAAACAGCAGAGTGACATCACCCCACATACCCATGATCCCTTCCTCAGTGGGAGCAACTATTGTCCATGACTAAATCAGGATGGAAAACAGCGGCACCCCCCCCCCAAAAAAAATAGGCCTCAAAAGAACTCAGGGGGAAGAAAATAAATCAGGTGAATATTTTACAGGATGATCATTATAATGGATGAGGTGCACTGTTTGCCAGAATCAAACAAATCAATCAAACTTCCGTTTTGATCCGAAAACCAAAACTGGAGAATGGTTAGTAATTTCCTTTTCATTTATTTGTTAAATTTATTTGCCGCCCATCTTGCCATGGGGCTACTCTGGGCAGCTTACTATATTATTAGCAAGTTTCTGAATTGCTAATTGTTTTTTCAGATATCTGACAAATTTTGAAGATTTTTTTATGACAGACAAGCAGGCAAAAAGCTGTAGGATCAAGAGAGAAGAATTCTCATTTGCAAACAGCTTTTCAGCTGCCCACAAGTATTTCTGGAATCCAGTCAGACAATAAAGGGAGAATGTAGTACAGGTAGTCCTCGACTTACAATTGAGCTCAAAATTTCTGTTGCTAAGTGAGACATTTGTTAAGTGATTTTTGTTCCATTTTACGACCTTTCTTGCCACAGTTGTTTAGTGAATCACTGCAGCTCTTAAGTTAGTAACACAGCTGTTAAGTGAAACGGCCTGCCCCATTGACTTTGCTTGTCAGAAGGTCGCAAAAGGTCATTACATGACCCCGGGACACTGCAACTGTCATAAATACAAGCCAGTTTCCAAGCATCTGAAATTTTGATGTGATCGTGGAGATGCTACAATGGTCATATGTGTGAAAAACAGTCTAAGTCACTTTTTCCAGTGCCGTTGTAACTTCAAACAGTCACTAAATGAACTGTTGTAATTGAGGACTACCTGTATAAGAAAATTTTGCAATGCTTTCTACCTGGAGTTACCTTTGAAGTGTGCTTAGAAACTGCAGTTAATGAAAAATACAGCATTGCCATTATTAACCGGGATGGGATAGAGAGAATATTACATCAGTTTTGAAACAATTAAAGTTGTGACCACATTATTTCATGGTCAACTCAACGTAACAACATACTCACCCAGCCCGACAACTCCAACCTCAGCAGATAGCTTTTAAATGGTCAGGACTAATGTGCTTTTAGGGCTACTTGCTCCCAATTCTTTAATTGTGGCATGTTTTCTTTGGTATTTCTCTTTCTGAGTCATCTGATGGCATCTTCATTTTATTTTCAGTTTCAGGTGAAAACTTGCTTTCTCTCACTCACACGCATAAAAACCTCCTCCTGACAGTTTTTTTTTTTAGTTCTTGCTTTGCGTTTGTTTTTAATTTCACCCTCTACAATTTGTCTTTTACGGATTTTAAATCATCTGGGAGACTGAATACTCCCTCCTTATTTGCTCCAGAAAGTTGAGGGACTGGATGCATTAGGGTTTAGGTCCTGTCCTGCAAGTGGAATTTTTTTCACAGGACGTAAACGTAGCCCATGACATTACATGAACGCTGTTTCCGAGTGCAAGCCTCTCTGCAAGCCATAACTGAAAAGCGGCCATCAGATGACTAAGAATAATGAAATGGGATATGCTGGAGAATGCCATGGATTGGTGAAGCTCCCGGGACAACTGGTAGGAATGACGTAGCCGTGAACACTAAATCTACTGTACACTAAGAATCTATCTCTTTGTTTACACTGCGGCATTTGTGCCAACTCATTCCCCAATGACTTCTTTTAAGATCCAGATGTTAAAAGGAAGCAAGAGTTGGGAAAAGTACTAGGTGAGCTATCCAGGTTTGGGAAGCGTGCCAAATACAAGCAGATGCTGATGCAACAACACAGCTTTACTATGCAACATCTTCCCTTTTTTCTTTGACCATTCCTCCACCTGGCAATTGAGATGTAAGAATGGGCAGCAGAGAAGACAAGCATTTCTCCCAGCAAGTGTCTTAAGGGAAGATACCATTTTAGCAAGCTCATTATGACTGGAAGGAAGATACTACACATTTCAATTCTACAGTACAGGTAGCCCTCAACCTACAACCACAACTGAGCTGAAAATTTATGTTGCTAAGCAAGATATTTGTTAAGCAAGGACCTTTCTTGCCACGTTGTTGTTAACTGAATCATGGCAGTTGTTAAGTTGGATTACGTGAATCTGGCATACCCATTGACATTGTTTGTCAGAAGGTTGCAAAAGGTGAACACGTGATCCTGGGACACTTTGACCGTCATAAATGTGAGTCAGTTGCCAACTGCCTGACCATGGGGATGCTGCAACGGTTGCAAGTATGAAAAAAATGGTCACAGGTCACTTCCAACAACTTATGCTGTAATAAGTGTTTGGGTCTTTAGGGTGCCATAAGACTAGCTGCCATTTTTGTTGCTAAAGGCCAATACAGCTGCCCCTCTGGACCTAATGAAAAATATCTCTCCACATATAATAATTGAGGACACAATGAATACAGATAGTTCTAACATACAATCACTCATGTGATAACCATTCAAAATTACAACAGCACTGAAAAAAGTAACTTAGGACTGGTCCTCATACTTATGACCACTGCAGCAGCTCCACAGTTGCATGATCAAAATTTGGCCACTTGACAACCAGCATATATTTATCCCGGTTGCAGCATCCTAGGCTATGGTGATCACCATTTGCGGCCTTCTCTGATGGCTTCTGACAAACAATGTCAAAGGGGAAGCTTAACAACCAAATGATTCACTTAATAAATTCAATGATTCGTTTAACTACTGTGGCAAAAAGGTCATAAAATCAGGCGCAACTCATTTAACAACCGTTTTGCTTAGCAATGGATATTCTGTTCCCAACTGTGGTGGTAAGTTGAAGACGACCAGGAAATGGCATCTACCCAGTGCTTCAACCATTTGAGTTCTTTCCCACCGGATAAGAGTTGCAGATATTACCATCCTGTTATAGCTAGAGAGGACATTTCCCCCAGGAAGTAATGTTAACTGAGATCAGCAAATTTCCATTTTAAGCTAATCTCTTTGGTGGTTAGGTACATTGTTCCAAATCTTTGGGTTTGATCTTCCTTCTTTGTCTCTCTGCTAACAATTCTGGAAGAAGGTATTTATTTTGCAGGATTTTGACCCTTCTTTGGTTATCTTTATCAAGCAACATGGCTTTGCATATGGTACCAGCTAAAGAGAAGAATCATTAAGATCAGGGTTCAATTAACCACATTCCACAGCTGAAAAACTAACAGAAATCTAGGAACTCAGAACGGAAAGAAAAACCAATGCAAGCATGTTGCATGCAAACTAACTTTAATTCCCAAACTCTAGGCTTGCACATTTCTAAAGTTAAATTTCATCAAAACCCACTGTCAACTTTGAAAATGGAATTTCCAAGCCTCGGAGTTCTGCTTTATTTGTCTCTGTCTGTCGGGACCACGACAGCCACAGGTTTCTTATACTGAAGAAAATGCATTCAAGACTGAATTCTTAAATTCTGAAACCAAATAGGAGGTCCAGTTGCACCTCTGACATCAAACTCGGAGCAAAAAAGTCTGCAAAGTGGTCAATTAAATATGAAAAGCATTACAGCATGTCATCTCCCTTTTCTGTATTCCCAGCCCCTAGTGTTCAAAGATAGACAGCTTCTGAACACAGAAATTTATCATGGCTAATACATGACTTAACTTGCTTACTGCTAACCTCTGCAAGTGGCCCCAATCATATTGTAAAAGACTTGCTAGATCAGTACAAAATTTCAGTGACCTCAGAAACTCTGGCCAGTCTGATGCTCTTCCAAAGTATACAAGCAAGACAAGAAGGCACCACTTTGCTTCCAGTGATTACTCTAATAACGTATTGTATTATGGCTAGAGAAAACCATGGTCTTCAACTTCCATGGCTAATTAATAGGTACGAGTTATAGCCTGGAAAAACTAGGCACAGCAGACTGCCCTTCAATGTTATAACACACAACATATATACTTTGTCTTTTTAAAGAAATCTAAATGCTTACATTACTAACAAACCCTACAAACTATTTTGCCCGTCATCTCAGCCCACCCATAGGAAATCTGTGAAATTCAGGAGGTACGGGACACCCTCTGCCATTTATTTATTAAATTTATATGCTGCCCATTTCACTGTCAAGTGCCTCCATGTGTCACTGGATGATTACTAGGTTCTCCCCCCCCAATTCCAAGTATCACCCCCCCCCAAACATCCACACCTTTCATACACATGTTGCTCATTCATTTTACATTGGGTTGGCTTAGCAACCATCTGTATTCATCTTTTCTGCATTAAGAGAAATCTCCTGGAGGAAACTTGAGTTAATTTGGGAACAAATCCTGCAAATGATGGTAAAAGAGGCTTCTAAACTGATTCAGAACAATGAATCTATGTTCCCAGGGAATAAAAATGGGTGCAGTCAGACTTACTTCCAATGAAATATTCAGATACACTGTCACTATATGTTGATGTTCTATAATGGCTGTCAACACTCTCTTCATGATCCCCCCCCCCGTCATTTAAATCAGAGGCATCTGTTTTGCTATGTCCTGCAAGAAAAACCCTGGTGCCAATTCTTTCCTCAGTGGCCATTTATTATTTTAATATAGGAAGGAGACCATGTTGCATTTGTAATTTTAGAAACTTAAATAAAGGGGTCCTTCAAGACTTTGAAAAAGATGTGGACATGGCTGGGAATGGGAGTATTTCCCCTATAACGAGAGGAAAGTTTTGTCCGAGTGCTATCTCTAAGACATTGCAATTCTATTAAACTTCAGTGGAATATTTAAAAAATGCAAGGGGTTTAGGAGAGGAACACCCACAACCGTCCTGGAAGGAAGGGAGGGGACAAGCATCCAGGAAGGGGTGGGGCAAGAAAGGGGGAACTACAAGGTCGGCCAGACTCCTGGGGGAAACTTGCAACACCCCCTTTTTACGCATGTTTAAAGTGAAGGCAAAATAATACGTGAACAGGACCGGGACGGGAAAAGACTTTTACTTTGACATCAGATTCTTTCCGGCTGCAAACCAGATTAAGGGCCAGAAGAAAACACCGATGTCCCCTTAAGGTTCCTGCCCCTCCCCCGCTCTAAAGGCTGCTTCCCCCCCCACCTCTCAAACTCCCCGAGAGCTGCCTCCGCGATCTCTTCTCCAGGGCCATCTCTGGAACACAGGACACCATTGTCCAAAGTGAACCCCCGTTTAAGCCCTTCGCCGGCCTCCGCCAAATGAAACAGCCCCTAAAACTCACACCTCATTTATGCAACAAAAGAGCGGACGGAGACACGAGGGCTCGTCTCTTAACACCGCGACTTTATAAAGCAAAAAAAAGGGGGGGGGATCCCCACTCCTTTTTCCCTCTGCCCCCCCCATCTTAACTCTACATTCGCTTCCCAAGCGTGTGATGGTGGAAGAGGAAGCAAGCACGGCCAGCAAAAGAGGGAAGGGGGGGGGAAGGGAGGCAGCTATTACAACTTTCCGAAACAAATGTTGCCCCCCCCCACTAGCAAAAGGCCGGCGGCTACCAATCCAACAGTACTTGGATCACCCCACGCTATGCTGCGTTTTGCGGAGGGGGTTTGTTTTGGAATGAAAAAGTTTTTTTAAAAAAAAATAAACATTATTTAGAAGAGCGAGGGAGGAAGAGAGGACAAACCACCTCCAGAGATCATCGCTTCTGCTCCCCCCCTCCCACTCCGACTCTCCTATCCTCCATTAAGTAAACCAGAATCAACTTCCTTGGAGTTTTACGTTTCGAAAGCCATAGAATACAAGCTCTTTGGGGGCCTTTAACCTCGGCGACTACGCAGACGACAGCAGAAGCCCCACCGCCACATTTCACCCCACTCTCAACTTGTGTGTGTGTGTGTGGGGGGAAGGCTTTAGGGTTGCCGATTACTGCAAACCGAACTTGGAGCGGCCTTACGCCGAGGCTTTTTGACGCAGGTTCCACCCCCCGTTTCATTAAAAAAAAAAAAAAAAAAAAAAACTTTGAAAAGGATGCACTTACAAAACTGCTGGCTCGCGATCCTCTAGGGAGAAAAAGATCCCGTCCTCTAGAATCCTCTTCCTTCCTCCCCCCCACCTCGTCCTCCACAATCGTGGGGAAGGGGGGGATGTGCAAGAAGCCTCCTCTTTTAAACCAGCCGGCTAGATTCCTTCTTCCTTCTGATCCTGCCGCTCCATCGCCCCCTCCCTTTACCAAATGCGCTTCTTACACGTGCAGTCGGTCGGAAGAGCATGCGCGCACACGGTGCCTTATTCACTTGGGTTGTTCCCTCCTCCTCCCGGTCAAGCTATTAATTAGATTGCATTGGCAAAAATTCTCCTCCTCCTCCTCCTCCTCCCCACCCCTTTTATTTGGCGTAAAATGGAACAGTTGGGGGCGGGGAGAGAGAGAGAGAGAGAGAGAGGTAACAGTTGGTACAGTTGGACCTGTAACTAGGCGAGGGTTAAAGAAATCGGCGTCGGAAGGCCGGCCCGAAGATTGGAGAACGGGGAGCTGATGATGCAGCAAAGCCCCCCCCCTTTCTTTACGCGGCAGTTTGGGGCCACGTGGAGAGGCCGGACTAATAGGGCTCACGCAACGAACGAAGCCCGCTCTTGTGGGGTCGGAAACATGGGGGGGGGCTTCCTTCCACGTGTTGGGGTGCGCAGCTCCCACCTAGGAGAGGCAGCGGCGGCGGCGGTGGCTGTTATATCCGGTCCTGCTGAGCCTCCTGGAAGGAGGAGGAGGAGGAGGAGCACCCGCCGTCAAGCCCGGGCAGGGCGGTGCTTCCGAGGGCGCTCGATTGTCCAGGATGGCCTCGTCGAGGGAAGAGCGAAGCAGGGCTTGCATCCCGCGCGGCCTAGTAGAGCCTATTGGCCGTACCGAGAATGCGTCGCTTCTCCGAGCGTTTCTTACAGGAGCGCAACGGACTTGGCTACTCGTGCTCGGGTTAAAAGAGGGATTTCTTGCCTTCGTCAAGCGTTTGTCGGATTACCGGCTGCAAAGACTGAAACGGCAGCCTCTCCGGAACGACCCACCACCCAAAAGCTGCAAACTCTTGAACGAACTTTGCAAATTTTTTGGAACTCTTCGTCAGGCTAGATCACTCTTAAGTACTCTTCCCGGGTTGGGATCTTTGCCGTGTTATTATGGATGGTGGGTTTCCCCCCACCCTCCAGTTGTGTATTATTTTAATTTTCTTAAGACACTGGCATTTTTATTCTAGGAATGGTGAGGACGGCAACCGACATAGACATTGCTTATTTAACTCCATTAGTGCATCTATTTCACACCTTGAATGGTTAAGTCTCATAATTTGCAGGCTATGAATGTTAACTGGCACTTTTTGGGTTCATGACAGCGAATGCTGCCCGTAATCTGCATTCACATTTTACAAAAGTGCCCCCAAATCCTTCGAGCAGTATTCCAGTGGAGACAGACCTGTAGGTTTGTATGGCACATCTTTTTTTAAAAAAAAAACTCTTAGGGTTAAAAAATATTGCATAATCTTTCTTTTGACCATAAGAGTAGTAAGATTGTTTCCTACACCTTCATTTGATTCATGTATTCTTAAATTTGCAATAGTGGTGAATATTTGTAGCTCAGGTGTAGGTGGGTTGGTTTCCGAACGTTTGGTTACCAAGCTAGGTAACCTCTTCAGCGGAGTTTAGGGCATGTCAGTGTTCTTCTGTGTCTAAGGGCTTCAGGTGTGGGTGTGTCAAGTGAGGGTCGTGACACACCCACACCTGAAGCCCTTATAAAGACAAGACCGCTGGCACTGACATCCCCTAAGCCAGGGGTAGGCAACCTTGGCTCTTTTATGACTTGTGGACTTCAATACCCAGAATTTCTGAACCAGCCATGCTGACTCCAGAATTCTGGGAGTTGAAGTCCACAAGTCATAAAAGAGCCAAGGCTGCCTACCCCTGCCCTAAGCTCTGCTGAAGATGTTACCTAGCCTGGTAACGAAACGTTCGGAAACCAACCCACAAGCTCAGAGAACAAACCTTCATATTCTTAAGTGGCGCTTCTGCATTAGAATGGCAGATAGTGTAGAATATTAGTGTTTCATAAGTAAATTTGAAGTAAAAAATTCCTTCCTGAAAAGGGTGAAGGAAAATGGAATGTTATTAAAATGGGATTTTGTTTTCTCTAAAGTATACAGGTGGTTTGCATGCAGGCATCCTGAACCGCTTTCCATCACATTTGTCTAGAACAATGTCACACGTTTTTGACGTTTTCTGCCATTTTGAGATACCATTGTCCATCGAACCTACAGGTAGTCCTTGACTTACGACCATAATTGAGCCCAACATTTCTGTCATTTGTTAAGTGAGTTTTGCCCCATTTTACAACCTTTCTTCCCATAGTTGTTCAGTGAATCACTGCAGTTGTTTAGCAACATGTTTGTTAAGTGAATTTGGCTTCCCCATTGACTTTCCTGGTCAGAAAGTCACAAAAGGTGACCACATGACCCCAGGACACTGCAACCGTCATAAATATGAATCGGTTGCCAAGCGCCGGAATTTTGATCACATGACCATGGAGACGCTGCAACCAATGTGTGAAAAATGGTCATAAGTCACTTTTTCAGTGCTGTTGTAACTTTGAACGGTCACTAAATGAACTGTTTTAAGTCGAGGACTACTTGTATCAGAAAATAAATACAATGCCTTTCAAAAGCAAACTGCCAAGCAGGATGAAGTCCTAGTGACAGGAAACTGTACCCTTAAATCTGTTGAGAGAAATTCTGCAAAACATGGTCCTTCCAGGAAGAATTTGCCATGCCTTTGAAAGATGGAGGAAGGCACAATTGGATCAGCTATAATGGATTTAGTGGTAATCAAAAGGGGAGAACAGAGGACATGGAAGGAGCAGGAACGTTATGGACGAGTCACTGTGTTAATGCTGGAGTTCTTGATTTGAAAAGAATGCAAAATTAACCACATCTTGGAATGTCAAGAACTTGATTGTAGGCACTCCCAAGTATTCATTAGATTCCACACGAATCAGGTAATAGGAAAGGGAGCTGAAGGTGGATGGACATTTCTAATAAGAGATTTAAAAAAAAACAGTTGCAAAAAGTAAAATGGGTGGTGGTACTGATAAATAGACTTGTTGAAGTTGCCAGATTTTTTTTAAAGCACATGTCGGAAAATGCAAGAATCCCAAGTCACAATATATAGACAGGTAATATAGAACTGCAGAGCTCATGTAAATACAATAATTATCAGAATGTGCTAAAGTTAGTAAAGGATGCTAAAAATAACAAAGGGCTTCCTTAGATATGTTCAAACTAAAATAAAATTGGTATACCAACTCAATGAAGGCAAAATGTTTTAACAGGATTGAAAGAAATGACAAAAGCTAATTAGTCATCAACTAAAAAAATGTGTTTCATCATAAAATTGTGATAAACAAGGCCAGAACTGAAGTTTGCAACGGACAGAAATCTGATCAGAAAATATTTGTTTAATTAATGTAATTATCCGGGATCAGAATTGCCTCAGTTTGAATCATTAAAGAATGTCTTTAAAGTGAAATATTAGGAAATTGGAGGAAAACTAATGTCCCAGCCTTCAAAAGCAAGATTCCCAGATTAAATCTTATCTTATTTTTGATTACTTTTCTTGACCGTCAGAATACTACAGCTATATCTTGATTTCAACAAAGCCGTTGACAAAATATCCTGAGGTCTTGATTAACAAACTAGTTAAGCACAGGTAGTCCTTGGCTTAGATCCATTTGTTCAGGTACTGTTTGAACTTGCAACAGTGCACAGCCAGTCCTCACAATTCCCACTGTTGCAGTGTCCCTATGGTCATGTGATCGTGATCTGGGTGCATGGTGCTCGGTTTGCAGTTTATGATACTGCAGTGAGCTGCAATTATACGATTGTGATTTCCAGTGTCCCCTGCCAGTTTCCCATGAGCAAAATCAATGGGGAAGCTGGCAGGAAGTTGTAGTTGTGCGAGGTCTTTGCTTAACAATTTGAATTCGAATAGAATAGAGCTGGGAGGGACCTTGGCGGTCTTCTAGTCCAGCCCCCTGCTCAAGCAGGAGAACCTATACCATCTCAGATAAGTGACTGTCTAGTCCATGGGTAGGCAACCTTGGAGTAGGCAACCTTGGCTCTTTTATGACTCGTGGACTTCAACTCCCAGAATTCCTGAGCTAGCCATGCTGAGGGGAAAGGGAGAGGTTTCCAAGCTGAGCCATGCTGGCTCAGGAATTCTGGGAGTTGAAGTCCACGAGTCATAAAAGAGCCAAGGTTGCCTACCCCTGGTCTAGTCTCTTCTTAAAAACCTCCAGTGATGGAGCGCCCACAATTTCTGGAGGCAAGCTGTTCCACTGGTTAATTATCCTCACTGTCAGGAAGTTTCTCCTTAATTCCAGGTTGCTTCTCTCTCTGGTCAGTTTCCAACCATTGTTTCTTGTCCTGCCCTCTGGAGCTTTGGAGAATAGTTTGACCCTCTCTTCTTTGTGGCAGCCCCTCAAATACTGGAACACTGCTATCATGTCACTCCTATTTCTTCTTTACTTTAGACTAGCCAAGCCCATGTCCTGCAGCCGTTCTTCATGTTTTAGTCTCCAGGCCTTGGATCATCTTAGTTGCTCTTCTCTGAACGTTTTCCAAAGTCTCAACATCTTTTTTGTAGTATGGTGACCAAAATTGGTTGCAGTATTCCAGGTGTGGTCTTATTAGGGTTTTATAAAATGGTACTAATACTTCACGTGATCTTGATTCTATGCCTTTGTTTATACAACCATGACAAGCAGGGACTGCTGCAGTTGCAAGCAGTGTGGTCACCTGATGCTGTGTTTTACGACTGCATCAGTAATGGCAATTTCAGTCCTGATTGTCGTTAATGGAGGCTAGTTTGGATACAGTAAGGCAGTTAAGTGGATACATAGCTGTTTGAAAATTGTATTTAAATAGTGATCAATGGAACCCCATAAAATTGAAGAAGGGTATTAAGTAAATACCACAAGGATCAGTCCTGGATTTTCTCTTGATTATTTATATTAATGATTTGAATGAAAACGTGAAGGAAATGTTTATGAAAATTATATGTGACAAGTATATATCTCTGTGAGGGAGATGGGTGGTTAAGAAGTTTGAAATAGAAATAAGTTTGGGTAGGATAGCTATTAAGTCAAGAAATAGAATTCAAAACCTTGAACTAGCTGGCATTATCAGAATGAAATTTAATAGGAACATGTGCAGTACCGAGTAGAAGTCAAAAGAATGAAACCTCATTTTATTGAACCAATTGGTGGAATTGGTTCCACCAGATTTTATTGAGGAATATTCATTGAAGAATAGGGCATCTTGGGGATTTCTGTCATGCAAATCAGGAAAGTAGATTCTAACTGAAATTTAGAAAGAACTTCCTAACAGCAAGAGCAATTCCTTAGTGGAACCAGCAACCCAGCAAAACGTTATTCAGTGGAGGCTCCATATCTTCCTGTTCTGGATGCTTTAATTTGGATTCCCGCACTGAGCACAGGGTTGGACCTGATCGTCTAAATCCGAGATGGGGAACTATGGCCCCTTTATGACTTGTGGACTTCAGCTCCCAGAATTCCTGAGGCAGCATGGCTGGCTCAGGAATTCTGCGAGTTGAAGTCCACAAGTCATAAAAGAGCTGTAGATCCCCACCCCTGGTCTAAATGATCCCAACTTGGTGATTCTAATTAATGAAAGTCAAATTTAACAAGAGACCCATGTTGGAAGAGAATTCAGGTTCTAGCAGATGGAAGAAACCAAAGCCTACAGAATAAATATGCTAGTTAACTTGGAATACAGAATGGATATTTTACTTGGACTTAATCCAAGGTTTCGTTCCTAATATCTCTAGTTTAAAGAAATGAGGAATTTGAAGAATTATTGTGACACATTGTATTAGACTATGAGAAAATGAATCAGGATCTATTGTGATGTGCAGTCTTTCAGCACTGGTTCTGGCTCTCAATTACTTTTTTTCCTTTCTGAAAATGTCAATTGAATTTTTAAAAATGGATGGGAAATATCAGCTGAATTATATACAAAAGGTTTAAGTTCTGGAATTGAAAAGAAATTTCTAGATAAAGTACGTGCTAACAATTCTGTCCTTTCGAGATACTATTTTCTGTCTGGGTCTGGTTAGTGGACCTGAGGGTTCAAGTAAAAAATAAAAAATCACAATTGTGCCTGTGCCCTCGAAGACTATAAATGCTAGTGGTCCAACTTATTAAGACACCTTTTGAAATTCAGATTTGCTACATATTAGCTTTTACTGTTCAAATCTCACTCAGAAAATCTTACACTTTTTAAAAGAATAGAAATTTAGAAATTCCTTGTCTCAGAAGAATCCATGGTGTGATTGTGCTTTATAATAAAAGGCTCAAACCCAGGGCACTGACTCAAAACAAGGTAACAAATGACAACTTCTGAGTGCCAGTGATTTCTACTTTGGGAATGAGTGAATGCTGAGGACTAGTCCAATACCAAGATGTTAGCATAAATTAATCAAAAGGAAATGAGTCTTGGAACAGTTAATTATACAGAGGTGTAACAAATATTCTTTATAATTAATACTTCGAATGTTTAGTTATCACAGCAGTCTCTTCATCCAATATTTTCTACATTAGGTTGCTCTGTCTTTCAGCTACATTTCCCCCCATCTTTATTATCAGGATTTCTTTTAAGATGCTGGGGATAGTACATGAAACTTCTTGGATGTCAAGTCAAAGCCAGTCTCCAAAACTGAATGCTGACCCTTTCTAGGTTTTCCATTGATAACTAACCTGAGCTTCCTTTATTATATATTTTTTGATTAATTTATTTAAAAAGCCATTAATAATTTATTCCCTATCTTGATTTGTTAAATGATTTCTTTTCTAGCATCTAAAGCAAGAACAGTACTAAAAAGCAAAAAAACATGTGATATGACTATTTTTTAATGAACATACTGAACGAGATCCAAAATCATTGAAGACTTGTAATTTAATTGGTCCTAAGCCTTAAAATG
Organism: Azemiops feae; assembly: GCA_023970755.1. Taxonomy (NCBI): domain Eukaryota; kingdom Metazoa; phylum Chordata; class Lepidosauria; order Squamata; family Viperidae; genus Azemiops; species Azemiops feae. The sequence continues at coordinate 105,897 of JALGBA010000907.1, read as the reverse complement.
TCTGCCAGCATTCCAAGGTCCCTGAAGTGTCAAATCCTAGGGCATGTCCCTAACATGACATCATATTTGAAGATACAGGAGAGCATCAGCTGGGTTCTGTTAATTACACTCCCTTGTGGAACAGCAAGATAGTTCCAGAGGGAAAAGGCTATCTGTTCTATTTTCGCCTAGGGAAAATGAACAGAGATGGACTTGTTTTGTCCTTTAGTGCAGCAACTGCACCAATTCCTTGAAGGTTAAATTCAACAGACGGATAAATGTATCATAGACAATTTCCAGTCCTACTCATTTGGTGCAATGCATAATATTTCAAATCCTAAAATCCTTGAAACTGAGGTGGAGCAGGGAATGAATCTCATGCCATAATCTTTGCTGTTCCTGAATTTCATGAAACAACTGGACCACTTATGCCCAGCTGGGTCATCATTTCAGATGTTATTTCCTTACCTAAACAGAAAAACAGAATGACAAGTGGGCAAAAAAGCAGTGCCTGGTGGTGCTTGGGAGTGTGTGAGAGATGTGGTATGAATCACTGATGGCATGCTGGGGATAGGGATGGTGCAGATGAGGAAGAGTGCATGGGGATGTGCAGAAAGTGCCATATGGGTTGGGGAGGGCCCACAGGGTGGTGCTGGTATGTGCCAGGAAGGATGCACGGGGATTCCTTCTTCCCTTTTCCTCATTCCCTTTCTCTCTATTCTTTCCTTCCTTCCCTCTTCACTTCCCAGCAGGCAAGTGAGCGGCTGCTGCTGGGTGGGTGGGTGAATGAGTGAGGGATTGTGACAGCAGCTGGGAAACTGTCATGTTCAAGATGAGGATCATGTGACCACAGCAGCAGCCTGAAGCAGCTACAACTTCCCCAGATTTCATTCCTTGAAGAGTCACAAGTCCTGGGTTTTGGGCGGAATCTGTACATTAGCCCATTTGAGGTACCTTGGTTCAAAATGTTTTGCTCTATGGAGCACCATTTTGCCTTGTTAAAGGTTATAGAAATGAGACTTAGTAGTACCGGTATATAGATTGCGTAATGCAAAGAGATAGTTAAAATATAGGATGCTTGATTGGCAACTGGATTTAACCTTTATTTGAAATGAAAGGACATCAGCATGGTTGATCAATATCTGCTGCAGCTACTCAGTGAATATACACACTAGGATAAGATAGCAGGCTAGTTTGTGCCTCAATGCCTTATGCATAGCAATAGCACTTAGACTTATATACCGCTTCATAGTGCTTTACAGAATCAGCCTATTGCCCCCAACAAACTGGGTCCTTATTTTACTGACCTGAGGATGGAAGGCTGAGTCAACCTTCAGCCGGCAAGGATCAAATTCCTGGCAATGGACAGAGTTAGCCTGCAATATTGAATTCTGAGCACTGTGCCACCACAGCTCTATAGCCAGGTAACTTATGAATATAGCCAAATACATTCACCAAACCATCATGAATCAAGACAGGATATGTGTCTTTAACCCCAATTCTCAGAGCACACAACAAAAGCCTCTCTTTGAGATACTGCTTTCAAAGCAAATTATTTGCAGAGGCTTTATCAAGGTTTTTGAGAAAGTTTTATTATTGCACATAGTACATACAGATCTGTAGTCCTTTTGCTGAATTTGAGAACAGCTGATTACTAGGAGCATCAGAAGTAGATTTAATTTTATCTCAAAATGTATTCCTCTTACCTTTTCCTACATCAGTGAATGCATTCAGAGAACACATTAAATCATGGTCAGATTAATCAGGGTTTATTGACTAAGATATATAGTTGATCCATGCAGCAAACTAAGTCACAAGCAAGCAAACCACATTTTAACATTTTGTGTGAACCCAATTACTGCCTCCTGCTCTCATTTGCTACAGGAAACAAAATACTATATATTGAAAATCCTTCTGCAGTGGTACAAAACCATCTTCCCTTTAACTTAAAAAAATATCCTGAGAGAAGCAATTGTTTTGGAAAGCCACCACAATTTTCTGAAGCTATGTTGCTCAGTGTGTAGAAAACGAGGGTCAAGCTCAGATAAAAGCTAAGAAATACTTCTGAAAAACAAAATTTATGAAAATGCACCAAGATTTTATGACAGGCAAGTTCTAATGTTCAGTGTTGACCCCAGAAGAGGGTACTTTTCATTAAAATTTATTTGCTACCCATCTCGCAGTAGAATGATTTGAAACTACCCAGACAACACAATTACTCAGGGTTAATTGAGCCACGGGTTTCCCCAAACCCAGTTCTGGTTTCATAGAGCTACTGAGCCATAAAGTATTGGCATGGGCTAAGAGCTGAAGAATCAGAGATTTGCGTGAGGAAAAGCTATCCATGTTAAGAGTTCTAAGAGCTGACACTGATTTGATGGCACGTAATTGAGTTTGCATACCACATTAGGCCAAATGTCTGCTCCCTGTCTTATGAGGAATACAGGTAGTCCCAACTTACAACCATAATTGGGACCGGAATTTCCGTGGCTAAGTGGTGTGATTGTAAAGTGTGATGTCACGTGACCGCATCGCTTAGCAATTGTTGTAACTCCAGACATGCAGTTCTCTTTTAAGTGGGAAGTGGAGAGAGTCCCAAGTGAAGAGTATGGGGGACTGCAGGGGATGGGGAGGGCCCAGTACAGACTCTGAACAAGTGGGGGAGGGGGCTGTAATGCAACAGGAACTCAGGAAGTCTGGGAAAAGAATAGTCTGCAGCTCAGGAGTTTCTTGGTGTGCTGCAAGAAGCCCGAGCTGCTGTGAAGCAGCATGGTGCGAAACAGCCACCCAGGAAGCCCCAGCCACCCTGCATCCAAGCCCCTTACTGCCCTGCAGTCCATCAACCCAGCTGACCTTTGCCATCTTATTCCTGCTGTGCCTGTCCTGGCCGCTGGCCACATGAGGCCATCTTTCCCGGGACTCACGAGAACAGGCGCACGATTTGGAGAGTGGCGCAAACAGCCTCTGGAAGAAGGCCTGGCGTGGTCAGCAGCTGCTTCACACAGGCCAGGCTTGGTGCACCTCATTACCGGTAGCAGTGGGAGGAAGATGGTGAAAGTCAGCTGGGTGTGACAGGGATGATGGAGCAGAGGCCCACAGGGGCAACTGCTGAAGCCCTGGGCCTCTGCTTCAGCCCCAGCCCCCATTACTGCCTCCAAGGACTACTGCCAAAAGGGCACAGATGGGGGGAGATAGCAGATGGGGGCAGTTGAAGCACCCGTTGTCCTGTGGGCAAGGCACCTTAGTTTGATCACGTGACTGTGGGGACACTTGCTACTTCAGGGAATGTCGTAAGTCACTTTTTTCAGTGCTGTCGTATCTTCAGTCATTGAAAGAATGGTCATAGGTCGAGAACTACATGTTTGTACAAACTGAGATGACCACTTCTTCAACTATGAAAGCAGATGGACTTGAAGCAGACTAATATGCTAATTCTACATATAATGCTGAGCCATGGCCATAAGCACGAATTATAAGTGTGCATTTTCAGAAAAATCAATTCTTACAACTACTCTATTCGTACTTCAAAACTTTCAAAGGAACAGCCTGCCAAGTGGAATGCTAACAAAAAACCGGAGTGGATTTTCCCTTTAGGATATGTTTAAGGACAGAAATAGCAAGGATTACATCACCTGCTTTCCTGAATACTAATGTGTCTCTAGACAAACCCTATGCTATGGTCAGAAATTATACATACATTTTGGCAGCCAGGAAATGATACAGGTATATCTATTTGTTTTGTCCACAGTGGTAACTCTAGCCTTCCTTACAAATCAGAATACTCAGAAAATAGACCAGATATTGTATACTTGAATATTTCACCACCTCTGGTGTGTTAAAATAAAAGTAGCAACCACATACTTAGGCTAGGGACATAAGTATGCATCAGGTCATAGCCTAAATCCAGTATTGAAAGTAATAATAGAAACCTGGAACAAAATGTTGTGATGATCTTCACCCTATAACAGTGAGGGAGCTAAGCAGGTATCCAGCTGCCGAATATCAAACTTCCCTCCCTGCCCAATACGGTTTCATTTTTTCCTTCTGACTTTCAATATCCCTCAAATCTTGGAAGGCACTGTGCACAAATTAACCTGGGTATGTGTGTCCTTTTTGGCTTCCTCTCCCAAATTCTATTCTGATATATCTCAAGGTTTAAATCAGCAATCTCCCTCAGCAGCTCAAGATCGATTCTCTAGCAAAAGTTAATGTTTATAAGAAATCACGATACAGGTAGCCGACTTACAACAGTTCATTTAGTGACCATTCGAAGCTACAACATCACTGAAAAAGCGAATGATATGTGACCGTTTTTCACACTTGCAGCATCCCCATGGTCACATGATCAAAATTTGAATGTTTGGCAAGTGGTTCATCGTTATGACATTTGCAGTGTCCCAGGATCATGTGATTGCTTTTTGCGATCGTCTGACAAGCAACGTCAATGGGGAAGGCAGATTCACTTAACAACCATGTTAATAACTTAACATCCACAGTGTTTCACTTACCAAGTGTGGCAAGAAAGGTCATAAAATGGGGCAAAATTCACTTAACTGACTCACTTAGCAACATAAATTTTAGGGTCAATTGTGGTCGTAAATTGAGGACTACCTGTACTAAGATGCATAAAAATAAGTCTTTCAGAATCATTGTAACGTACTCTAATACTCTATAATACTCTAATCTAGAAATTGTATCTAGATTACATGGACAACTGAACAACGTGCTATATAATGTTAATCTAGTACAGGGGTCCCCAACCCCCCGTCCGCGGACCGCCACTGGTCCGCAGCATGCCAGCAAGCAGGCCGCACAGACAAGCAAAGCTCCATCCTCGGGATGCAGGCAGTATTCAAAACCACACCCCCTCTGGTCCGTGGAAGAATCTTTCTCCATGGCGCTAGTCCCTGGTGCCCAAAAGGTTGGGGATCTCTGATCTAGTACATCTTTGATCTTTCTAATATAGTAAAAGGAAAGATCTGATGCGTGGAATCTTATTATTTTTTTAAATCCAAACATTTAAAATTTGAAAAATTACCTGCTTAGTTATTAACATTCTTAATTAAAAGGGGACTTGCGTGAGAGGATTATTAATGTAACAAATGAATGCCGAGGCAGCAAAAAATGCACTGTGATTGAGAAGGAGCCAGTGACCTAATTCAATTAGTACACGTGAGAGATGATGGAAGAGTGGATTAAGGGGAAAATGTTGGGCTCAAAGTCTCATACTGACAATTAAATTAAAAGAAAAACCCTAGTGAAAGATACATAAACAGAAGCATCCTAATGAACTGAGTTTGGCCGAGGTTGGAAGTTCAACATGATCTAGTAAATTAGGAGGCAAGAATTCCATCTGGGCCAACACTTTCAGAAGTTCTGGAATTAACCCCTGATGCAAGTCAATATTTCAGTCTAATCTCCATTTCAAAAATAGGAACAGAAAGATTTTAAAATAATTTTTATACCATTTTTGTCGCAGTGAGCAGTCTTTGTTGGATATGTTCACCGCCTTGAGTTATTTGTAAAAACAATAATAGTAAGATATAAATAAAATTGACATTCAAAAGAGCACATGATCCAAAGAATCACTTCCTAAACTAGGCATGTTTAGTTTCTCCTAAGCAACTAAACCTGAGTTATTTTAAAGCTTGTTAAGATGCCTTTTGCAATATATACTTATAAAACTGTTAGGAGTTTTGTATGAACACTGATTTCGCAAATCCTAAGGGAAAAAAGGCCATAGAAAAGTGGTTTGCACCTAGTAGTATGCTAATAAACGCATAATCGCCAGCTTTCCTACTGGTATCTCCATTGCTGCTGCCATGCCGTGAGACACCAGATACCCGACTAGCATGCTAGGCATTGTGGCTCAGCTCTTAACAATTGGCTCTTGTGATCTAGTACAAGCCAGCTCTAGCAGTGCTTGTATCCGTTCTAGGAAAACAAAATTCAGAACAGTTACAGAAAAAAACTAAAGTAATTGGAACTGTCAAGAAGTTACGCAGTTAGACTGCCCCTTTTCTCTATTCCTTTTTTTCCATTTGTTTTTAAATTTCATTCTTGCACCCAAATTTCATTTTCTGACAACAGTTAATCTGATGCATACTTTATCAGAATGTGTTTCAAATCATTAGGACTGAATGGTAGATTAATTTGAGAAATGGTTTAACTAGATACGGTAAAACAGGGGTGTCAAACTGCCGGCCCGCGGGCCGGATGCGTCATGGCAAAACCGCGCCCATCCCATTGCCGGCAATGGAAAAAAGTCACGATATGTCGTGACACGTCACGTGACGTTGTGAGTTTGACACCCCTACGATAATAGAAGGAAACTTGTCCTTGTATTTCCAATCCTGTCAATTAAGTGTTCCATTTTACGTATGTATGTATGTGGTCAGACCCCAACTTAAGTATTGTGCCCAGTTCTGGAATCCCATTTTAAAAAAGATTCAGAAAAACTGGAGAAAGGCACTATAGATAGGGGATGATATCACATGCACATTTAATGCACTACAAAAGTTAAGATTTCCAAAGGCTGAAGTGGGAAAAAAATACAATTCTTCAAATATCTGAAAGATGTCTCACAAGAGTCAAGTAGTTTTGTATTATTCCCAAAAGCAGCATATAGGATAATTATTTTAAGTTACAGGAAATCAATGGACTTGGTTATCCAGAGAATGTGTAGGCACCCTTTGGATACGTTCAAGCAGATACTGTATTGGAAAATCGAATCTCAACGATCTTTTTCATTTGGATTGTACTTAGGAGGTTGGACTCAACTGGTCCTTCCTACTCTATAATTCAAGATTATTTTGTTGTTTAATTTACCTCCAAAAGAGCACATATCTGGGATTCTTGGCTGGGAAAAAGAGCTGGTACTATTTGAGAATACAATTGTGGCTGAGCATGTTTGGAAACAGCTTAATATGTACACTTTTGCTAGATCTAATCAAATTTAACACTTTGAATTCATAAAACACAGCATGAATAATTTATATCATATATATCTCTTCATCTCTTTATGCATTCTTCATCTAAAATGTATGTAACCCTAATGGTTCATGCCAATTTAGTTATCTTTCAAATATTTTATTTATTGAATTTGTTTGGCACCCATTTCGCTTCAAAATGACTCTGGGTGGCTTAAAGTGTTAATGTACACCATTCCTCCAACTATTAACTTTTAAACTTTTAAATTGTAAGTTTCTTAAAGACAGTCCTTACCATTGCTGTTGTTCATATAATTATGTAAAATACCAGTAGCCCTCGCCCAATGACCAGTTACTTAATAACCATTTAAAGTTACATCAGACCCCAAAATTGAATCGAACTGAACTTTTTTTGGCCAAGTGTGATTAGACACACAAGGAATTTTTCTACAGTATAGAACCACTTAGTGTACATTCAAAGCAACAGAATAATACCAATAAAAGGGAGAAAGTAAAAATAATAATAATAATACTACAGCTACACTATATGGGTAAATATACACACACATAAAGGTACTTACAATCAGTCCTCTTAAGTTATGACTGCCGCATCTACCCTTCTGCAGTCACATGACTGCATTTTGGGAACTTAGCAACTGGTTCACATTTATAACCTGTTGCAATACCTCGTGGTCATATGACCACAATTTGCAACATATTTGTCTTTCTGCTGTTTTTTGCCAGTTTCCAGCACAAAAAAACCAAGAGAACTGATTCACTTAATGCTCATGTGATTCCCTTAATTGTCATGACTTGCTTTACGGCCTGCATAAAATAACATCGATTCAGGTCACATAATGACCTGCTTAATAACCATAAAGACGTATGATGGAAATTCCAGACTCAATTGTGGTCATTAATTGAGGACTACCTGTACCATGACATGTTAGAAACAATAATTCTATCAAATATTTTGTCCTGTACCTTCCAAAATTTGTAGCATTGTGGGGGGGGTTTGGGGGGGGTGTAACTTATCTAAAAAGAACTATTGAATTACTGAAACCACTGTTGTATGTTACTGTTAACCAAGCACGAAGCAAACCTGAGCACTAGGCATTATAACTGAAAGGTCACAGCCAAACTAAAGATTGCACTTTTCAAACTTCTGAGTACATAAAATATACCTTGTTTAAAGGAAGCACATATAGAGACAAAGTAAAAAGGGGCATACCATAAACTACATTGATCTTTGTATAAACAATTAAAATTTCCTTTGTTCCCTCTCATATCTGTTCCCTGTCATATCCTTACTCACAATTTAGGAGAAAGAATGAGGGGGAGGAGTATGGTTGTAAAACATTTTTATAACCATCCTAACTTTTTTCAGTTGCTATTAGAGATCTAGAGAGACAAAAATCCAATACTGTGAAGTGTACAATTTATTTTTTAAAGAGTCTCAACTACATATAAAACAGAAAAAAAATAAGGATTAATATGTAACTGAAACCAGAAGCTTTTCTTTTGGGACTGATGGATAAGCAGTTGGGGGAAAAAATCTCTTGGAACTTAGTTTTTGTATGACAACTACAGGGAGACTATTAAAAGTGGAAAGATTTCCACTGTCCACCACAATGGAGGAATGGATGTGAAGATAATGGAGCTTGCTAAAATGGCCAAACTGATAGCTTTAATTAGAGACAAGGCAAGTTTAATACTGATTGGAAACCCTTTACTTTTTGTGTGAAACTAAAAAAAATAAATTATATTTTGTTTTGATGATTAGAAAAAAAGATTATGGTTACATTACAGATAGACCTCGACCTTTATTAAGTGAAACATTTGTTAAGTGAATTTTGCCCCATTTTACAAGTTTTCTTGTCACAGTTAAATTAGTAACACAGTTAAGTGAATCTGGTTGCTTGTCACAAGGTTGCAGAAGCTGATCACATGACCTCAAGGAACTGCAAAGGTCATAAATATGAGTCAGTTGCCAAGCATCTTAATTTTGATCACGTGACCACAGGGATGCTACAACAGTCGTAAATGTGAAAAAAGGGCCATAAGTCACTTTCAGGCTTGTTTTAACTTTGAACAATCACTAAATGAACTGTTGTAAGTTGAAAATTACCTGCATTTACATTTTGTCTATAGAATAAGAGGTTATATTTATAACTGCTGCAAAGAAAATCAGATATAATTTATCTTTTTTCTGCACTTTTGTTTTTTTTGGGTTTTCTTTTTTATTCTAATATTAGTTTGTTTTTCATTTTAAAATTTTAATAAAGTTACATAAAACAATAATTTTTAAAAGCATGAAATGGTATATCTTTAGCATCCTTTAAGAAAATATCTTTCTCATAAGAACATTCCTTTAAGGTAATAGGTAGGAAAATGAGTGAGAATAATTTCCTAATTTAGTGCCCCCAGAATGTGCCAGCTGAATAACCTGAAAAATAGGGCATTCTCATCACCTGAAGACCCATCCCTGTCATTGTATTTAAGAGGAAGGAAATGTCTCACTTCCAGAGCTATTTTAGAAACAAATCAATGGGTGGGGATGTTGTTAACCATTCCATAGACAAGTCTTGGATTTTACAGTTCTCATCCAGATGTGATACAATGGTTATTTCACAGCTATTCACAGTAGAGATTTTATCCAGTAAATGAAGAATTTGAATTTTCAAAACTAATGGGATTATATTTTTTTAAAAGAAAGTATCTAAGCTGTTTTCTCCTGAAACCACTTAGGTTTATCTTTTAAATAAGAATTTTATTTTGTCCCTAAACGTTATACTCCAGAAAAAATAGCTTTACAACTACTGCCTTTTCTTTTAAAGATTCCCCATTGAAACACAAAATTGTCTCCCCCAAATTTATTTGTTGAGCCTATGAAGTCACCAGGATTCAAGCTTATTTCTTAGTAACATATCCTACAACAAATTCCTTGTATGTAGGATCCCTTCTTTTCATTTCCCTTGCCCAGTTCCTTGTTGTGCCTTAGTGTCCAAAATGCCCAGTAGCCACAATTTCTACACTTCACTGATGTGTACATCCAATCTAGCTCAACAATTACAGTGTGCATACGGAGTACTTACCTTTCTTTGCCCCTGCATATTTATCAGTGCTCCTAGCATTTCCATTCACATTCCTGAATGTCACTTTGCTGCCTGTCTTTTCTTCCAGGCAGATATACTCCATTCCATTACTCATTCTAAATGCATGAAATATACCTAAATAGCCCTAATCCTTTCAAACTTTGTTGCATTTGGAACACATTCACCATGAAAGCACAGGCAATTACCTCCCAAAAGGCACTTTGCATTAATGGCATCTCTTCCAACTATTCCCATAAGATTCTTAAACTAGCTCTCAAGGGAGTTAACAGGAATAAGCCAGAAGATTAAATACAATTTTACCTTGCAAAAATACACTCTGATGCTCATTTACACAGTTTCCCCTAAACCTTGTATATTCTCATGGAAAAGAAACAACCTGCTCTAATAAGCTTCCAACTATTCCCTCTGCTGAGAAATGAGATTTTGACTGAGATCAATCAGTTTCTTCTTTTCTCCTCGCTCAAACTGTGCTGAAGTCAACTTTTAAACATTAATTTCTTCACAGACTATTGGCATATTTCTCCATGGCCTTATTCACAGCTTCTGCTAAGGTAGTTGTATTTAGCACTGTCCTTATTTCTGCAACACATTTAATCCAATCAGATTTCCTTAATGATTTTCCAAACACAATTACCAGCTCAATCAAAAATTACCATAGGAGGAATGCAACATTCTCATTCATCTTCAAGAAATGTTTAGTATCCCTTGAACTAAGACAATATGGCAATTCTCCAGCCCATCACTAGCCCCTTCTCCATTGGTCAGGTAGGAAAAAGATGACTCACCATCACAACCAATCATTCAGTGTATTCTATGCTGCCAGGACTTAGCACCTGAGTTCTGTAACAAAGCAGCTTGCATTTTTTTTCAGACACTCTTTCTCCCCAGCTCTTTTTCTTGGAGGACTAATTATATAAAAACAGGTCAACTGATTGGTTTTAGGTGTTGTCTTGACTAGATGAAATTATTCAGTGCATTATTGGGTCTGGTTTAAATTAAGCTTAACTATTAACTGACTGGATCAAACCCCAACCCTCACTGACTCAAAAATGTAACTTTTTTCTTCATCTGGAATCTAGTATGTATTAACATGCAACGCATTGGAATAAACAGTTATCAAAATTTCTTCAATCTGTACTGTATTTCCCCAATTTGGGCACAGTCCTGTAAATTCCCTTTATTCTGTATGAATACTCTAAGCAATAGGTGACCATGTTAACTTTTAAGCCATGCACCCCATCAACTTTAAATTTCAGAGCATCAGTATTCTATTCTATGTTTGGTAATATGTTCTTAACTTAAAAATAACAAGACTATTATAAAAGAAGCAGTCATTAGAAAATTGGATATTTCTTTAAAATGCTTTTTACAAGATGTCAAGAAAACAAGTATTAACAAGTACTGTTTAACTACTATAATTATTAAAAGTTGCCTCAAGTCCCTCCAGACTGAGGTGGGGATTGCATCAATAAAATTCCACCAATGTTCATTTTTCTTTCACAAGACTTTAACATCAAGCTGAATAGTTATTTCTCAACATATCAATTACTGATTGAAGAGGGAACAATATAGTATATATTCTTCCCTCTTTGAAGAGGTCAGAAAGTTTAGTTGCACATAGCATCTTTGTGCAACTAAAACCTCCCAACAGAAAATCCTAAAAAAAAAATAAAAAAAAGTACAAACCAGGAAGGATCAAAGAAGCAGCAACTCAAGAAACTTCTGGCATCTTAATTGTAATTCTCCCCCAGCCACCATTGGTGATCAGGTAAGAATCACAGCACCTATCTGAAACAGATAGGTATTTAAGAGAAAAAAGTTTCAAGTCAAGCTTGACACTCTTGTTGACTTCACTGAGTGTCCATGTAGCTTCTTGTCAACAATATGGAAGTAGTTTGGCACCGCCTTCTTCCACGACGGTTTTTTTTTCAATTTTCCAGGGCAGCCCGAGCATTTCCTGATGGTCGCTCATCCAAGCACTAATTAAGTCAACTCAAGTTTTTTTTAGATCGGCCGAGGGTCAATACGCGCAGTGCTTTAATTAGTACCGTCACCGAAATGTTTTCCCCATCACAAAAAGTGTGTGTTCCCCCCCCCCCAAACCCCAGGTCTCTTCCTCCCAGAGGGGACCGCCAACCCAGCCAATCACACAGCTTTCTTTCCCAGACATGGGACGGGAGGGGGAATCTCTCCCACCCGCGCCCTCGATCTTCTATACACCCGAGGGAAAACTCTTTTTCCCCCTCTTGACGACAATAAGAAAAATATACCCATTCTTGTCCCTCCCCCAACCCAATTCGGCGTTCCCCTTCTCCCGCACTACCTCAAGTCGTCGACGCCGCCACCTCCTTCTTCTCCAACTCACAGGGCCGGGCCGGGCCTGGCTGGGGTGGGGGAGGAGAGAGCGGCTCCCTCAGGTGGCCACTGACAGCAGGAGGAGGAGGAGGAGGAGGAGGACGCGGACGACTACGGGGGATGCCTTGTAGGGGAGGGGTCACGAGTGGAGTACGCACGCGCGAGGACAGGCCGCGAGAAGGGGAGCGTTCAAGACGGAGGAAAAAGGCGGGCGAGCAACTTTGTCTCGCGCCGAGCGACGCCCCGCCCCCCCTTCGGCGATCTCCTCAGGCGCTCCCCTTCGTTGACTGCCAACACCTGCGCACGCGCGGAGGCAGCGGACCGCCGGCACCTCTTTCTTCTTTTTCTTCTTCTTCATCCTCCTCTTCCTCCTCCTCCTCGTCATCGTCTTCCGCGCTCCCATTTTGAAGCCACGCCTCTTCAGAGGCTCGCTGCCCTCTTTGGTGCCACGCCCCTTCCTCCGCTGTGATTGTGCGAGACGCCTCCCCTCAACGTCTCTTGAGGGCGCTCCGTCCGTCAAAACGCGTTCCCTCCTAAACTCTCCTCCTACGTCAGCCTTCCGCCGATCAAGCCACGCCCTCTGTCTCAGAGTTCGCCCTTTCCTGGGGCACGCCCATCCTCTCCTTTCTCACGCCGCCTCCGCAACCGAGCGCCTCCATTTTCTCGCCCCTGGTACAAGCAACGCCCGCTTGAGTTGCCTTCACTTTGATTCGCCAACTTTGGTTGACGACCAAAGTTATTCCACCAATGAAAAGTTCCGGACGGTGACGACAAGCCAATGAAAGATAATAGGGGTGGGATATGAACGATCAGAGCCTCGCCACGGATTACTATAATCTGAATTCATACTTTATTCCATCTCCCCCCCCCTTTACCTTGTCATTCATTTCCATTAAAACTACTGTAGATGGTCCGAAATTATCTTCGATCTTAAATTATAACAAAAAGAACCCCAAATGAACTTTTCAAATGGGGGGGGGGAATATAATTCCCTCCAGTATAATACTCTTAAATTGAAGTGTTAAAGTGACGTATTGGGGGGTTCTAAACTCATTTCATCATGCTGGGATTGTGAGAGATCTTGTGCTGAGGGTAGCTGGCTTACCAGGAAGCATGGAATACCAGCAGTGTGCAAAAACAATCACTTCTATCATTAGTAAAATCATCTTATATTCTCTCAAAATCCAAAGAAACTGATGAGAATTTGAAGTAAAGGACCTTCCTGCTGAATTGTGGTAAGAGGTGTTTGGTCATAAAAAGGGATTAAACCACTATAGCTTTATGCCATGGTTACTACAAAATTACGCTCTGATGAAAGTACCCAACTTCTCCATGCATTTCTGGAAAATGAGCAGGCAGCTGGCCATCATTCTACAAAAAAAAAATGGGTTTATCAACACTGCAGTGGTTGGTGAATTCTTATGGAGACAAAGCAGCAACAAGAATGGAGAGAGAAGCCCAAAGTCACAAGTTCCTTGTGCATCTTGCATCCTTTAAGTTCCCAACTGAAAGTGGAAATAAGATTTTAAAGAAAATCCAAAGGTGCTTTTTCAAAAGGCAACTGGACTTTTGTTTTTGCTTGAAGACATTTTGCTTCTCATCAGTGAGACAACCATGCTCTGGATGACTGAGAATCTCCATAGACATTTTAAGGAAAACATAAACTTACTCATCTGAAAAGCTGCTGCTCTTCTTCATAAAAGATTGGATAACAAAAGCCAAAAAACCCTATTATTGTATTCTCAGGCAATTTAAATTGACCCATAAAGGGAAATTATTTGAGGAAATAAAACTAGTCCTCGTTTCGGACATAGTAACCACTACAGGTGGGCCACACTTAATGACTGGTTGCTTAGTAACAAGTTATAACGACCCCCCAAAAGGTACATGTGACCTAGATTTGAATTTGACTTCTGCCCTCCAGAGTTACATGATTGCATTTTGGGCATTTGGCAACCAGTCCACATTTACAGCTGCTTGCAGCATGCCAAAGTCACATGACTGCAATTTATGATTTTTTTTCCCCTGGAATCCAGTGTTCACTTTCAATTTCCAGCAAAAAAACGCCCATTGCAAACAATGGATTTGTTTAATGACTATGGCATTCCCCTAATGACTGTAGTGTTCCCTTAATAACTACAGCAAAAACATGTAAAATTGGGTCAGTCATGTGCCAAGCAAGATTTGGAATCGTAATTGCAGGCTAAATTATGGTTATAAGTTGAGGACTATCTGTACCCATGTAATGAAACCCATCATGTTAATAATTTAGAGGGCGAAAGAGTGGATTGGCTCCACTTGGACATGTGCTGGCATGAGATAATGGGAGTTGCACATCTGGAAGTACAAGGTTAGGTAAGCCCAATGAAAGTCATCTACCACTGCAAGCTGTCACATGATACAATACAGACTGTCCAAACAAGCAGTACTTTTTCAGACTTATTAAGATCTAGATCAGGGGTGTCCAACCTTGGCAACTTTAAGACCCATGGACGTCAACTCCAAGAATTCCTCAGCCAACCAGCCATGCTGGCTGAGGAATTCTTGCAGCTGAAGTCCACAAGTCTTAAACCCCAAACTAGATTTTTTCCAATGATGGTACAGGTAGTCTTTGACTTACAACAGTTCACTTAGTGACCAAAGTTACAATGCACTGAAAAAGTGACTTATGACCATTTTTCACACTTAATGACCGTTGCAGCATTTCCACGGTCACGTGATCAAAATTCAGATGCTTGGCAACTGACTCACATTTATGACGGTTGCATTGTCGACGGTTGCATTGTCCCGGGGTCATGTGATCACCTTTTGTGACCTTTTGACGAGCAACGTCAACAGAGAAGCCAGATTCACTTAACAACCATGTTATTAACTTTTGATTCACTTAACAACTCTGGCAAGAAAGGTCATAAAAAGGGGCAAAACTCATTTAACAAATGTTTCACTTAGCAACAGAAATTTTGGGTTTAACTGTGGCCATAAGTCGAGGACTACCTCTACTTGCTTCGGATTTTTTTTTTTAACTGCTGTCAAGTTTATATCATTAGATTCAAAGAAGTAATGATGGCATCCTGAGGCTATTTTATTTTCCCCCTCCCCTGCACAATTTGGCAATACTTTTTTTTCAACCACTAAAACGGGTAGGCAACCTTGGCTCTTTTATGACTTGTGGACTTCAACTCCCAGAATTCCTGAGCCAGCCATGCTGAGGGGAAAGGGAGAGGTTTCCAAGCTGAGCCATGCTGGCTCAGGAATTCTGGGAGTTGAAGTCCACGAGTCATAAAAGAGCCAAGGTTGCCTACCCCTTTACTAAAATATCACAAAAAGTATGTAAGCAAGTCCTGATCAGGCCAAGTGATAGAGGGGGGGGGGGAACCCAGAGCAAACTATGGGCACAAGATTAGCATTTTAGATCTATTCTAATTGGGAGTACATTTTTCTTTCTTTCTCCTCTTTTGCATACCTGTACAACCACATTGTAAAAATATTTTAAATATGAAGTTTTACATAGCTCTTGCCTTTAGTGGTCGATATACAACTCTGTGTAGAATTAAAGATATGCTTCCCACAGATAGTTTCTCACCCGGGATGAGGAAGAAAATTTAGCCTGAAAACAAGACAAAAACTGTACTTCCCCTGTACATTTTTTTTTTTTATGTTTACATATTATTAAGAAAGATTAAACACTTTTTGGAAAAAAGGCTAAAAGACAAAAACTGTACAAATTTACTAAAACACATTTTAAGTACATAAAAAGAACTGTTTCATAAAGAGTGTTAATGAACAGCTGCAGGTGTTTCAGAAGTGTGAACAGCAAGAACTCACACACGCGCTGGCAGACTCCACATTTCAACTGTGCAAAATCACAAGTTCAGTGATCTAATTGCCCACCCTCTATGAGCCAAAATGCAGATTTCTAAGATGATGGGACAGTGTATATCAAGGGGCATGTTCTTTGGGAAGGGGCTGAGAAGGAAATGAGGTATGTGTATTTGAACAAGGACAGCCTGCTAGCCTCCTGAAAGCTAGATTCAATCTATCGGGGCTATTTCAGATCAGGCCTCTTAGGTCTGTCCAGGTTAGTTTGCAAGGATGCGCGTCTTGCGTCTTTACGGAAAGAAATATTTTTTATTTTTTGGTTTTATATAGGAAAGAAAGTCTTTTCTAAATACGAATCTTGACTGCGTATGCACTAGCAATTCTTTTCTGGAGGCTGAACACTGCTTAGGAAGAGGGGAAAAAGAATCTGTTAATTGGAAAATATATCGCTTTCTGTCCCTCAAGCGAGCCTAGGAATATGGACAACAGACATCCCTGAATTACGGACTGGAGGAATAAATCCATTTTCATCCAAGATTTGTCAAAAAAAAATATAAAAATTAAGCTTCTAGCCTTCCGACTCAAGATTTATTTATATCTAGTGTAAAGATGCAGTGGGAAAATTGGGAGAATCAGCTCGTCCAAAAGGGTAAATAATTGTAGAGATCCAACTGCTTCTCGACACCTTCCCTACCAACCCCAACCCTACATTTTTGGCACTCCAGAGGTTTTTTTTTTTAAATCCTAAATAGATGTGACAGGGGCCCTTGCAGGTTTTGTTTTTTTTTAAGATCCAAATCACACACAATGTATTTCTTCAGGAGTAAGTAAATGTTAAGTCTGTGCTGACATGAAATAACAAGCATTTGTTGCTATTCTCTGAAGGAAAAGGAAAAAGAGGGGTGGGAACTGCCTTTTGCCAGGATCTGTTAAGGAATGCTATAAACAGACCTACATCCCAAATAATAGACAAAGTTAAAAGTTTAAGAATACCAGCTCCTCCTCTTTCAGTTCTTTTAGTTACTACTTATCCTGTACTTTCCTTCCCCTGTTTCTCTCCCAGTACATTACAAACAACTTCTCTTTTTACACATCAACCTAGATCAGAAACGAACTGGGTTGCATCGTTCTTGAAAGTAGCAAGAGCACATGATTAGGGGGATATTGGTTATAGCTTCTGGATGATAAATAGCGCTAAAAAAATCCATAAGAACTCACTGAGCTAGTAACAAGATAAACTTATTTCCTTTTAAAACTCACACACCACACACCACACTAGAAGCAGGGTTCTGTCCCTGCCTTAAAGTAAAATAATAAAAGAAGTAGTTGGAAAAGCTGGATTCTAGTGTAACATGATTTATGCAGTCATTTGCATAATTGTTTTGCATAAGCATTCCAAATTAGGTACTTTGCATAATACATGATCATTTTGCTAGCCACGGGAAGGCTAAGGGCGCAGAATTTCTACCCCAGTCATTGGAAAACTTGTTTAAGCTTCCCATTTTGAGTCCGTGATGTGGGAAGTTATGTCCTATATCCTTTCAAGTGTATCTTTGCAGCTACTAATAGGGGCTAAAAGCTTTCTCATTAAAAGATCTTGAATGCCGAGATGCTGAATTCTGCACCTGATACAACTTTCTACATTCTAATTAAGAGTCTTGGAAGACCAGAATGTAGCCTATCTCAAACAAATCACCTAAATCCACGTCAGGCCGGCTGTTTTTCCAAGCCGCCATTTGTCCTTATTTCCAAGACCTTCGTGACCCAAGAGTTGAAGAGAGAGGTGAAGTCGCCTTCCCAAAAGGAGAAAAAAAAAAAATGAAAAATCATGATTTTACCCAATAGACAATGTGTCTTGAGGAAAAACCAAAGGATTACCCTGGAGAAAAAACATGCACCTTTTACGCGACCAAACAGGCACTTTAAACACTGACAGAGGCTGATTAGCGTAAGCTTTGCTCCAATATGAATTATCGTAATTCTGAAGAATGCAGAGCCCAAGTTCCCTAAAGTGACGTAAGGAAGGTAACACCTCAAAAGTTTACTTAGCCAATTTGCTGTGTTCTTTCCATACGGTAAGCAAATGGGGCAATGTTTGCCAATCTTAGTAATTTTATGATGTGTGGACTTCAGTTCCCAGAATTCCCCGGCCAGCTATGCCAGGGCAATAGAGCCTTCATAAAAATATAGGCACACGGCATTTTCAGGGGCAGTTTTAATTAGCAAGGAAGCAGGCCTGGCTTTCTCTCTTCCATCCCAACCTCCCTCTATCTTCATTATATGGGCATATTTCTTTTATTCTATCTCTTTTAAATAAATCTTATTTGAAGGGGCCCTTGTTTTATCCACGTCATATAAATCCAAATTCTGAGAAATAGGAAGGGCTGCCTCTTAACAACCCTGTGTGTTTACTTACATAGACATCCCTGCGACCTAGGTGACACACACACGCACACACACACGCACACACGCACACCAACCTTAAAAAAGAGCTCAGAAAGGCCATGCCAAATTGTGGGTCTAAGAAAGGTAACCTCAATGCCATCTCCTAGAGGGCTTGGAGAAGTGTTCGCTGCCCATCCTTTTTTGTTAAAAAAAAAGCTGAGTGTACAAAATGATTTCCATCTTCTTCCCAAGTGAAGATAGTAGGTTCACAATAGACTGGCCAGGCTGGTGGTAGGTCCATTTTGTGCCTGGAACTGTACTGGTGGGGGCCCATCTGTCCACTGCAGGCAGGAAAAAAAACAAAGAAGTAGATGGTGTTTATTGGCTGGTGTGTGGTGATTCAGCTGATAATGTGATGTTGCTTTTAAAACAAATGTCAAGTTTTAAACAATTTATATTACAGAAATATTTGCGCACAGCTTTGAAGCAGCAAAGGGCAACATGAAAATTATTGCAATTTCCATGATTTCTCGTTATTGCTGTGCTTGCTAGGACTGACCAGATAAGCAGAGATTAACACCCAGATTAATACCAGATCAATAATCAAACAATAAACAATACCCCAATCAAGAAACCATCAGGAACACTCCCATCAACACTGAAAGGGCAAATCATTTGTATATAAACAGAGAGCAAACCTCACTCCCTCCTCACATTGATGATGTTTCCTAGTTGGATAATGTCTGCAAGCAAACAACTATGCTCAGAGAGCATAAAGTTCAGTTAAACCCTGAGCTACAAATATCTTCTACTGAACAAGGTTAGATTTACTTATTTACTTATTACATTTATATGTCACCCATCTCACTAACAAGCAACTCTGGGCAGCTTACAAACAGCATAGATACCTAGGTGACCACGCTGCCCAATCCTACTTTACTCTGCTACTACCCTACCCTACTCAGCTGCTTAATAAACCCAAAGGAGGTTAAGGTCTCTTATTTACTCAATTTGTGTACTACCTTTCAACTATAGGCAGAGATTTCAGTCAACACTCCTCAAAAAACATGAACCAGAATTTCAAAATAATAAATTCTGTGATTTTTAAGCTTCCCCCCCCAACTACTCCTAAAATATTCACATTTTGTGAATTTTAGAACTTTGCAACATTTTGCTGCTGTGAGCTATATATTAATTGACTCTGTTACAATTATTATAAAACTGGATTTCATTATAGTATTTACTCCTTTTTTTATATGGGTCTGCCGAGTTTTTGGAGGATAGCAGATAAATGTTGTTAAATAAGCCTGTAGTCAAGAGCTTTCAATTAATCACACTTTGGCTTTGGCTTGTTTTCTTAACAACAACAACAACAAAATCCCAGGAGACACTGATTTCCATCCAAAGACCAAAAATGTACTGTTTTAATTATAGCCCACCCACTACTTTCAGTATTCTTTAAGGCTATTTCTGTCCTAAAACGAGGCCAGCGGAAAAACGGGAAAAGAATGCCCACAATGTCCCACCTTAATATTTATAGGATTAATATATGTTACTTATATGTAAGGGTGTAGGTCTATACATATGTTGTATATAGTATGTTTAAATGTGTGTTATGTATGTGTACACTTGAGAGCAAGCAACTAAATTTCATTTTTAATGTGTGCCGTTGTGCCCACAGGAAAAAATGATAATAAAGGTTATCTAATCTAATCTAATCTAATCTAATCTAATCTAATCTAATCTAATCTAATCTACAGGTTTCAAAACAGTCCTCGAGTTATGACTGTAATGGAGTCTGCCCATCACGGACATAAAATGGGTTGTCCATGTGACTGACTCAATTTTATGATCTTTTTCATGGCAGTTGTTAGTTGTTAAGTGACATAATGGTTTGCTATAATCCGATTTTGCCGAAAATCAGAGATAAATGCTGGATTTCAGCAAAAACGCTGTAAAACATGGTCACATGACTATGAGATGCTATAAATGGATATAAATGAGGGTCAATTGTTGAGTGGCCGAAGTGCGGTCACTTAACTGTGGGTGGAGGGCAGCCCCTGGAACTTCGGAAACAGGCAGTAAGTAAGTAACAGTAAGTAACTCTCTGACAAATTGAAAGATAAAAAGGAAAAGTATAGAAAGTGGAAAGAGGGGCACATAACTAAGTCAGAATATCAGCAAATAGCCCGAGCCTGCAAAGATGAAGTGAGGAAAGCTAAGGCTCAAAATGAACTAAGGCTTGCGACCAAAGTCAAAAATAACAAAAAAAGCTTCTTTCAACATGTAAAAAACAAGAAAAAAGTGAAGGAAATGATTGGGTGAAAGTGGCAAGAAGGTGATAAGCAACAGGGAGAAAGCAGAACTATTTAACTCGTTTTTTGCATCTGTCTTTATACAAAGGGAAAAAACAGACCAACCTATCAAAAATAGTGCCATAAAAAACAGAATAGAAACACAAGTTAAGATAGGCAAGAAAATGATAAGTGAGCACCTGTCCAGCCTAGACGAGTTCAAATCGCCAGGACCAGATGGATTACACCCCAAGGTTCTCAAGGAACTGGCAGATGTGATCTCAGAACCACTGAACTATATTTTTCAAAGATCCAGCACTGGAACTACCGGAGGACTGAAAGAGCTGATTTAGTTTCCCATCTTCAAAAAAGGAAAAAAATGGACCCAGGAAATTACAGACCTATCAGGCCTGACCTCAATACCTGGGAAGATTCTGGAAAGATAATCAACACCGATCGCGAACACCTAGAGGCAACACAAAGTCATTACTAAAGCCAGCATGGGTTTGTCAAAACAGACCATGCCAGACAATCTTATTGCATTCTTTGACCAAGTCTACCAATATTAGTGGATCAGCGGAATGCTTTGTGGATTTACCTTTACTTGACTCAGTAAAGGCAGTTGATAAAAGTGAGATCAACCTACTACTTTGACAAGATAGAAAATGTGGGTTTAGACAGCATCAACCACCAGATGGATCCGTATCTGCTGACCCCGGCCGTACTCAGCGTGTGGTCCTCAAGGAACCGCATCTACATTTAGGGAAGTGTGTAGTGGGGTGCCCCCCGGGCTCTGTTCTGGTCCGTTGAACCTTCACTCTTCATCAACGATTGGACGAGGGATAGATGGGGACTCATCAATTTGCAGACAGACACCAGCTTGCAGGAATAGCCAACACTCCAGAAGACAGTGCTTAAGATACAGAAGGATCTGGACAGACTTGAACACTGGGCGACTATCTAACAAATGAAATTCAATGGTGAAAAAGCAAGGTTCTACATTTAGGCAAGAAACAAATTACAAGTTAGTATAGGGGGTACCTTGCTCAATAGTAAGAAACTGTGAGAGGACCTCGAGTCCTAGTGGACATCACTTAAATATATCCAGCAGTGTGCTGCACTGCCAAAAAGCCACACAGTGCTAGGCTGCATTAACAGAGGGATAGAATCAAGATCACTTGAAGTGTTAATACCACTTTACAATGCCTTGGTAAGGCCACACTTGGAATACTGCATCCAGTTTTGGTCACCGCGATGTAAAAAAGATGTCGAGACTCTAGAAAGAGTACAGAGAAGAGCAACAAAGATGATTAGGGGACTGGAGGCTAAAGCATATAAGGAACGACTGCTGGAATTGGGTATGTCTAGTTTAATGAAGAGAAGGATGAGGGGGGACATGATAGCAGTGTTCCAATATCTCAGGGGCTGCCACAAAGAAGAGGAAGTCAAGCTATTCTCCAAAGCACCGGAAGGCAGGACAAGAAGCAACGGATGGAAACTAATCAAGGAGAGAAGCAACCTAGAACTAAGGAGAAACTTCCTGATAGTTAGAACAATTAACCAATGGAACAACCTGCCTCCAGAAGCTGTGAATGCTCCAACACCGGAAGTTTTTAAGAAGAGACTGGACAGCCATTTGTCCGAAATGGTATAGGGTTTCCTGCCTGAGCAGGGGGTTGGACTAGATGACCTCCAAGGTCCCTTCCAACTTTATTATTATTGTTGTTGTTGTTGTTGTTATTATTACCCTCAGAGAAGTCTGTCTTAACTCTGAACAATTGCTAAACAGCCAGTCATAAGTCGAGGACAACCTACCATGTTAAACTTCAGCAGCTAAGGAACAGAGGATATTTCTCCTGGAATCTTTTGCTTTTCCCACCCCCTTCCCCATGGCACCCACTCAGGTTGGCATACGGCAGGGGTGAGGAACGATGACTTATGCTGGCTCAGGAATTCTGGGAGTTGAAGTCCACACGTCATAAAAGGGCCATCGTTCCCCGCCCCTGGCCTACAGAAAGCAAGGGCCAGAAAGAAAAAAAATGTGGCTAACATACGGTGATAAGGTTGTGCTCTGGGAGGCTACAGGCCTCGATGTGGTCCTGGAGCAGCTGCTGGGAAAAGTTCTGGTGCATTTGCGCTGCTTCATGGGCGTCGATGGCGTTCCCACATGCTTTGTTTAAGTCTTCATTGGAAAGGAGGGAGAGAGAAACAGAGACACAGGATTGCAACTCCTTTGAGGAACCCATCCTCCCTCTTTATGGAGCAAATTACCCACAAACAGTACTCTGCATTAAATAGTATTAATGATAAATATTATTATATTGTTATCATACCTTTTAAAAATGTAGCTATTGGGTCAACTCAAGCATACCTAATGCTCCCACCTCCTGTTTCCCCCACAACAATAACCCTGTGAGTTTGGCTGGGCTGAGAGAGAAGGACTGGCCCAAAGTCACCCAGTTGGCTTTCATACAGCATGTAAGGAAAACTTAAGACCTCATTACTGGTTTCTAGGCCAGGTATATAGCACCACTACACCAAACTGGCTCCAATAATAAGTAAATGTGATTAAAAGCATTCAGGAATTAGAAACGTCAATATATAACTTTTTTTTTAAAAGAAAGTAGTAGTACTTTAGAATCTAAATCCATTTTTATTTAACTAACTCTCTACGCTTTCTATTTCTTCAAAAAGAAAGACTTCATGACTTTCTAAAATGTACCTGATAAAAAGAAGTGCAAGCATCACAATCAAAGACTTTTATACTAAGCTATTATCTCCTGGGTTACGTTGAGATGGCAATGCAAGTTATGATTAATATTCTGAATAGCCAAGTTGACAACAGGTGAGAATGCTGAGTAAGTGCATGGAACAAACATGATATTTAATGGAAAACAAACTACAGGTGCTCCTTGCTTAAAGACCACTTATTCAGTGACCACGGAAAGTTACGGTGCTGCTGAATGAGTGGTACGTACAACTGGTCTTCAGGGTTCCCGCAGTCATGTGCTCATGATCTTGGGACTTGGCAACTGGCTCACAATTATGATGTCACAGCACTGCGGTCATGTGATCACCATTTACAATCTTCACTGCCAGCTTCTGACAAGCAAAATCAATGATGTGGCTTAATGTAAGACTACTTAGCCAATGTGGTTTGCAAACTATGGTTCATTTTCTTAGCATGTTGTGCAACCCAAATCCCTGCGGTTTATTCAATAACCCATCATTAAAGAAACAATAGTTTATCACAGTGTGCAAACGCAGCCATTGAATTATGGTCCACTGCGTTAACTGACCTCTCAGGAGGGCCGATGACCATAGCTGCACAGACATGTCAGGGATCTTGCTGGCCAGCTGCATGGCTGGGACTACCATGTTGTTACTCTCCTAGAGATAAAAGGGTCTTGATCATACAAAGATGGCAACTGGACGTGGTTATTTTTCCTTGAATTTACTGACTGGGACAACCACATACAAATCAAACAGGGGTTTGCAGGACACCCTCTATCACCATTCAGCCAAACCTCTTGGTAATCATATTATATACTTAGTAAATTTCCAAAAGGTAAGGCCCATGTAACTCCTTCATTACGTGAGCTGCACCGGCTTCCAGTTTTTTTCCAGGTGCAATTCAAGGTGTTGGTTATTACCTTCAAAGCCCTATATGGCACAGGGCCAGGTTAGAAATAGCAATAGCACTTAAGACTTATATACAGCTTTATAGTGCTTTTACAGCCCTCTCTAAGCAGTTTACGGAGTCAGCCTATTTCCCCCAACAATCTGGGTCCTCATTTTACCAACCTCGGAAGGATGGAAGGCTGAGCCAACCTCGAGCCAGGGAGAATCAAACTCCTGGCAGTGAGCAATGAATTAGGCCTGCAATACTGCATTCTAACCACTGTGCCACCACGGCTCATTAGTTTATCCGTGGGACCGCCTTTCCCCAAGGCCATCTACTCATCCCGCCAGGTCAATTATGCTGGGCACGCTCCGAGTCTTTCCCCCTAAATATTGCCAAGGCAGAGTTGCCTTACAGCGAGATGGGCAGCAAACAAATTTAATAAATAACAATAACAATCTGCTGGGAGCTAGGAAGCATGCTTTTTCTGTGGCAGCCCCTGCCCTATGAAACATTTTGACCCCTGACTCTACCTGCCTAGCCTTCCATAAAGGTTGGAAGATCTGGCTTCCCCCCCCCCTCCCCAAGTCCTGGGATAGCATTAGATTCCTGCACATTAGAAGTTTGACTTGGCACCAGATTTTTGTTATTTTTAATGTTTTAATATATTTAGTTTTAAAGTTTATATATTGCTTTAACTTTTGATTGGGAGAGGCCAAGAGTTGCTTTTACGTTGAGTGACTACATAAATGTTTTAAATACAATAAAATAAAATGTCCTACCCAGACAGTTGCCTTCATTTCCCTTCCCCCCCCCAAAACAATGCATTTTCTCCTTTCAATAAAGTTTTATCTAAATACATAAATGAGTAAGAAACAGCCTCTTTCAGAAAAGTTTGCCTGATGTGAATCAATCGAGCCTGTTTCAAACATTTGTCTATTATCTGAAAGACAATCTGAAAGAAACAAGACAGGACACGATGAATAATCTCTTATTGAGTTTTCAACTATGATTGCATTAGTTCTTCGTCACCATCACCACATTCAAAGATGCAGCAAAAATCATTAGTCTCGCCGAAAGAGGCAAGGCTAACATCCCGAGTCCTACAGGCCAGGCATGGGGATAACAACCGCAACAAGACTTAAATTAATCTCATTACAGGTACTCCCTGCTTAACAACTGCACTGTTTAGTGACCATATGAAGTCACAATGGTGCTGAAAAAGTAACTTCATTACTGCTCCTCAAACTTACAATGGCTGCAGCATCCCTGCAGTTATGTTAAGTGCCATTCATTCACAGCTTACATCTAACAAGCAAAGTAAATGAAGGAACTGGCAGTAACATCGCAAAATCATGCAATGTCCCCCTTAACCGCCATGGGTGTTTTGCTTAATGAATAAAGGCAAATATATATGTCCCAGGATAATGTTGCAGGATCCAATCTGGGTTGGTCAGCAGGCACCAGAGGTTCAGTGTTCAGCCCCTGAAGATGGGCTCCAGCATGACTGTAAAAACTCGGAAGACTAAGCCTCTGGTGCCTGCTGACCAACCCTGATTGGATTTGCTTAATGGCCACAGTGGAACTGAGGTAAATTCGGTGCAATTATGTGATATTTCTCTGAGTGACTATATCTGGCTTAGTAATGGAGTTGCTGGTCTTAATTGTGGTCATTAAATGAGGATTATTTGTAATTAATTTCTCACTGCAACTTCGCACTTCTTCCAGAATACCGATTTGACTATTTGCAATAAGCAGATAAATGGCAGTGTTTGTGGGATAATTTAGTGTACAGCAAAGAAATACAGAAATTATCAATCTTTCACATTTTATAAGGGGGGAAAAAGCAGGAAGATGTATAGCTACAAGTATTTTTTCAGAAAGCTTTTGGATTTTTGGTATGTATATGCATGTGATTGCCCCACATTGCTTCAAATAAATAAATCACAATTTGAAGATTCAATTACTACAGAGGCCACAAATTTTCCAGCAAACCATATGACTTTCACCACCACCCTTCAGCCCACTGATTTTGCACACTGGCAAAACTTTGCATTAAAATTAATTTCACATCCTTATTTCATTGGCAAAAGAAAAAGTGAATTATCAACACCACTGAAAAAGATTTATGACTTACCCTGTGATTCCCTAACACATAGAAGATGTGACCCAGAAGAACAAGAGAGCATGCTGTTAATCGGTTTAGATCTTCTGCATTTGACATTTTTAGCGTCTCTCGTAAAAAACGTCTACCGAAACAAAAGATTAAAAGAAAGAAAACATTTTGGGCAATGTAAGAGGTTTAACTAAAAACTGGCCTCTTCCAGCAACTATCTCAGCACCTCATTTGCAATCTGGACATTCCCATAGTTATCTATAACTCTGCTTTTTAAAGAAGCTTTAAGTTGCTGTATTACTGTAATTTTATTAAAAGTCTTCAGACTCTGCACTAATAACGAAGTCGTGGCCTGGAGGCATTTTATCCTTTCAATAATGAATATCTCAACAGAACTCAGACAGTTTTACTAATGTTTAATTTTTATACTTGTTCAGTTACATGCAATTAAGTGAGCTGTCTGCTAACTACAGAGATTACAGGTGGTCCTCGACTTACAACACTTCGTTTAGTGAGCGTTTGAAGTTACAACGGCACTGAAAAAAATGATTTTTCACCATTTTTCATGCATATGACCATCGCAGCATCCTCATGGTCAAAATTCAGACACTTGGCAACTGACTCATATTTATGACGGTTGCAGTGTCCCGGGCCCATGTGATCAGCTTTTGCGACCTTCTTATAAGCAAAGTCAATGGGGAAGCCAGATTCACTTAACAACTGTGTTACTAACTTAACAATTGCAATGATTCACTTAACAATTGCAATGAAAGGTCATAAAATGGCACAAAACACACTTAACAACTGTCTGGCTTAGCAACAGAAATTTTGGGCTCAATTGTGATCGTAAGTCGAAGACTACCTGTACAGTAGTGGCCAAAATTGTGGAAACCTTTTGGGAAAAGTGTATTTTTGAGGTTTGATGGCTAATAACGCCACTTTTGTTTTGGAGTAGTACCATAAAATTATATTTCAATGGAAAGATAATTTAATCAAGAATGTAATGCAACATACTTTGTTTAATTATCTGTACTGTATTCTATGAAAAGTTATAGCCAAATAACCAGAAAAAGAAAGCATAACTTGCTTAGGTTGATATCAAGTAGCTTTCCTTCATCTGATTGTAGCCAATGAGCATGAGTGTTTAGAGAGCCAATCAGGTGTCATCTTGTTTTGGCAAGGAGCCAATCAGATCACAGTAGGATTCAGTTATTGATTTCATGTATTGAAGCTGAGAGAAGGACATTTGTCAGTGTGTTATGTGATCGCTATCAAGTTGGTTGGTTTTTTTTGTGTCCTTTCATTGAGTGAGCTTGTAAAACGTAATAAAATTAAAGTAGTAATGGTGCAAAGAGTTGACTGGTCGCCCAGAAAGCGATGTAAAATAGAATTATTAAGTGAACAAGGCTACAGTTATAAAGAAATTAGAAGAAAAATTGGCGGAAACTTAACCAAAGGTGGCATTTCTACTGTACACTTTTCCAAAAAGGTTTCCACAATTTTGGCCACTACTGTATGCTGAGACTGGGGAAGCTCTCAGGATGATAAGAGTAGGGAAAGGGGGGACTTGCTGGCCACCATACAGATAACTTGACAAGGGGAGAGCGCTCATTCAGATGATTCAGTACAAAAAGGCAGCTTCCTGCTTAGGTAAAGCAGAGTCTTAACAGAGTATTTAGGTCTCATCAAATAGCAGTGCAACTGAGCAGAATCCCGCTTTTGACCTGTCTTTTCACTAAAAAGAGGAAATGCTTTGTGACTCACTTGGCTTCGTTGTACCTTCCTTGAAAGAAGGAGAACAGCCCTCGGATGTAGAAAGCGGCAGCTCGAAGACAGTGAGAGCTGGAGACAGAGCAGACACAGAGGCAAGTGAGCAAGCATTAACAGCCCAAGGGGGGACATCACGCACTCCAACTGGCCAATTGTATGTCACCAATGAACCCCTATCAACTGATCTGTTATTCAAAGTAATTTAGACTTTACTTTCAAACATTATTGTCAGACTGGCCCACAAAAGTTGTGCCATCGTTCTACAAAATATCTATAAAGTGCTGGATTTAGGAATATGGATTCCTATTGAACTGATGCATGTAAAGAGAAGGCCAGGCAAAAATTAGCCATATTGGTTGGTTCAATGAGATCATCTTTACTGAGTCTCTCTTATCAACACATAGATTACCTATCGCAACCTGCTATTAACATTACATCAAATCCTTCATGAAACTAAGCTGGCTGAGTCTTCAGACAGCATCAGCCTAGACAAGGCAGGCTGCTGCCCATAAGCAACTGATGGCACTAAAGGAAATGTCTCTAGAGAAAGGGGTCCCCAACCTGTGGGCCACGGCCCACTACCGAGCCATAGCCTGCTAACCAGCGGGCCGTGGAACAGGCTGGCCAGTGCACACACAAGTGCGCATGTGCTCACCCCACTCATGCTAGCGCTGCAAATGGGGCGCCGCACAGTGAAAACGGGGTGCTGTGCGGCAAAAACAGGGCGCTGCATGGTAAAAACGGGGCACCATGTGGCGAAAACGGCACCGTGCGGCGAAAACGGGGAGGTGCTAGTGCTTGCGCGGCAAAAACAGGGCAGTGCTAGTGTCACGTGGACACTAGTACTGCCCCATTTACGTTGCTCATGCTCGCGGCCCCGTTTGTGTATGCATGCGCATAAAATGCTTCCCCCTCCCTTCCCCTCCAGTCCACCAATCGAAAAAGGCCGGACACCTCTGCTCTAGAGTGTCCCTTAGCCTCATAGCCTATTTCTAAAAGAGGCAACTGGCCCACGCTTGCTCCTGTCATCCATTTCCCTTCCTAATGCCCACTGCTTCTTTGCCCCTTGTGCCACTGGCATTGCTTTTCTCAAGCTGAATGGGAATAGTAGCTGAAGCCCGATTTCTATGCTTCTCTGCCTCTCCAGAGGGATTGGCCTCCACATCTATATGCATATATGGAACATATAGAATAAAACATTCTATGTGAAACCTTTCAATCTCCAAGCAAATAATTTCAAGGGATGTTCTGTGCTGGAAGCCAAAGGGTTTTTTAAAATTATGTTTACTGTTTTATCATCTTACTAAGTGCCTCCCACAGTCACTTTTTATGAGATGGACAGCCACATAAATTTGACAATGAATGTTATGTATGTATTAATCAAGGGGAATTACTTGTAGCTCGGGGTTGACATGAGGGGTCCTTGGTGCTCTCTGAGCTTGTTTGTTTTCTTGTAGATGTTTCATTATCCAAACTAGGTAAGAACATCAGGGCTGCTAAACTAGTTCAACCTTAAATAGAACTGTCCAGCAAATTGGAACAGGCTTGTTTTGAGGTCACAAAAGTTTTCAAAAACTTGGAATGGAGGCAAAAATTGGTGGGCTTCAAGGTCTGCAGCCTGACTGATGATGTACCCTTTAACACAGTCTGCCTCTATTACTTTTCTCTTTAAAGAGCAGAGGACTTGTAGAGAGATGAGAATAATGAACTGCAATTGTCACACAAACTTCCTGTCAAATTACTCATATCTCTTTTGCTTTAGCGTGCCTTAAAAATCTGAAGCTATGCAAGCCCTGAGGTCAGTTTCAAAGGCCTATTCAGAGAGTCTTCCACCAGGGAGAACGGTCTCTCATGTTTTGACTACGAAGCACCACATTTAAACACAACCTTTCAGATTATGCGCTCCACTTTATTGTTTTATTGTTTCAGGTTATTCAGGTCTCAGTTTTATTCTTTCCTTATTCATACCAGAATGTGCATGTCACTTCTGTTCTTTGAAAAACAGGATGTAAATGTAATTAATAAACTAAAAAGAAGGCACAGGGATCGAAGTGCAGACTGACAAGACATACTATATTGTTTTAAATGTCCACTGGGGCTACTATCGGTTACTGTTGTCGGTGATCAAATTGCCTATCTGAATTCCAGGCATATAAAAAAGTTGCCATGAAATGAGAGAGTTCACCAGAGTCCTACAACAGTTAAAAGCACTGCTGATGCCGAAGAATCATTTCAAGCCATCCAATATAATGGCTTTATATGGCTTACATAATATTATATTGTAATGGGAATTACCGATTCACTTACCTCACCGGAAAATTGTGGTCTGGGTTTATTCTTTCCAACAAGCTATAAAGCTGGAGAGGAGGAAGACATCAGAAGGTTAGTTAGTTTTTAAAATCATGTTTACAGTTATACAGGACAAAGGCAGTTTGACCCAGTTTATCGTGTGAACATTCTCTAAGGCTTCCTAGGCTTAGATGTTGTCTGAGGAAGCCAAAAATTCTCTCTCAAGATAACAGTTCAGCATATTTTTAACAACTGAAAGGATTTCCACATTTACAAATCAGCCTGCCTGGCTTCTGATGATTTCGCATGATTCATATTTTGTGCAAATAAAATAAAAACATTCTATACACAAGTAAATAATGTACTAAATTCTAATCCGCACTAATGCAAATTTGGAATTGTTCTATGAGCTGTAGTTTCGAAGAAGACAAAAGACGTAAGAACACCTAAGGGTAGAAAAAGACGTTAAAAGCATAAGATGCTGTTTACAGAATACCTTGAAATGGCTTTTTAAAAACGACACGGATAAAGTAAACCCTTGTTTTCCCTCTGTTGTGCTCTATACGATGCAGCCAAATGTTCACATTTCACTTACAGCCCAATACTGCAGCCAGGACATTTACCTCTTGATGCCGGTTTCCTTCCCTGATATAGACACTTGCCAAGTTCGTCACGATAAAAGCCCACAATTCCTGATGGGTGGTGAGCTACAGCACAGAAAACACATATATAACAAAAAAAAAACGTTAAAGCACTTTCCCCTTAGTCCTCAACTTACGCCTGGTCGTTTAACAACCATTTG
The DNA here is from genome assembly GCA_023970755.1 of Azemiops feae. NCBI lineage: Eukaryota > Metazoa > Chordata > Lepidosauria > Squamata > Viperidae > Azemiops > Azemiops feae. Next base: position 74,421 of record JALGBA010000907.1, on the reverse strand, counting down.
GAGTTACAACATCCTTGGAAAGGGTGATTTATAGCCTGTAAAACACCTCCAGCCATTGTAAAACATTGTGCTGCTCCCTTATGGTTACATAAGCACATTTTAAGGACTTGGCAACCAGCTGGGCATTTATGACCAGTTGCAGCTTGCTTCCCAGGGTCACGTGACTGAGATTTGCTATTTTCTTTTGCCCATTTCTGGCAAACAATGCCCGATCGGAATGTATTCGCTTAACAATTGCAAGGTTCAACTTACATCCATGTGATTCACTTAAACGCCATAAAAACAGCTGAGAAATCAGGTCTGATCACATGGATGCCTCCACTTAACAACCACTATGACTTACAACCAAAATCCCAGTCCCAGTTATGGCTCTAAGCCAAGGACTGCCTGTATAGCTCACAGCAATATGAGCCTTCCAAGTTGCTTAATTAACTATATTATTTGAAAAGGAGACTTATACCCACAAGCACAAAACAAAAGAAGAAAGCCATACTGCACGGGTGTCAAACTCGATCACGTCACGTGACGCATCGCGATGGTTTTTTGCCTTAGCGGAGCCGGGGTGGGCGTGGCCTGCGCGTGACGCATCCGGCCCAGGGGCCGCCAGTTTGACACCCCTGCCATACTGAGTGCAATCTTACCCGAAGTGCTGTGGTAAACTGCGCTTCTGCGTTGTCCATGCAGTTCACAGAAATGCAGTACAGCCCCTTCAATGGAAAACAGCAGGGATATTTCAAGAAGAGATACTTTGGTAATTAAGAAAATGTGGGGGAGGGAGGGTGGAAAGTGTACATGGTGTGTAGATTTTTGTTCCCAGTATAGATCTACAGCAGGGGTCTTCAAACTTGGCCCTTTTATGACTTGTGGACTTCAACTCCCAGAATTCCTCAGCCAGCATGCCTAGCTGAGGAATTCTGGGAGTTGAAGTCCACAAGTCATAAAAGGGCCATGTTTGAAGACCCCTGATCTACAGTATATTCAGAGTTCAGTACAGGTAATCCTCAACTTACCACAGTTCATTTACTGATTGTTCAAAGTTACAACGGCAATGAAAAAAGCGAGTTATGACTGCTGTTCACACTTAACAACCATTGCAGCACCCCCATGGTCACATGATCAAAATTCATGTCAACTGACTCCTATTTATGACGGTTGCGGTGTCCCAGGATCATGTGGTCACCTTTTGTGACTTTTTAATAGGCGAAGTCAATGGAGTAGTCAGATTCGCTTAACAACCGGGTTACTAACTTATCAACTGCAGTGATTCACTTAACAACTGTGGCAAGAAAGGTCGTAAAATGGGGGAAAACTCACTTAACAAATGTCTCACTTAACAATAGAAATTTTGGGCTCAATTGTGGTCGTAAGTCGAGGACTACCTGTATGCTTTAGCAGATATGAATCTAACTTCTCTTTCCACCTGAGAATGCAGCCGAAATTCCAGAAGAAAAATAAACATATTCCTTCTCCTTGTAATATGGCATTAAGCTTCGGAATGATATTGCTCTACTTTTTTCTCCACATAAATATTTCATTTAAATCCTTCTGTTGTCAGGGTTGGTCTTCAATAGAGTTCACTACAGCAATTCATATCTGTTTCTTCTTCTTTACGTAACTTCAAGGAACGTTCATGATATTAATCTAAATTTTCCTATTCCCGGCCTTTTAACCTTATCTTCAACTTCATTTCAAGCTCATCCTCTTGACTTGAGGGGGAAACTCAAGCATTTTCGAAATAATCTCAATAGAAATGTTGCTTCTGCGTGTACACACAAGCACAGATACAGTAACTGGGGGAAATTGTCCACCTAAATCCCTGCTCACATGGATTAAGGAGGATTTATTGAAGGCCCTCTTCATCTATAGTAGGAGTGGGGAACCATGCTGGCTCAGGAATTCTGGGAGTTGAAGTCCACAAGTCATAGAAGGGCCATGGTTGTCCACCCGATCTATAAAAACTGAAAGAATCTCAACAAATTCACAGCAAGACCAAACCCTTAGGAAACGGGAGGACTAGTCAAGTTGCTCTTTCTCCTGTTTATGCTGGGGCAGCTGAATTGCTCAATGAAGGTACAGGTAGCCTTTGACTTACAAGCATTTCTTTTAGTGACTGTTCGAAGTTACAACGACACTGAAAAGAGTGACTTACGACCCGTCTTGCACTTACAATCATTGTAGCACACACACACACACCCGGTCACATGATCAAAATTGGGCAACCAGCAAGTATTTACCATACTGTACCATCCCAGCCTCATGTGATTGCCATCTGGGACCTTCAGACAATCAAAGCCAATGAGGAAAGCTGCATTTGCTTAAGGATGGCATGATTCACTTAATTGCAGTGATTTGCTTAACGACCATGGCAAAAAAAAAAGGTTCGTAAAATCGGGTGTGTGACTCACTTAACAGTTGCCTTGCTTAGTTAGCAATAGAAATTCTGGTCCCAGTTGGGATCGTAAGTCAAGCGTCTTCAAACCTGGCCCTTTTATGACTTGTGGACTTCAACTCCCAGAATTCCTCAGCCAGGCATGCTGGCTGAGGAATTCTGGGAGTTGAAGTCCACAAGTCATAAAAGGGCCAAGTTTGAAGACCCCTGTCGTTAAGTCAAGGACTGCCTGTACTTGTTTCTAAAGCCTTGTGGGGCTCCATTTGTTTGAAAACTGGCAGCTTTTCAATGAAGGGATCTCCAGTTTCCCACACTGAATAAAATTCTATAGATTCATAAAAACCTAAGATTTACATGCATCATGCTATACTTCAGGAACTGGGAAGGTATACTCACCAGAAGAGCATGTAACTGAGCAGCATGATTAGAAAACAGCCTGGGGGATTGCTGACAGAGCTGGCATACCTGTGAAATCTTGGCGTAAACAGAAGAGAACATGACTTAATATCCTAGGTGATTCTCAACGATGCTTCTGACTTACCCAGCCTAGAAGGGTTCACTTGCTTTCTTTGCCTTCCTCTTTTCTGACACAACTGCTGACTCCAGCTGCCCTTTTGGGATTGCTTAATTATTTTGTAAAATCGCTTTCATGGTGCTGCAACATCCCTCCTCCTCAAGTAGAAAACATATCAGGTAAAGCTTCACTGCGGGACTTTGGCCAGCTTTCATTTCATTTCACCATGCTTTACAAAAGCTACTTATAATTTGCAATGCTGAAAATGGCCAGAATAAGCCCATTCATGGCTCTTGGATGCTCTCAGAATAAGTTGGAAGTTGGAAGGGACCTTGGAGGTCTTCTAGTCGAACCCCCCCCCCCCGCTCAAGCAGGAGACCCTATACCATTTCAGACAATTGGTTGTCCAATCTCTTCTTTAAAATTTCCGATGTTCAAGCACCCACAACTTCTGGAGATAGCTTTTTCCACTGATTAATTGTTCTAACTGTCAGGAAATTTCTCCTTAATTCTAGGTTGCTTCTCTCCTTGATTAGTTTCCATCCGTTGCTTCTTGTCCTGCCTTCAGGTGCTTTGGAGAATAAGTTGGCCCTCTCTTCTTTGTAGCAGCCCCTTAGATATTGGAACACCACTATCCTGTCACCCCTAGTCCTGATAGCAGTGTTCCAATATCTAACGGGTTGCCACAAAGAAGAGGGAGTCAAGCTATTCTCCAAAGCGCCTGAAGGCAGGACAGGAAGCGACGGATGGAAACTAATCAAGGAGAGACGCAACCTAGAACTGAGGAGAAATTGCCTGACAGAATAATTGTGGCAGTGACATTCCAAGGGCTTCCAAGACTATCTCCTTTTCAACAACCACAAAGAGTGGTGATTTCAGCCGAGCCTCCATCCATCTGTTCCCCACCCCACACCACCACCCCCAGTTCCAAAGGACACCGAATGCCCTAAAGCAGTGTTTCCCAACTATGGCTGGCTGGGGAATTCTGGGAGTTGAAGTCCACAGGCCTTAAAATGGCCAAGGTTGGGAAACCCTGCCCTAAAAGCAATGTAAGTCTTTACCTCTTGCAGGGCTGTAGCTTTGTGCCCTGTGACCAGCCGGCACATGATGATATGTTCCAACAAGATGACTTGGAAAGACGATAAGATGGGGCTGCAGTCGAGCACTGGAAGGAAAGAAATGATGCAGTTCAGGAAAAAAAAAAAAGGAAAAAATGAACAGCTCAGCCAAGCTGAATGTTGTCGACTTAAGACCGGTTGCTTAGCGACTGTTCGAAGTTATGATGGACACCCCTCAAAAAGGTATTTACAACCTGGTTCGGAAAGTCTGACATCCAATCTCCCCCTTCTCACACAATTATGTGACCAATTTTGGGTACTCGGCAACTGGCCTAAATTTGTGGCCATTTGCAGTGTCCCCTGGTTGCGTGACCGCAATTTACGACTTTTTTAGCCAAAAACCAGCCTTTACTTCTGGTCTTTGCTTGAGAAGCACCACACAAAGGGTTGTAAAATCAGGTCGGTGAATGTGATGGCCCGCTTTATAACTGTTGTGACTTATGACCATAATGGGCAGGCTCCATTACGGTTGTAAGTCAAAACTACCTTTCTTTTTTCTGAAGCAGGCAGTAATATTTTAGCTTATAAAAGCAATTGCTCAAAAATCCTGGGAACATGCGGCATTTTGCTAAAGCTCAGGCTGGCAAACACATCCTCTATCCAATTCCTCCCTCAGTGCAAGGTAGAAGAAATATGCCAAAAAAAATCCTGCCACAAGAATCAGGTGATTCTTTCTGGCATTGCTAAATTGCAAAGCAAAGTGATATTGGTTCCTTTCCTGAAGTTCAGAAAAGATCTTGGCTAACTATGCAACTCTGAATGAGCCAAAACCAAGAACAGCGTTTAGGAGGTGACCTATCACTGGTCCTGAAAAAGGACACTAGTACTCTGAAAAAGCAACAATAAACGTAAAAGGGAAAATAGAGAGAAACGGAGCATGCAAGTCGGGGCATTCAAGAACAGAATCTCTGTGAAAACACACACCAAAGAAGTTTAGTCTGCTCACTTTTGAGTTTTTCTAGCTGCATCAGGGCTTTGTCGGTGTATTTCTGGGCCTTCTCCAAATATCCAGCCTGCATCGAATGCATCACAGTCACCTGGCAAAAAAAACCACATTTATTTTGCAGATCATTTTGCAATCCTGAAACAAATTGCTTCAATGTTCTCCCTGCTGCAAATTAACACTACTAGTTTTACATGAAAAACAAAGATAGGACAGAGTTCTAAATGATATAACATGCAGTTAGCAGCACTGTGAATGCCCATGCTGACACACCACCTGCGCAATTAAAACAGGCACATTCATCTTCCTTACAACAGGGCACGTGGCCCTGCCAAATTTTCCTCATTGAAAAAGCCTTCTCGCCAAGGATACAATTAATGTACAAAAAACAGAAAGCTATGCCTTTACTAATATTACAGGGTGATTTTTGTTAATAAAACAAAATAAAACTTTATCGAATTTCAAAAGAAGAGAAGGAGGAGGATGAGATGGTTTAAATGGTTTAAAAAGAAAAAGAAAGGGGAAAGCAGGAAAAACAAAATTGGGTGGTGCAGAGAGAAAAGGACAAAAGGTAACTTCCGACTTTCTCTAGTACAGATACAAGCATGAAATGCAAGTAGAGTAAACCATATCACAAAATATTTCTGAAGTTAAAAACAATTCTACTCATCAAATCCCAAGGTTACATTTCATTTCTTTCAGTTTCAAGCTAGAGTCCAAAAACTGTTTCCAAACCACTATTTCAGAATTCCTGATATCTAAAGGTTAGACCAGGGGTCCCCAACCCCCGGTCCATGGACCAATACCGGGCTGCGGCATGCCAGCAACCAGGCCACACAAACAAGCAAAGCCCCATCCGTGGGATGCAGGCAGCACACGAAACCATGCCCCTTCCAGTCCACAGAAAAACCTCTCTCCACGTAACTGGTCCCTGGTACCCAAAAGGTTGGGGATCTCTGGGTTAGACCATTAGACCATCTCTAGTCCAGGGGTGTCCAACTTTGGCCACTTTAAGACTTACGAACTTCAACTTCCAGAATGCCCGAGCCAGCCATACTGGCTGGAGAATTGTGGGATTTGCAGTCCACAAGTCTTGAAGTTGCCACAGTTGGACACTCCCAATCTAGCCAATGCTGACAATACTTGATGATAACAACTCCCCAAAGTCTCCAGAAGAAAAACCCCTCTGCTACTAGACATTCTGTTAGCTGAAAGTCCAGGGACTAAAACTGGGACATTTCTGCAAGGAAAGAAAGGACTCTTATCAATGAGTTATGATGCTCTTGGGAAACCCTTGCCATCTTGTGAGCCCATTCAGCTCAGTTATTGTCTATTAACATGAGTGGTGGCTTTCCAAAGCCACACATTGAGGTCTTTCTCACCACATGCTGCCTAGAAATGTTGGTAATTAAACAGAAGGCATCAATTATTTGGAATACATTCTAAACAAAAAAAGCAAAATCACCCAGAGGCAATTTAAAGGAAAGCCAGTAATGCACCCCCACACTGCTAGCTACTGAAATTATAATTAGGATACTAGAGGAGCACTTTGGGTCCGGTGGTTAGGACGCTGGGTTGGAAGTTAGCAAGCCTGCGTTCGAGACCCGAGGGCTGCTGTGGGACAGGGTGAGCTCCCGTCCTTTGCTCCAGCTCCTGCTGGGGACATGAATGAAGCCCCCAACTGGGTGTCCCCCAGGCAGCGGTAATGTCACCGGCTCATCCTTCCAACCCGGAAGCACCTCGGTGCTCCTGACATGAGTGCGATGCGATTGGGATATTGCCATGATGATGTTAAAGGAGAAATAGAGAGCTCCTTCTTTATGTGGAAAGGACTATTTCCTCGGCCCCTGATCCTGAAAAGCCCCTGTTGGATGGATCAGTGCATAACTTATTTTGGCAAGATCAGATGCAGCATCTCACCAGGTAAACCAGCACACACATGTGCTCCTTGGGTAGCCAATGGAAGAGGTCTGCAGGGTTGCTGGGCAGGATCTCGTCATCGTGAAGAGTTGAGATGGTCTGGATGCACTGCTGCAGCTGCTTTAGACATGGCTTGACACTCTTCACCTGAGGAAAGAAGACGCTGCCTCAACAAAGTCAAAACCAAACGTGACACCCAAATCAAAGGCACCATACTTCCTAGGTCAACCATACATTTTGAGGGCTGTTGTCTACTTCTCCATTCATCTTCTCTAATGATGGAACATTAAAAATCTCTGAAGATTCCTGTCAAGCTTACGTTCATTTTTTTATCTTTTTCCACTCACTGTTCCTTCATAGATTTGCTCTGCGATTCTATTCTAGAGTAGTCCTCGACTTATGACTCATCGTTTTACAACTGTTTGGCATTACAACGGCCTCATAACAGGTGCTCTATGACCCATAAAGCACCTCCAGCCATCGTAAAATGTGCCCCCGTAGCAATCAAGGGATCGCATTTTGAGTGCTTGGCAACCTGCTTACCTTGATGATCGGTTGCAGCATCCTGTGATCGCATGACACCGATTTGCGATGTTTTTGCTGGTTTCCGGCAAAAAAAAAAACACCCACTAGGAATCATGGGTTCGCTTAACAACCGTACCTTTCATTTGTTTAATGGCTGCCATGAAAAATGTCAAAAATAAAAAAGGTCCAGTCACACTAGTGCCTCGATTTACAATAACAACAAGCTACCACCAGATTTTCCAGGCCAGATAGTGGTTGGGACTCATTTCCTTCGTGACTACAGTGGCCGCTTTACAACCGCCACAAAAAAAAAGAAAGAGAGATCATAAAATTGGATCGGTCGCGTGGGTGATCCACTTTACACCCACTGCAGACTTAGGGCTGTGAAAGGGGAGGCTCCATTACGACTGTAAGTCGAGGACTACCTGTTCTTAGGTTGCGAGCAAGAATCTTCTATCATGGAAGATCCCCTGAACGGTTTCCACTGACCTGACCAGCATCCAGGTAATGCGTCACCTGGAGGACCAAGAAGAAGACCCGCAATGACTCTTTCTGGATGGGATTCCCTTGCCAGTTCTCAACGATCTGCCCGCACAGCGTAAGCAACGGATGCACCTCCTGCAGCTTCCTCTCCATGAGGAGCAGCTATGTAGGAGAAAGGAACAAGGAAAGAAATGACTTGAAGTTTCAGAACACTTGATAAGCGCATCTTCTCCAGCTTCAGGCTTCCTTACTTTTGGATTTATCTTCTCAAATACAGAAGAAAAACAAAAAGGTAGCACAGGTAGTCCTCGACTTACAACCACGACTGAGCCCCAAATTTCTCTTGCTAAGCGAGAGTGCCGTTAAGTGAGCTTTGCCCCATTTTACAACCTTCCTCGCCACAAACTTGTTAAGCCAATATTGAAGTTATTCAGGTTAGTAACACAGGGTGGTTAAGTGAATCTGGCTTCCTTCACAAAGGGGGAATCACATGAGCCTGGGACACAGCAATTGTCATAAATATGAATCAGATGGCCAGTGGTTGAATTTTGATCATGTGACCATGCGGATGCTGCAACAGTTGTCAGTGTGTGAGAAATGGTCATTAGTCACTTTTTTCAGTGCCGTGATAACTCTGAATGGTCACTAAACGAATGGCTGTAAGTTGAGGACGACCTGTTTTAAGTGTGGGAAGGAGAGTTATTTCTAAGTCCTCAGTTCGGTGCTTAACTTTGCTTCTCATCGTTTCGAGATAATCCCATAGAACATACCAAAAATAACGACATCAAAAATAAGTTAAGGTGGCCGAATTAGAACTGAAATAGGTAAAAAATCAACTACAGGTTCCAAGATGGCTTTTTCTCAGTGGGTCTCCTGTATGGGCAACACCAAACTTAGCATTACAATTTATACCTTCCATGCCAATCGCTTGCAACTGATTTATACACACTATACTAGGTATTATACTCATTTTAGAGCTTTAAACGACACTTTCTAACACTGATTCAGTCCCTGGGGGTCCATCTCTGTTATTCTCAGGATCACTTAAGAAATGAGAAGACAATCTACACCAGGCATCTCCAAACATGTCAACTTTCAGACTTGTGGACTTCAACTCCCAGAATTCCTCAGCCAGCCAGGCTGGCTGAGGAATTCTGGGAGTTGAAGTCCACAAGTCTGAAAGTTGACAAGTTTGGAGACCCGAGATCTACACATTGTTGTGGCTTCCAGGGACCTTTCTGTTTGCGCTATTAAAAACTCACAGCACAGTTGTTCCAAACCAGCAGTGTGACTTCCTATCATTCTGAAGAAGAATGTATATGAACTGTAACTTAAGTCTTCAAGTAGTCTAGAAAACTTTAAAGATGACCTAAAAAAAAAAAAACCTCCAAAAAAACCCAAGAAAAATATTTTCAAAATTATATGCAAGGTAGAGTCCCACACATTTTATCCCATTACTTAACTTACAAGTCACCTGTTCTCTGAAGCAGTTAAATGCAGCTTCTAGCCCAGGGGTAGGCAACCTTGGCTCTTTTATGACTCGTGGACTTCAACTCCCAGAATTCCTGAGCCAGCCATGCTGAGGAGAAAGGGAGAGGTTTCCAAGCTGAGCCATGCTGGCTCAGGAATTCTGGGAGTTGAAGTCCACGAGTCATAAAAGAGCCAAGGTTGCCTACCCCTGGGCTAGCCACTCCAAAACTAGCCACCCTTTGTTTTAACAGATGCAAGCCTAATTAACCCACACAATATAAAACGTATTTGCTAAATTAATCTGAGATTGGCTTAGTCCAGCACTATGGGTAAAAATGGCAGCAACAAGCAGAAGTGTAATTATCCCCTTCCCAAATCCTACCTTCGTGGAATCTTAATTATTCCAAACCAACAGGCAAAGTTACTTTTTCATGTTTGCCTCTCTAAAACTCTCCATAGCATTTTAAAAGTTCTCAAGAAGTTTCCACATGGATATGAATTACACTGAATATAAAACATAGGTAGGGTAGTCAGTCACACATTTGAAATGATGTGTGGGTTAACACAATGTTGTTACTCATTTCAGCAGATGTCTTATCAATAGTCTAGATCAGTGTTGCTCAATCTCAGCAACTTGAAGATGTGTAGACTTCAACTCCCAGAATTCCCCAGCCAGCATGCTGACTAGAGGATTCTGGGAGTTGAAGTTTGCCATGTTTGAGAAACACTACAAGATCAAAATCTATTTATTATTCATTGCTTTTATGAGGAGAAGAAACCAAGACTGCAGATTTTAAAGTAATATATAAGTAAAATATTCTTTTGTCTAAGCCCCAGAAAACGGGTTTCCTGCCTGAGCAGGGGGTTGGACTAGATCAGTGTTTCTCAACCTTGATGACTTTAAAATGTGTGGACTGCAACTCCTAGAATTCCCCAGCCAGCTATGCTGTGCTATGCTGGCTGGGGAATTCTGGGAGTTGAAGTCCACACATCTTAAAGTCATCAAGGTTGAGAAACAATGGACTAGATGACCTCCAAGGTCCCTTCCAACTTTATTATTATTATTATTATTATTATTATTATTATTATTATTATTATTATTATTATTATTATTATTATTATTATTATTATTATTATTATTATTAACTTACCATGCCTTTGCTTAGCAGGAACAGTGCTCTGAAAAAGAAAGAAAAGTTATTAAGATTCTAACACTGTAGAGATCTCCCAGAAATACAATGTATTCTCATTTTGCCTCGAATTCTCATATCTAAAACTGCATCAAAAATATTTCAAGGGAAACAAATGAAACTGTTATCTTTTCATGTTTACTTTGCTGTTATTGTAGAAATGACTTAAGTTGCTAATTATATGAAACTAAAAAGTTGAGACTGTAATTTGACTTTGCAATTACTGCACCAAAAAATGGTGAAAGTGACTGCTTTTTTTTTTCCCCTTCTCCCTTCCCTTCCCATCTTTTCCCCCTCCTTTTTCCTTTCGCATTTCTCCTGTTGCCTTTACTTTCGTTGGAATTTTACATTGAGATAAACTTTAATAAAATCTTATTAAAAATATTTCAGTCTGCAAAAGACTACAGAACATGCTTCATTACTCTGTTCGCTTTTTCCCCTTTCCCTGTTTCCCTTTTTGAAAAATCCACCCACCTTGTGTATTCTGATCCTACCACGCGGGCGTATTCTGCTCCAACTCCCAAAAGGTCGCAGGCGGATACCAGATCTTTCTCAAGCGTGTGAAGTTGCTAGTGGGGAATACACAGAGGGACACACGTGAGCTTGAAATGGCTCTGAAATGGTCCAGAGTCCAGACAGCCCAAAAATCTGCGATTTTGAGTTTGGTCTACTGGTGGTGAAGGCACCAGGCTAGAAACCGGGAGACCGTGAGTTCAAATCCTGCCTTAGTCATGAAAGGCGGCTGGATAACCTTGGGCTAGTCCAGGGGTAGGCAACCTTGTCTCTTTTATGACTCGTGGACTTCAACTCCCAGAATTCCTGAGCCAGCCATGCTGAGGGGAAAGGGAGAGGTTTCCAAGCTGAGCCATGCTGGCTCAGGAATTCTGGGAGTTGAAGTCCACGAGTCATAAGAGAGCCGAGGTTGCCTACCCCTGGGCTAGTCACTCCCTCTCAATCTAGCTCACCTCGCAGGCGAGGAGGAGGATGAAGGCGTGCTTGCATGTGTTCAACGCCTTTATTTTTAAAAAATAATAAAGGTGGGATTCAAATAAATACATTTTCAACAAGACTTTCCAATCTCAAAATGTTTCAAGGTTTTGCAAACCTCTAAGGCAGGGGTGTCAAATTGCCGGCCCACGGGCCAGATGTGTCATGCCGAAACCGCACCCACCCCATTGCCGGCAACGGGGGGAAAAGTCGCAATATGTCGCGGCACGTCACGTGACGTTGCGAGTTTGACACCCCTGCTCTGTGGATGTTGATGCCCCAAACCCGTTCGTTTTCCATTAAGCACTGGTACCCCCAAAGCAGAGAGTCAGTAATTTAACTGACCTCTTCAAGAACGCCCCACTGACATTTCTCTCACAGACCAAAGTCTGTAAGGTGGGTGGATCTTAAGACAGGCAGGATGGTGGTCACAGCACTGTAATAAAACCTCCTCCCCTTTTGTCTGTGTGCTGACACTATGTACCTGGACAAAGGGGCAGGGGTTGGGTTGCAATGCTGCAACCGCAATTTTGTTTATTTTGACCCACTACGAGGGTGCCATTACTGCTTCAGTACTTAGAACTGAGCTTATAAACCACCACTCACTTGCTCACTTATGAAACTTTGCACCAAAGGACAAAGTATCCCAGTTACGGAACATTTTCCTAAGATCAATTTAGAAGTTCTCCATACTGTAATTCTTGGCTTCTTTCTAGGCCAGGGGTAGGCAACCTCGGCTCTTTTATGACTCACAGCTGACTCAGGAATTCTGGGAGTTGAAGTCCATGAGTCATAAAAGAGCCGAGGTTGCCTACCCCTGTTCTAGGCATTTGTGGAATAACTACTTCAGAAGCCAGCTCTCTTTTAAATTCTCTTCTACTGCTTTTCTTCCATTCTGTTCATAGCCCTGCCACTGAATCTTGTTTCACTTTTTGTATTTACTATTTATAAACAGTGCTGGATTTTTTTGCACCTTTCTTGAAGGCTTTCTTTATTACTGTCTTATAAACAGCTTTGGGCATCCCCTGTAAGGCTACAGAAATTTTAAAAAATAGTAGCAACACTAATTTACAGAGCTGAGTGCGGTCTTGCTTGCTTTATCTTCTGCTGTTTGACGGTCAGATACTCAGGCTTGTTCTGTCTCTTCCACCAGGACACTCCGTCTCAGTGGCAACTTCAACCTTGCAGTTTTTAACACCGCAGAATCTCTCTTACGTGTTTCCCTCTCATATCTATAAATACTGTAGAATTCCCCCCAAACTCTATGCCGTTTTTCACACAGGTAGTCCTCGCTTAACAACCATGGGTTCAGCGACCATTCGAAGTTACAACCGTACTGAACAAATGGTAAGTTACATCCAGTCCTCAAAGTTACAGCCGCGGCAGCGTCTGCATGGTCCTATCATCAAAGTTTGGGTGCCTGGCAATCTGTCCACGTTTACAACTACAGTATGCACCAGCAGTTGCCTTGGCAGGGTGCATCTCATCACCCATGGGAAGAGGAAGGCCATAAGGTCAGCTGAGGGCCGTGGAGGACAACAGGAGCAGAAGGCAGCGGAGAGCAGGGTGGCCAAAAGAGCAGCAATGAGGAGGGATAGGTGGGTGAGGGGAGTTGAAGCAGAGGCCAGCACAGCAGGGCAGAAGTGTGAGGTCCTCACCCAAAGCCTGCAACCGGGACTACCATTAACTGCTGTCGCTAAGTAGTGGAGTCACATGATGTTTCGCCTAATAGCCACTTCACTTAGTGATGGAAATTCCAGTCCCAGCTAAGTTTGTTAAGCGAGGACTAGCTGTAATTTAAACCATTTGAGAAGAGTGAAACTGAGCTTACCGCAAGCTGAAAAAGAAGACGACAGTGCCAGTAAGGAGTCTGTTGTGAAATCTGGATGGCTTTACGCAGCAGGGGCTTTGCTGTGTCAACAGAATTCTGAAAAGTATGGACAATAAAGATCTAATTATCATAGAGAGATGGAGGAGGAGGAGGAGGGGGACTCAAACACAAAGTCGATTGGAAAAAGCCATGCCTTGTAAAGCAAATGGAACACCATTCTATTAACGGGAGGGTGCGCAGTTTTGCAGAAATGACACACTTTTCCCCAAAACACATTTTAGCAAATACATTTCTGTAAAACCTGTGTGAAGAGGTTTAAAGATCGGGAGCAAAGCACTTATTAGTCAGCAAAGGGATCCAGTCCGTGGTATCTACAGTTAAATGCATTCCAGACAGATGCGCTGGGTGGATCGTTTTGCCTTTCTAGAGAAGGACAGTCAGTACAGATAATGACTGGAAACTCTATGAGAGTTATTGTGCATTCACACAAACTTACATCTGCTTCTGAACTCCTAACACCTAGAACAGTGGTGGCGAACCTATGGCACGGGTGCCAGAGGCGGCACTCAGAGCCCTCTCTGTGGGCACGCGCACCGTCGCCCCAGTCCTAGGCCTTCAGCTGGGTTTTATAAAACCTTTTCGCTTTAGGCCTCCGCCGCCGTGTGCAAAAAAAAAAAAAGGTTCAATCAATCAGTCAATTTCAACTTCTCGCAGGAAAAAAAAAATCTTGCAAAGTTGGAATTGATTGATTGAACTTTTTAGTCCCACCCAGTCTGCCGTTACCACCGCAGCCACGCCAAGCCAATGGGCCACGCCCAACCAATGGGCCACACCCACCCGGCACCCGACGATGCATAAGTGGGTTTTGGGTTGCAGTTTGGGCACTCAGTCTCTAAAAGGTTCGCCATCACTGACCTAGAAGCTCCCAAAAAGGGGCACCAAGATGTTAATTCTATTTGTTAGAAGTTAGGAGCCATGATGGCTCAGTGGTTAGAAGGCAGTATTGCAGGCTAACTCTGCCCACACTCAGGAGTTTGATCCCGACGGCTCAAGGTTGTCTCAGCCTTCCATCTTTCCAAGGTCGGCAAAATGAGAAGTTACGATTGTTGGGGGCAAGAGGCCGACATTGTAAACCACCCAGAGAGTGCTGTAAAAAACACTACAGGGCGATGTATAAATTGCTATTGGTTGCATCAACTTGAAATATCAAAATAATAAAACATAATCAAAGCTCAGTTTCCTTTTAGCGGAAGTGCTACTGACATGCAAATAAGTCAGGTAACAAAGACTGACAAAACGTCTCAGCTCTTATTTTGTGTGGAAGAAAGTTTTATACATTCTTTGTGTAACAAACCCATTAAATATTAGCCTTTAAAGAAATGCATAGAAAAGATGCTCTTCTTACCTCTTGACAGTACAACTCAGACAGGAGGCTGGCAGCTTCAAATTTGACATCCTCAAACTGCGGAATCTGGTAGTGTCCCTGTTAAGCTAATAACACTTTCTGTTAAAAGTTAAAACAATAGACATTTTTAATTGGAAAAGATCCAATGCTGTGTTTAATGCCGGATGTGCCAAGTACTGAAGCTACGCTCTCTATAACTGCTCAGTGCTCCTGTCTGTAATGCCACCCCCCCCTTTCCAGCCTGCTTGAATAATTTCAGCAAATTTAGGCCCTAAAATGTTTAAATCCCCGGGCCGTGGCCTCTACCAGGGCTTGAGCCCTTCAGAACCAAGCCGCAGAAGAGGTGGGCGAGCGCGCACATCCCCACTTGCACGAGCAGCAGGCAAGCAGGCCGAGTTGGTGTTAACTTTCAAAACAAGTTTAATTGATAACTGATCATTCCAGTTTTCATGAGACCAGAAAAAAGGATACTTGTTGTGATATCAGCCACTGTGAAAAGAAGAGAGAGAGAAATTAGCAATTCCTGAAATCCCCTTCCCGTGGAATTTATAGCAATCTCTAAAGGGAACAGTTAATAATGTATTTCTGAAATACAAGAAATGAACAAAATAATTTTTATTGTGGTTTGTGGCCAATCAAGACACAGTGAAGTGTCAGTGCTGCACTGTCCTTTCCCTTCCTGCCAAACTGAACTCTTCCCGCAGTCTCAAAACCTAGAAAAGACCGATTCTTGTTTCTCCGAACTTTACCCTCGCAATCCTCTTGAAATACTTATTCTTTTACTCCTTGAAATAGTCATTTTTCATTTTTCCTACGCCTCCTGAAGTTCACTCTTAAAATGTTGTATCTGTTTAAGGGGCTATATAAGCTCAGCAGAAGCCTCAATATATTCAAATTCTGGAAACTCCCAAGTCGGGTGGGACAGGCTTGATTCAGACAAACCATTGCTAATCAGTGTAAACTATGAATGGGAAATTAGCTGGACCCGATAAGATGTCACTCCGCAGGCCAGCACACATATATTCACCTGGATTTTCTCTTCCACCTGATTGCTGGAAAACAACTGAGTGGAAGGCAGGAATGCTGCTACAAACTGCTCTGGGAGGACAGGCTATCAGCTTCTCTGATGTTTCTGAGACTGTGTGCTGACACTATATACCTGGACAAAAGCGTAAGGGTTGGGTTGCAATGGTGCAACCGCAATTTTATTTTGACCCACTATGAGGGTGCCATTACTGCTTGAATACTTAGAACTGAGATTATAAACCTGCTGCCATATGCCACCTTGGGTGAGTATCCACGAGGAAATGCAGCCCTGAGGCCGAAACGGGATCCCTTCCCATTGTTACCTTACAATGCAAGATGGATGTCTGATTTCAGTACAGGCAGTCCTCGACTTATGACCACAACTCAGCCCAACATGTCTGTTGTTAAGTGAGACATTTGTTAAGTGAGTTTTGCCCCATTTTACGAGCTTTCTAAGTGAATCACTACAGTTGGTAACACGGTTGTTAAGTGAATCTGGTTTCCCCACTGATGTTGCTTAGCAAAAGGTTGCAAAAGATGATCACGTGATCTTGGGACACAGCAACAGTCATAAATATGAACCAGTTGCCAAGCATTTGAATTCTGATCACATGATCATGGGGATGCTAGAAAAGTCGTGTGAAAAGTGGTCATACGTCACTTTTTTCAGTGCCATTGTAACTTTGAAGGGTCACTAAATGAACTGTTGTAAGTCAAGGACTACCTGTACAAAGCTCCTGTGTTCCTACTTATTTTCCCTCTTTTATTCCTAGAAAAGTTATTTTCTTTTCTTTTCAACTCCATTCTTGTCTTATTTCAAATGTCTGAATTTAAGAGCTGTGCATTCTCCTCCAGCCATTTGTCTGAAATGGTATAGGATTTCCTGTCTGAGCAGGGGGTTGGACTAGATGACCTCCAAGGTCCCTTCCAACTTTATTATTATTATTATCAGACTTTTTGGAGAAGCTCCTGCCTCCTTTGGTAATACCTAGAAATACTTTTTTTTAGCTATAACCTCTTTTTTGTTTATTGTACAACTGCCTTAAAATCTATCCAATTATTCATGTAGACAAAAAAAATGAAAAAAATTATGTATCTCAAACTCATCCGTTTATAACAATGTAGCAATATGTGGCACAATAGAGAAACTTCCTTAGGCTTTTCTTTTTTATGCAGCAATCAACACTAAGCCAGATTCATTTTGAACTGTCTTGCCCAACCTGATATCTTCCAGATGTGCTGCTCTACAATCAACATCACTCCCAGTTAAAATATGTCACTTTTGTTACTTGAATTCTCAAAGCCTCTTAATAATAACTCAAATGCAGCATGAGCAAAAGTTTAGTAGTAGTCCACAACAGTAACATATTTGTCATTCAATGGAAAAGCAGGAGAAAGGAGTGCTAAATATAAAACCTTGCACTCCTGATCAAAAGGGAAGATAAAAATCTAATGAGAAAAGAAATATTTTTGAAGTGAGGGACAGGAATGAAAAGAAAAACAGAATCAAAACATGAACTAGTATCTTCACCTGCAGGGTGGAAGACCCAGGGGAAGAGGATAAGAAATGCTATAATGGGCAGTCAAGGAGCTTCAGGAGAAACTACTGCACGCTCTGAGGCCACGACTGAGAAGGTCCAGCACATCTGGACAGCAGCAGTTTCAGCTCTGAGATGGCCTGCACAGAATAACAGAGTTGGAAGGGAGCTTGGAGGTCTTCTAGTCCAACCCCTGCTCATGCAGGAGACCCTATACCATTTCAGACAAATGGTTGTCCAGTCTCTTCTTAAAAGCCTCCAGTGATGGAGCACCCACAACGTCTGAAGGCAAGTTGTCCCACTTGTTAAGTGTTCTCACCATCAGGAAATTGTACAAGTCTGGCTATACAAATGCAGGTAGTCCTTGACTTACAACCATTCATTAGTGACCGTTCAAAGTTACAACAGCATTGAAAAAAAAGTGACTTATGACCACTGCAGCATTCCCATGGTCACGTGATCAAAATTCAGATGCTTGGCAACTGAATGACAGTTTATGACAGTTGCAGTGTCCTGGGGTCATGTGATCAACTTTTGCGACCTTCTGACAAGCCAAGTCAATGGGGAAGCCAGATTCACTTAACAACCCTGATACTAAATTAACAACTGAAGTGGTTCACTTAACAAATGTAGCAAGAAAGGTGGTAAAATGGGGCAGAGTTCACTTAAGGTCTCACTTAGCAACAGAAATTTGGGGCTCACTTGGGGTCGTAGGTCGAGGACTACCTGTGCTTCCCTGTCTGGGACCACATGCACACACGTGTAGACAAGCGTGGCAGCCCTCCCTCCCTCCGGCCATACGAGGGGGGCGCCGGTCACCCCGCTTCCCTTCCCAGTCCCCGGGACGCACCGCTTTTTCGAGGTGCCCGCGGGCCTGCTCTCCGTTGCGCGTGTGGTGGTAGAGGACGGAGCCGAGCTGGAGGTGGGTGCGGGCTTCGACCCGAGCGGGGGGCTTGCGGGGCAGCACGGCCTGGAGGCAGTGGACGCAGAGCCGCACCTTGGGCGGGCTAGAGGTGCGGAAGTGCTCGGCCAAGCCCAGCAGCGCCACGTACCACGACTCGGACGCCCCCGACGACACCGGACCGCCGCCGGCCCCGGACACGGAGGACGCCGACGACGAGGAACCAGCGGAGCCGCCGCCACCGCCCCCTCCTGCCGTGGCCTCAGCCCCGCCAGGCACCACCGCCTGTTGCGCCGCCCCCGAGCCGGGCCCGGCGCTTCCTCCCACCGCGGGCTGGGGTCCTGCTACGGACGAGGCGGCTGAAGCTGCCGCTGCTGCTGCTGCTGCTGCTCCTCCGGCTGCGGAGGACAACGAAGGAGTGGAGGAAGACGCCGGAGCCGTCGTGGTGGTCGCAGCGGAGGAGGAGGATGAAGCCTGCGCTCCGCCCCCGTTGCCCGCCGTCGCCGTCGAGCCGCCCGACGCCCCGACGGCGGCCATCTTGGCTTGGCCTCCGTAAGGACCGGGAGGCAACGGGAGGTCGCTGCGAGGCGGAATTGAAAGACTCACTGCGCAGGCACAGCCTTCGCAATGCTTGATGGGAAAGCGAGTCCTGGAAACGGTGGTGGCTTATTTCACACACACACACACATCCCGCTTGGAGAGACTGAGTTGGGAGACAAAGAATCCTACTCTCCGGGGAAATCTTTATCCCCACTTCCCAGGTCAGGAAACAGATCCTCCCCTTTCTAGATCTCTGTTTTTCCGCTGAAAAAATAATGTGTATAAAACAAAAGGACACTTTGCACCCCCATGGGATTGCCTGTCCATTTCCATCCACTTCACCGGTCCTTAATTTCCAAAAGCGTGTTGCAGATTTAAGGCTGTTAATAAAAAAAGTGCATAGCTTATTTTTACAACCTCAGCAAATAATGAAGACAGCATTCGCTCATTCGCTTAATAATGCTTATAATGTTTCAAGTCTTGGATCTTTGATTCTTATGGTTATGAAGAGTGATGTTTTTGATCATAGAAGTCATTTCGAAAGCGGCCACCTGAAGGGGGGGCACACATTTCAAAATAAAAATGTGACACTCTTTAATAATAGTGGCTTTTAACCTCCTTTGCATCATGATAAATATAGTTCGTCAAGCTCAGAACAGCCGAAGGGAAGTTTTGCGGCCGGTTATCAAGTCTCATGAGAACTACTCGATTTTTTTTCCTCTTGCCGGTGCCACACAGCGCCTGACGGGTATGTGACAGAATAGAGCTGGAAGGGACCTGGGAGGTCTTCTAGTCCAGCCCCCAGCTCAAGCAGGAGACCCTGGCCAATACCAATTCAGACAAGTGGCTGTTCAGTATCTTCTTAAAAGCCTCCAGTGATGGAGCGCCCACAACTTCTGAAGGCAAGCCGCTGATTAATTGTCCTCACTGTTACCGGTAGGAAGTTTCTCCTCAATTCCAGGTTGCTTCTCTCCTTGATTAGTTTCCATCCATTCTTTCTTGTCTTGCCCTCTGGTGCAGGATAGATACCTGGACAAAACAAAACTCGAAATTTGGATGTCACGGTAGCATTATATAGTCTCCCAGAGACTCTGAAACTCCCCCGGGAAATCGTTTTCCAGCCTCTGCGGGTCTACGAACTACAATACCCGGCATGCTTTTTCTTTGCGTGGCTGTCGCGCGTCTGCTCCTCCTCTCCCACAATGCAGCGCGCCGCCCTGCCTCCCGACCCATCCCGGGAGAGTACCCGCCCGCAGTGCATTGTGGGAGAAGCGATAGGGGGGCCGCCTGCAGCCATGGAGAGCAGCAAGGATGCGCCAGGTGAGTCTCGCCCCGCAGGTGGAGCGCCGCTTCCCCTCCCCCGTCGCCGGGAAGTGTTTCCGCCCCCCTCTCCCCGATCTTTTAAAATGCATACAGACGACGCCCTTTGTCCGGTTGTGGTTTCTTTGCTAGGCTTTGTAGGCCTTCGGCCTGCTTATGAACGGTTGCGAGGGACCATCATCCCCGTCTGAATGCTTTCCAGGTGTGTGCTGGACTACAGTTCTCATCGGGGGGCAGGCAGGCGCGCGATAACAAGGGGGGGGGGGTTCTTGTCTTCCTCTGTCTGTTTTCGCCGTGTGGTCGTTTCCTGCTGCCCTGCCATTTTTGTGTGTGCTGATTTGCTGGCTCCCCCCGGATATCATGGTGAGACTGGAGGAGCTGCAAAAGAGAGCAAATGAAAAAAGACCTAGGAATTGGAGCAGCTTCACAGTGGGGATTATTTATAGTGTTTGGGTTGGAGAGGGCAGGAAAGAAAGTCAGGGAGGACACGATGGTTAATGTATCAGGTGGTGAATGTTGTGGGTAACCATAGCTATTGTGTTCAAACAATACAATTCCATAACAGCATCTTGTTGGGCAGAGTTGGAACAGATCATTAACCACATGATCCCAAAAGAAGGACTAGGGATGACATAATAGTAGTCTTCCAATATTTGAGGGGCTGACATAAAGAAGAGAGGGGGGTCAAGCTATTCTCCAAAGTGCCTGAGGGCAGGACAAGAAGCAACGGATGGAAACTAATCAAGGAGAGAAGCAACCTAGAACTAAGGAGAAATTTCCTGACAGAACCGTTAATCAGTGGAACTTCTTGCCTCCAGAAGTTGTGGGTTCTCCAACACTGGAAGTTTTTAAGAAGAAATTGGACAACCGTATGTCTGAAATGGGTTTCCTGCCTGAGCAGTGGGTTGGACTAGAAGACCTCCAAGGTCCCTTCCAACTTTGTTATTCTGTTATTCAAATATTTCTTGATTTAATACATTGTAAGTGTTTGTGTAGCCTGTTTTATTTAACATTTCTTTGTTTACTGCAATTTCTGTGCTACTTCAATAGATTCTAAGTAACTTGAAAAGTCATACTGACAAGCACCAAAGACAATATTGGTAGTACTCAAAACTAACACAATGTGTTGCAAGAGACTGCAGAGATGCAGACTCAAATTTATTCTCAGCTCTTTAAATTCACTGGGTGGCTTCAGGCCATTCATGGACTCTCCGCTTAATTTACCTCAGATGTTGTAAAAGTGATCGGATATTTCTATGGTAGGCAATTAGGTCATTGTTGCTATTAGTACTGTTTTCCTCAATTGTCAGTGGCTAGGAAATTGAGTTTCACTGGGCTGGGGAATTGTCTTTTTAAATGTTTAATGTTATTTTTGTTCTGATTATTCTGGTAAAAGTTTTAATATATAAATAATGCCAAGGGTGTTCAGCTTATTGATTGCTGAAAGTGGGTATTAGTGGTACAAGCCACCTACTAAATAACTGTTCATAAAGTTGCTGCAGCACAGTGCATGTGAATATAGAAAAGAATATTCAAATCTTTAGTTGATGGAAAGCTCCTTAGTTGACTTGTAACAAATCAAATGAATGCCCCATTTTTCAACAATTGTAAGAATAACATGGCATCTCTGTCATGTTCCACCTATGTTTCATTATACTGCTAAGGTAAAGTATGCAGGATCAGGAACAGTTTTTTCCCCGTGAAGAATAGGAAACTTGGTCATTTCTGGCACAAAATAAATTTCTGGCAAAATTCTCTGATCAGATCTCAGTTTCTTAGATTTTTAAAAAGACATAAAATATATTTTATTAGCCTGAAATCCAGTTATTCTTGATTTACGTAAGGGGTTTTACATTGACTTTCAGGTTAAGTTGTTCTATTGCAATTTACAATATCGGTCTATAAGATTGGATGCAGTAAGATTAAAATGCTAATGCAATTGCTGCACAAAAATAACACAATCCAGTAAAAAGCAGCAGATAAAATAAAAATTAGAACATTATTGGCAGATGCAACAACTTAAGGCAGGGAGGTGCTACATCCACACCATAGCACTTTTTGGAGATGGAATCCAAAGTGCTGTTAATCCATAAATTTTGTGCTTATTACATTTGTAGAAGGGAAAGGGAAACTTGTCATTTAGGATCTCTCTTCCTTTGCAATTATATCCTAGCAAATCCTCAACTGCCAGCCTTGTCTTGCAAAGTGATTCTGTGCTCCCTCTTCTCGCTAACCAGGGAAAGCCAGCCGGTGGTTTGGAGTTGCGATGCCCAAATCAGTGAAGACCAACGTCAACATCCTCCATCAGGAGAAGCTGATTGCTCAGAAGAAGCGGGAGATCGAAGCCAAGATGGAACGGCAAGCCAAACAGAACCACTTGCCAGCCCAGCAGGCTTCGCAGGGGAGCGAGTATGTAGAATTTGACTCTTAATTATCATTCTGACATAACTGTAATAAAACAGGTGACGGTGGGGTCAGCAACAGAAAAAAATGTGAATTGGTGATGGAAGAGTTGGGTGTATTGGTAATTGCTTAGCCTTGGTATGATTAGTAAAAGGGCCCGAGAGGATCAGGTGGTGAGAAAGAAACTTTTCTATAACATTGGAGAACTTTTGCAAGGCAGAACAATAACTAGCCCAGGGGTAGGCAGCGCTGGCTCTTTTATGACTTGTGGACTTCAACTCCCAGAATTCCTGAGTCAGCAAGGCTGACTCAGGAATTCTGGGAGTTGAAGTCCACAAGTCATAAAAGAGCCAACGTTGCCTACCCCTGAGCTAGCCTATGCGGATGAGCCCTCGGATTATATAGAGACTGTCTCCTGTTTCCCATAGGCTGAGTTTGCACAACGTGCCAAATGGTGTTTTATTGATTTAACTCAATTGCAAGAGCCATAAGCCCATCAGCCACCTTTTGGCTTAGCATGTTATGCTAACCTAGTAACTAACAAGTCAGCCCTTTTCTCAGATGAGAGTGATTGAACTATTAGCTGGGAAAGAAAAGATATCAGTGACACCATCCATCCATCCATCCAAGAAACTGCCCATCTCCCTCACTGTGCAACTCTGAGCAGTGTGACAAAGATGGTTGAAATATAATATTAAAAAGTTTATTTATTACAGGTTCATGCCACCCATCTCCCCTATAAAGGTGACTCTGGGCAGCTGACAAATGATCAAACAGGGAGAAAAATAATTAAAATATTAAAACATTAAGATTACACAGATTGAGATTTTAAAAACTATACAGAAAAAGTTAAAAGGTGTGGGGAGGGCCTTCAAAGCACTAACCAGCCCCATAGCTGCTTGCTCCTATGTGATCCCCAAGCAAGGCTGCAGAGTCAGATCTTCGAACCTTTCCAAAAGGCCAGGAGAGGGGGGGGGGTCTGCCAACCCTCTGGGGAGAGAATGTTCCATAGGGTGGAGGAACGGCAGAGAAGGAGATTGGACAGCCATTTGTCTGAAATGGTATAGGGTTACCTGCTTGAGCAGGGGGTTGGACTAGATGACCTCCAAGGTCCCTTCCATCATCATCATTATTATTATTATTATTTATTACCCCACCAGTCAAAATTCTTTAGCTGATGGGGTCCGCAACATATTTTTAATGGCTGTCCGTGTAGGATAGGCTGAAGTAATGGGGCAAAGAGTTCCATAGGTAACCTATAGGAGCATGGTATCCTGAGCTCAGGCCATGTAGGCCTTTAAAAGTCATAACCAACACCTCAAACACTTTCCCAGTACTGGAAGATGGAGTGGATGGGCTTATAGAGAAACATAAATAAATCCTAATACTGTGTTGCAACTTTTAATATCCTTTCTCACTTTCCCTTTAAGTGACGATAGTGGTGATGGTGAAAGTGGTGTTTCCAACAAATTTGCTAATGATGGCAGCTTCCTCCAGCAGTTCCTGAAGCTACAGAAGGAAAAACAAGGTAGTGGCAAGGGGTTTGGTTTTGTTCTGCCACATTTAACACTTGTTGATCTAGAATCGGAGTTTCAGAAGAGGTTCTTCACACCATAGAACCTGTTAAAAAAACGCCCTGATTAATAAGAGGCAAGCACTTATGATGGGCAACTAAACAAAAGTCCGCTGTGGAAGATGGGCTCCAGCACGAATCCGAAAGCTCGGAAGACTAAATCTCTGGTCCCAGTGACCGACCCAGATTGGATCCGGTAACATTATCCTTGGGACACGTATATTGACCTTCATTCGAAAAAGTAAACTCTTTCTTGTAAATGAAAAATTAATATTTCCAATATACCTAAAATAAAACTTAAGTTTCACACTTATTTGGGAAGTTACTTTTGGGGAGATGGATATGCATACTCATAACTGCTGCCTCCAATGTGGAAAATGAAGAGGGAGAGATTTGCTGCTAAGCAAGTTGGAAATAGAGTGCAGGCAGAGAGGTAGGCAGGTATGTATTAAATTTCTACACTGCCCATCTCAACCCAAGTGACTCTGGGCAGTTACAAAACTCTGATGGCCCTGAATGAGGGGGATTTACAACTGGTCCTCCAAGTTCCAGCTGTCGCAGCCCCCCTGCAGTCACATGATTGTGATTTCCAATGTTCCCTGTTGGTTTCCCACCAGCAAAGTCAATGGGAAAGCCAGCAGGAAGTCAGAAATTGTGGTCACGTGACATCCTTGCTTTAAAGACCCATGCAGGCCTCGCACAGCAGCAACCGGGATTGTAGGAACTGCGGTTGCTAAGCAATGTGGTCACGTGGCACTGCACTTTACCAACGCATCACTTAACGACAGCAATCCCAGTCCTAATCGTCATTGTGCAATGCTGTTTTATGCCATCTTTTTATTTACTCGGAGCCCTTTGTGTGTTTGTTTCAAGCAAAAAAAAAGAACACATTGATACGGCCCTATCAGAGGTGATGATAACCACCGACCCATTTAGTTTTAGAAGTGGATTGGACAAAGTAACGGAGAAAGAGGATGAATTGCCCTCTTGTCCACATTGGTAAATTTGAGGAATGCCTTTTCGTTGAGTGCTACTACATGACTCCAGATTTTGAGCTTGACAGGGTTGTTTTTTTTGGGGGGGGGGGCTGATCCAGCAGAGTCATCTTGTTCTCTAAGGCAGGGCTTTTCAACCTTTTTACCGATTGTACCACTTTTAGGATATGGCAATATTCGAGTACCACCTAGCAAGGTGTCAAAAACTTGATGACCCCCCAAAAAAAAAAAACTGTTCAAAATTGCAATTGCACTGAAATGACTTATGACCATTTTTCACACTTATGACCATTGCAGCATGCCCAGGGTCATGTGATTTATATTTGGATGCTTGGCGGCAACTGATTCATATTTATGATGGTCAGTGTCCCAGGGTCATGTGATCCCCTCTCCCGCCCCAAAACTGCCTCCTTTTATAGCCTCTCCTGTCTCCGCCCCCCTCCTCCTCCTTTCTCATGGGGGAGGGTGAGCCAGAAGTGAGCCTGGGGCCTTTGCCTCTCCCCAGCCACTCTGCAGCTCCAGAGGACTCTCTCACTGTAAGTCCTTGCCTGCGCTGACTCTTTCCCTTCCCCACTACACTTAGCTAGGCAGGGCTGCGTACCACCTGCCACTCAATAATAATAATAATAATAAAGTTGGAAGGGACCTTGGAGGTCATCAAGTTCAACCCCCTGCTCAGGCAGGTAACCCTATACCATTTCAGACAAATGGCTGTCCAGTTTCTTCTTAAAAACTTCCAGTGTTGGAGCATTCACCGCTTCTGGAGGCAGGTTGTTCCACTGATTAATTGTTCTCACTGTCAGGAAGTTTCTCCTCAGTTCTAGGTTGCTTCTCTCCTTGATTAGTGTCCATCCGTTGCTTCTTGTCCTGCCTTCAGGTGCTTTGGAGAATAGCTTGACTCCCTCTTCTTTGTGGCAACCCCTGAGATATTGGAAGACTGCTATCATGTCACCCCTTGTCCTTCTCTTCGTTAAACTAGGCATACCCAATTCCAGCAGCCGTTCCTTATATGTTTTAACCTCCAGTCCCCTAATCCAGTACCACCGGTTGAAAAGCCCTGTTCTAAGGAACGCCCCAATCTTTCCATGTTGTAAATGTGTGGGATGGAAGGTGACTAAAATTACTTGGCTAAGGCATCCTTGAGAGATCTGAGCAGGGAGCTGAAGTAGCTTATTCTCCGAATGCCGTATCACATCAAATCTTTCCATCTCTTCTCCCCCCCTCGGCCGACCCTTCAATTGCACAGGTGCTTCTTCCAGTTCCACAGAAACATCCCATCCTCCCCCTGCAAGTACCGTGAAGAAACCCACCTTGGCTGGCAAGCGTCCCAATCTCAGCGTGAGCAGCATGTTGAATCAAGTCAAAAACTACACGCATTCCAAGCAGACGCCGGTAACGAACCGCCTGAGTGTTTTCCAGTCGCCAGATGACGAGGAAGAAGAGGATTATGAGCAATGGCTGGAAATCAAAAGTAAGTTTCCTGGCCGGGATGTCATCCATTTCTCTGTAATGCCGTCTGTGGTCACGGAACCCCCCCAAAACAGGCGAGGCTTCTGCCCTGAATTACTTTAGCACTTTGGCACTTTTAAAAAAAATGGATCGGACAGAAGATGCTAAAAGTGCTTACGTGTTTTAAAAAAAAAAAAAAAAAAAGACCCGTGTTTGGTTGACCAGCTAAAAACATTTGCTCAAATGCTGAGCAAGATGTACGCATTAGGCATCCTGCTAGGGCAGTTTTGCGGGAACGATAGCAGAGAGAAAAGGGGAGGGAAATGTTAAAAAGTGGAATGATTTCACTGTGATTCAGTAACCAAGTCAAAAGACAGCTGTCGGCTAAAAGGTCCTACACTCAAATCACTGAATATATTTGCACAACATATTAAGCCACAGAATGGGTGCAGGACAAAATGACAAATCAGGGCCAGATCTGGATCGATGTTTCTTAGCCTTGGACGTTTTAAGATGGGTGGACTTCAACTCCCAGAATTCCCCAGCCAGTATGCATTTTGGGAATTGAAACCCACCCATTTTAAAGTTTGGCCAAGCTTGAGAAACGCTGATCTAAATTATATGTTAGGTGGATAAATTTATTTCAGGCCATATTTTCAAATCATGGTGAGGGTGCTCTTCCTTAAGTACAATTTAATCCATATCCCTGGTTCAGATATCGCACTAGGCTCAACCTCCTCATGGTTAACATGGCATATAAATCAGGCCATTGGCAGGCAGGCATGGCAACCTATAAGTATGTGTTTGCCAGCATAGTCACTCAAGGTAAATTCAACCATGGTTTACACTAAGCTAAACCATCTAAGTATGCTTGGCCTGTGCCACATGCTAAACTGACTAGCTTGTGGATACTGTGATTTTTTTAAAAAAAGAATATGTTATGACAGCAGTAACAAACCACTTCCATATCATTGCTAAGAAAGGATGATTTCTACCTGGTCACTGAGTGTCTAGCGATAGCAATAAGACTTTACAGCCCTCTCTAAGCGGTTTACAGAGTCAGCCTCTTGCCCCCCCCCCCCAACAATCTGGCTCCTCATTTTACCAACCTTGGAAGGATGGAAGGCTGAGTCAACCTTGAACCGGTGAGAATCGAACTCCTGGCTGTGGGCAGAGTTAGCCTGCAATACTGCATTCTAACCACTGCACCATCACAGCTCCTAGGTCTAGCACAGGGGTAGGCAACCTTGGCTCTTTTATGACTCCTGGACTTCAACTCCCAGAATTCCTGAGCCAGCATGGCTGGCTCAGGAATTCTGGGAGTTGAAGTCCAGGAGTCATAAAAGAGCCAAGGTTGCCTACCCCTGGTCTAGGACAACTAAAGAGTTATTGTTATTTTTATGATGTACTTATCCAACCCTTTTTTGATTATTCAGCAGATCATACTAAAAAATTGGTTTTTTCAGTTTTTCCCTTTGTAATGCTTAACAGAACAGTCTGACATCATGGTGCAAGGGAATAGTGTATCTTGTGGGAGACCAGGTTACTTTCACAGCAACTTTCCCCTGACCACTGATCTGTTTTGAAAATATATTACAATTTGGATATCTAGCAGCCTTCTCCCCGGTCCAAGACAATTGTAAAAACTCAAAAAGGTGAGTTCTTTTGAACAGACAACTATGAGCGATATTCAGAATAGTATAGCAGACAGCATTCAGATGTTACATTAAGATACAGTTAGGTTCCTTCAAATCAGAAATCTCATCTCCCTTGCATCTAACCAGGAGATTTTAACTGACCCCTATTTATCAGGTCAGTTAAAATGAATCAGTGTTACTTTTAAACCAGCTTTATCTAATTGTGAAGCTGATATATTTAAACTAATCTTGGTTTCCATCAACCCTAATTCCTGATTCAGATGACACAGGAAGCTTCAGTACTTAAAAGAAGAGGCTAATTTCTTTTAATTCCATTCTTCCACAACCAGGCAGACACGTAGGGTTGAAGGCCAGCTCTAGCTGGACTTCTGCCAGGAAAAGTGGGCCAGTTTAGGCACTATCAAGGGGAGAAACAAGACTTCCCCATTTGACTTTCGTTCACTTCAGTAGAATCAAGGAAAGATTGCATTGTTCATTTAATCTGGGCGGCCATTCCTGGATTTCAGAACAGGACTGTATAATCCGAAGAGCCATTATCTGAAATTAGAAGGTAGAGGGGAGCCTGTGGCTGAATTCCAGTAGCCTCAGCCAGCATGTTCCGTTGTTGGGATGCGATGAGGTAATTATTTAGCAATAGCTGGGGTTGCAGGCTTCTTCAACCTTGCCTTAATGCAGATAGCAAAGCTTCCATTTCATTGGTAGCCTTATCTTTGGGACACCTGAGAAATTAAACTCCTTGTATAATTCTCACAGGTGTTCAAGGGTGATGATACCAATAAAGGAGAATATTTGTAGCTCAGGGTTGAAATGAGGGGGTCCCTGGTGCTCTCCGAGTTTGGGTGCTTTCTAGCACCGATGACCACTAGCACTGACGATGTTACTTAGTTTGGGGTAATGAAATGTCTTCAAGAAAACAACCAAGCTCGGAGAGCCCCAAGAACTCCTCAAGGGTGATGAATTTCAGCCTTTCTTCCTGCAAGTTTTGGGGCCCTGGGTTCTGAGGCCCTGTCCTTTCACAAGCTCAGATCAAAGATCTGATTTGGCATTGGGTCCTATTGTTGCAGAAGCTGCCTCTGGCCCTGGGTGAATCTAGTAGCTATTGCGCCAAATCTGAAGATGTATGAACCTCAGCCCTATCACGTTTCTTTCCCACGTACCTTCCTTTCTCCCTTCCCGGATTAAAAGCGTCAGGCTTACGTTGCTGTCCACCATGTCTCCATTTCCTCCTCTTCTCATTCCCCACCCTGCCTTCTCCCTGCCGACTCATGGCTCTTAGAGGTAATGTGCCTGTTGGGTGTGTGAGTAGAGAGCCCCCTGTACTGACAGCCTGCTTAAAGTTTGCCCCCCAGAGGACATCCGGACCCGCCGAATCGTTGAGAAGCTGGCCAAGGTGGTGGCCGAAGGGGGCCCAGAAATGGAGAAGGTTGCCCTGGAAGACTGCAAGGATAACCCAGTATTTGCGTATGTTGCTTCCTGTTTCCCCCTGGGCGGGGTTCCCCTGGTAGGGATTGGGTCCATACTCATCACCAAAAGCCCTAGGCTTCTGGTGTTCCATCCATGGGACTTTCCTTCTCCTCCCAGGGCATATCCAGG
This sequence comes from Azemiops feae, assembly GCA_023970755.1. NCBI lineage: Eukaryota > Metazoa > Chordata > Lepidosauria > Squamata > Viperidae > Azemiops > Azemiops feae. The sequence goes on along the minus strand of JALGBA010000907.1, from coordinate 44,650 downwards.
ACCATCAGCCTTTCCTGCTTTGGGGACCTGGAGATACATTGGTCTGCAGCCGCCTGTCCCCATCCCAAAAGCATCCTTAAATACATCGTTCGCTCTTCTTTCCTGCTTTCAGGTTCCTACACGATAAGAACAGCCCAGAATTTCTCTACTACAGAAAGAAACTGGCTGAGATGTGGAAGAAAGGCCAAGTTCATGTAGAGGAGACCTCCCCTTCTCAGAAAGGTGAGACGAGGTTTCACAGCTTCATAAGTCATTTACTTCACTTACAGCAGGGTTTCCCCATCTCGGCAACTTTTAAGACGTGTGGACTTCAACTCCCAGAATTCCCCAGCCGGCATGGCCAGCTGAGGGATTCTGGCAGTTGAAGTCCACACGTCTTAAAAGTTGCCAAAGTTGAGAGACCTCGGCTGACAGTGTTGTGATCAGGCAGTCAGCTTATATTGGGTAGTTAAAATGAATGTGATAAAGCAGGGGTCTTCAAACTTGGCCCTTTTATGACTTGCGGACTTCGACTCCCAGAATTCCTCAGCCAGCGTGCCTGGCTGAGGAATTCTGGGAGTCGAAGTCCGCAAGTCATAAAAGGGCCAAGTTTGAAGACCCCTGTGATAGAGCTAAGGAGATTGGATGCATTTCAATTCGTCCCCCAATTAATTAATTAAGTACGCACAGCCTCATTCTCCTTACCCTGCATTTCTTTTACACGAGCGTGCCGCTGCATTACATCCATCATCTCTGAAGTAAACTATGTTTCAAAATTACTGGTTTTTGTCTAACGGGTTGATTTAAATTGGCATGCCAATGCGTAAAATCAAGCACTGATAACACAGATTTCAGGATGCAGATAACATTCTCTCCTACGACATTAAGCTAGGAATAACAAACCTGCTAATAATGTGATAGCAAATAAGACCAGAATTCCTGCTCTAGATTGCAGGACAAAAATTTGCCCGGTGGCTTGACTGACATAGTCTGTAGTGCCCTTTGGCTCTGCCAGTGTTTCCTTCCCCAAGAAGTATGGTGTGGCTACACACTCAGTCACAATCCCCACAAGACCCTGACACGGCAAAATAGTGGAGGTAGCAAATGGAACTTAAATGCTGGTTACCTAACAATTAGTAGCAAAACCACTGTTGGCTGATAAGTGGTTACAGACTGGGTGTTCAAGCTGCTGAACTCACTTTTTGCCTAGGTTTAAATTACAACATTTATGAGTTTTTAGAAGTTCAATGCAGCCTTGACTTTGCTACTGTTAGCCATTTTAAGTTCCCCATGTTTGGGCTTGTGTTTGAGTTTCGTTCTGATATATTTTGGGAGAAGAGGATTATTTTTTTTATTTTTTTTAACAATCTCCTGTCTGAATTCGGATTTTTTTTTTTTTAAATTGATTCTTAAAATTCTGATTTTTGAAAAAAAATTCTAGATTCTGAGGATTTCTTTTCAGAAAAAAATAGCTCACAACTTAATCGAAAGAATACATGTGGAAAAGTAGTTTGAAAAGTTAAAATGATAAAAGTAGTCCTCAACTTATGACGGATCCCAAAAATATTTACAGCCTGGATTCAAAGTTCTGAGGGCTGCCCCTCCTGCCTCTCAGTGTCACATGATCACATTTTGAATGCTTGGTAACTGGCCCACATTTACGGCGTTTGCAGTGACCTGTGGTCACATGACCACAATTTACGACCTTTTTTTTTTGCCAAAAACCAGCATTTACTTCTGGTTTCCGGCAAAAAAAAACCACCCAGTATCAATCGTCTTCATTTAATGACTGCAGCGTTCACTTAATTAACAATCACTGCAAAAAAAAGCTTGTCACATGATGACCCGCTTAACGACCAGCATAACTTTCAACTATAAATCCAGGCTCAATTACAGTCATAAATCAAGGACTACCAATTATACCGGTTGTATTTGAAAATTCAGAAGAATGGGGTTTTTTTTTCTGATTGTTAGCTAAAGAAGAATTCTGTTATGTTCAACATGCGTATCTTGCTGTGCCTGGTAGATTTACAATCAGAAAAATGGAAAATGGAAATCCAGAGCAGAAGTGAGGAATCAGATCACACTTCAGATACCTGAGACATAGCTGCCTGTATTATAGCTTTAAAAAAAAACAAAAACATTTCTAGGCTGGTTTCTAGGCAAAATAGTACCTTGCATATTAGCAATGTGGTTTGGATATCAAAAGGGGAATATTTGTGATTAAAATACACAGACTTTTAACTTATTACGTTACCACCCTGCATCCCTTAATATGTCCTATGCAAAATTCAGATCATTGAAAGTAGTAGTCATTGGAAGGGAAAGTGAGGGTCTAGAATGAAATAAATGAAATAAAATGTTTCCAAGCATTGCACCTTCAAAATGTTGAAAGCTTTTGTTTTATCCAATTAATTCAGGGGCGGGGGGTATTGGTAATTTTTGAATGTCCGTTAAATTGGAAAGTATGTTGCCATAATGATTGGTGCTGTTTCTGTAATCCAGATGGCATTAATCAGGATAGATTAATCCGTTGCACTGAGGTTTCATTAGAGCAGCCTTCTCAATCTTGACACCTTTTAAGATATGTGGACTTCAACTCCCAGAATTCCCCAGCCAGCCATGCTGGCTAGGGAATTGGGGAAGTTAAAGTCCATATATCTTAAAAATGCCAGGATTGAGAAATAATGTACTACAGTATCATTCTTAGCCTTTGCAAGCTATTTAAGGACCTGCTTGAGAAGCATTTCCTTGGCTTAGCAATGTAATGGAAAACCTCCAGATGACTGCCACATTCCAGGCTAGCCTCCCAGTCTTTTTTTCCAGCAGTGTCATAGGCTAGTTCCATTTTTTTTTCTAACTTGCATTTATAAAAAAAAAAAAAAAGGGGGGGGGAGAACAAAGCAAACATTTCAACCATCCTCTTCCCACTTATTCCCACCCTCTGGGATCCTTAAAGCCAGATTAATCTTGTGACTGTTGGGTGTGTGAGTTGGGGGCACCGTACTGACAGCCTGCTTAAAGTTTCACCCCCAGAGGATGAAGAGACCAAGGACTGTGCCGAGAAGCTGGCTCGCTTTGTGGCCGACGGCGGCCCTGTGGTGGAAATGGTTGCCCTGAAAAACCACCGAGACAATCAGTCATTCAGGTAAAGGAGGCTGGTGAGAAGGGAGACCCTGGCAGAGATGCCAGCTTTTCCCAAATGGTTTTAAAATGCTGAAAATCTACAAACGTTTTTGATGATCTTTCTTGGCACTTGAGCTTTTTCCTTCGCTGATTTCAGGGTATTGGGGGCCATGAAAAGGACTGGTTCCTGCCCCCCCCCCCAAAAAAAAATCTGGACATTTGACGAATCAGATCTTGGTTTCATTCTATATTAAGATAAAAAGCACAAAGTCGCAATGATGCTAGTAACAGTTTTCTCCAAAACCATAGCAATGCTAGAATCAAGAATCAATTTATTATTACAGCCGAAGGCCAACACATAAATTAAACATTCAAATAAAACAAAACTAAACAGAACCAACACAAGAAGACATAGCAATATATTACCATTAATGATGTAATCAATGGGTGACCAAGGTCTGCCTAGTTTTACAGACAGGATAAAAACAAACTAGCTAGCTTCAGAAAAACTGAATCATATTGACCTGACAATAAAAATACATTGACTATAGCAGTGGTGGCGAACCTATGGCACGCGTGCCAGAGGCAGCACTCAGAGCCCTCTCTGTGGGCACCCATGCCGTGCCCCCGAAATGGCGAGGGACTGGCCCCCGCCTACCCAGTGTGCCATGACCACTGCGGCCACGCCCACCCGGCACCCGGTGATAAATAAGTGGGTTTTGGGTTGCAGTTTGGGCACTGGGTCTCTAAAAGGTTCGCCATCACTGGACTATAGTCTAATGCTGGATAAAAACATGTAATAACATTGATTATAAAAGATTATTAACAAAATCTAAAATGTTTTATGTTTCTGGCGAATCCCCAGTGCTGCTGCGCAGAATCTAGCCACCTGCGCCGTGATCACTGCCTATTCAGATTGAACATCCAAATGCATCCTTCTCTGCTTTTATGTGTACTTGGATGGATAAATGGTTTAAATTGGGATTCAAGCCTGAGCCTGGTTTTGTATCCCAGTGTGTCATCTTAGTTTAAATCAAATTATGGTTTGATCAATGCTCTATAGAGAATACAGGTAGTCCTCGACTTGAAACCACAACTGAGCCCAAAATTTGGGTTGCTAAGACGTTTGTTAAGGGAGTTTTGCCCCATTTTACGATCTTTCTTGCCACGGTTGTTAAGTGAATTCCTTCGGTTGTTAAGTGAATCTGGCTTCCCCACTGACTTTGCTTGTCAGAAGATCGCAAAAAGTGATCCCGTGACCTTGGGACACAGCAACGGTCATAAAAAGGAGCCAGCTGCCAAGCATCTGAATTTTGATCCCACGATCCTGGGGATGCTGCAAAGGTTGTGACTGTGAAAAACGGTCGTAAGTCACTTTTTTCCCCAGTGCCGTTGTAACTTTTGAGGGGTCGCTAAAGAAATTGTAAGTCGAGGACTACCTGTATGTAATTAGTTACTGAATAAAAAGTCAAGCCATAAACCTATTTTCTGTAGGAAGCGCATACTTCTATTGCAGTTGCATTTAACTTCTAAGATGCTTCAGATTTGAATTTGGAAAGAGGTTTTTTTTTTGGGGGGGGGGTTCTGTATGTGTGTATTGCAGAACTGGCGATTCCTGATACGGAAATAGAAATGCACTTATGGGTTCACTAGGGAGATAGCCATGCCCTGCTGAAAATCCTGATAAGCTATTGGATGTATTGTCTCTGTAAATGACAACTTGCTGGACTTAATTGTCTCTTTGTCAGACCTGTCTCAGCTTGATCCTCTAAAACGGGGGTCCTCAACCGTGGCAACTTTAAGACTTGTGGACTTCAACTCCCAGAATCCCTCAGCCAGCTGGCTGAGGGATTCTGGGAGTTGAAGTCCACAAGTCTTAAAGTTGCCACGGTTGAGGACCCCTGCTCTAAAACATCCTAAATTCCATTTTTTGAGAAAGGTACAGTTTGCTAGAGGCCAAATGAATTACAGCAGCTCATAGCCAGAATTGAAAATCCCCAAATCCCCAAGTCTAACTTTCCCCTCCCTTAGTTGCCTCCCATTACCGGCCCACCACGTCCAGTCAAATACAAACCAGATGTTTTTAGAACAGTCACTTCAGGCCTATGTTTGGTCTGCAGCTTGGCCCTCTAATTAAGAACGATCCTTCACTCCCATTTTGCTGAGAAAGGTATAGTTTACTAGAAGTCAAGTGAATTAACGGTTAGTGCACAGCCAGAGCTGAAAACTGTCCCCCATTACTGCCCCTCCCATGTCCAACCAAATTCAGACAAGGTGTTTTTAAGACGGTCACCTCAGGCGTAGGTTTGGTATGCAGCTGTGTCCCGTTCCCAGCCGGTTAATTTCGAAGCATCCCCCCCCCTCCCATCCAGCCCCCTCCCCCCACTAAGGTTCATGGCAACTGATACTGAATAGTAGTGACGTGCAGGCATGAGGTGGCAGCTGACACCCTTTTTTTGTTTTGTGTACGCTTGCAGGTTTTTGTACGAGCCCAATAGTTCTGGATACAAGTATTACCGACAGAAGCTGGAGGAATTCCGGAAAGCAAACAGTAAAATGGAGGGCATGCCACCGGGATCGGAAGCCAACCTGAAACGCAAGGCCTCTTCTGAGGGGGGGGCTTCCTCTTCCATTTCTTCTTCCTCCTCTTCCTCCTCCTCCTCCTCCTCTTTCTCCTGCTCCTCCTCCTCCTCCTCAACACCTGCACCCACGGTTTCTCTGCCGAAGCAGGTAGCCACATCCAGTGTGAAGAAAAAGCGGAAAAGCCGGTGGGGCCCAGAGGAGGAGAAGGTGGACTTACCTCCTCCAGAACTTGCTCAGCAGTCACAGGAGCTGTCGCCAACACCGTTGTCTGGTTAGCTCGTGTTGTGTTTTAAAGCCAGGGCAGAGCTGGGACTTCTGAGGGGCTCTTGCGGGGGGGGGGGTGAGTTTTCGCCAGCCAGCCAGCCAGTTTTATTTGCAGCAGAGGGTAGTGCTAGAGAAGCAGCTTCATTTCGTTGACCCCTGGGCAGGTAGCCCTTGACTTAAGACCGGGCGCTTACGACCATTCAAACTTATAACAGCTCTACCTTGGGGCTGCTTACAACCCACATTTGAAGTTGCGATGGTTGGGGAGCCCTCCACCCACACGAACTTTTGAGTACTGGGCAGGGTGGGTACATTTACAGCCATTTGCAGAATCCTGTGGGCCCATGACCACACTTTACGGCAGTTTTGCCCCCCCCCCCCAAAAAAAAGGCACTTCCACTTTTCAGCGAAATCACCTCCATAGCAAATCATAGCGTCCACTGCAAAAAACAAAAAACAAAAAAAAAGCTCACACGACCAACCTGTTTTTACAACATCATGACTTATGGCCCTAATGGGCAGGCTCTATTATGGTCATAGGTTGAGGACTGCCTGTAATGGGATCTTTGCATCTGCTCCAGTGATGTTTTTTTAAGCCCCACCATGGCCTTGCCTCTGGCTGTTAAGAAGCCTTAGCCTCAGAGCTATTGAGATTAATTCTCTTTATGGAGAGGGTTAACCCTTATAAGGCAGTCAAGAGATGAACTATGCTGCATGGCTGGGAAAAAATACCCGAGAATTTACTTGATTCTCATGAACACACCTTGTCGTGGTAGCTCTGCACCACATTCAGGAACAACCAAAGTAGGAGCATCTTCTAAGAATGTTATTAAGAGTAAAATGCTGCTTGATGCACCTGGGTCAGAGATACTAGCCTACCATAGAGGATAGTAGGGTGCTTTTAAGCAACAATAGTTGAGGAGAGGGTTGCAGTGGAGGAGCAAGTTAACTCTTCTAATCTCTGTGTCTTCTCCAGTCCAGGACCTCAAGGGGCTTGGCTACGAGAAGGGGAAGCCAGTTGGATTGGTGGGTGTGACAGAGCTGTCCGATGCGCAGAAGAAGCAGCTGAAGGAGCAGCAAGAGGTATATTAAGGTCACATTGTTCTGGTGGGAGCTTGTTGGGGCCACTGCGTTTTTCAGTTTTTGTGTCTGCTGCTGCCATCCAGTTTTCTCTGTGTTGATCGAGGGCAGGGGGTCTTCAAACTTGGCCCTTTTATGACTCGTGGACTTCAACTCCCAGAATTCCTCAGCCAGCGTGCCTGGCTGAGGAATTCTGGGAGTTGAAGTCCACAAGTCATAAAAGGGCCAAGTTTGAAGACCCTCTGATCTAGGGGTTAAGGCAGGATTAGAAGCCAGGAGACTTAAGTTCTAGTCCCACTTTAGGCATGAAAGCCAGCTGGGTGACTTTGGGTCAATCACCAGGAGACTGTGAATTCTAGTCCTGCCTTAGCCGTGAAAGTCAGCAGGGTGACCTTGGGCCAGTCACTCTCTTTCAGCCCAACTCACCTCATAAGATTGTTGTTGTGGGGAAAACAAAGAGGAGGAAGGTGTGTTGGATATGTTCACTGCCTTGAGTTGTCGTAAAAATAAAGTGGGATTAAGATAGGTAGGTAGGTAGTATAGAAGATGACCTTGAAGGACAGAAAGAGAATCCATTATCAATGCATCAATCAGATAAACTAGCCTTAAGCCCAGACCAAGGAAGTGGTGTATGGAAATGCCTCAGCCTCTCCCCATTAATATGAAGATAAAAAAAGGAGGAAGGAAAACACATTCAGACTTACAAGATCGATGTCAGCCTTCTAAGGTAGACTAGACTAAGAAACAGAAACAGACACTGTGTAGACTTAAAGCTACTTTTATTAGAATAGCTATATTAACAGTATCCTCCAAGCCAAAAAGACACAGAAGTTCTCTGTTGAAAGAAGACACAATTTACTTTAAAACATGGGAAAAATTCTATCAATGGTTAGCAATACGACAGAACGAAAAAAGGTTGTGAAATTAAATAAGACAAATGATGTATTTTTTTTATTATTATTTTTTAACCTTTATGTCAGATGTTTACTTTTACCTATAAGTAATTATAATTAATAAGCAATATACTAGTATTTATATGTAACTATATTTAGTTAGTAATATATTATCAATAGTATATTAATTATTGTTATTCATAGAATGAATGATGTGTATTGGTTAATTTTGTATTATTATTAGTGACAAATTTATTTACTATAGCTTTTTAGTATTATGTTAACTATGCACACTTAACACGTATACCCCGACGATAGTCTGCTTGCTAAAGCGTTGATTTACTGTTGGGGGTAACCCCATTATTGTATCTATCCCTACCCCTGGTCTAATCCTTGTTTTTTCACCCTATGTTATACCTTTACCTACCCTTCCCCCTTTTATCCCCATAAAAATAATAAAATATATTTAAAAAAAAAAAAAAGTTCTCTGTTATGGCCATGTTAGCCAAATATGCCCCATTGTTTCCTAGAGTCTTGTAGAGTAGGTTTACACATGTTTTGCCTTAGCATGTTATGCACACCTAATGCTTTTGATGTGTAATACCATGCTTGTGGCTTACTGTATTGTACAAATGCAAATAACTAATTTATTCAGCAAACGCCATATTATATGAATGGCCTGTGGTTTGAAAGATTTAAGCAGCCGCTATCTGGCTTCTTCCTGGTTCTGCAAAGCAAGAATTGTGAAATAGGGGCTAATTGGGACGTCCTCCTTCTAGTTGGGAAGGGTTTGAATGATGCGGAAGTAATCTATTGTATTTGTGTTCTATTTCTATTCTATTCATTTCTACTCTACTCTACTCTACTCTACTCTACTCTACAGATGCAGCAAATGTATGACATGATCATGAAGCACAAACAGGCCATGCAGGAGATGCAGATCATGTGGGAGAGGACGATCAAAGAGCACCAGTCCGGCTATGACAGCGACGAGGAAATTGACAATGAGCTGGGCACGTGGGAGCACCAGCTGAGGCGCATGGAGATGGACAAGACGCGTGGTTAGTGCTTGGAGGGCAGACGGGGAAGACTTCGTTTCCACCTTGATCTACGTAACACAGATGGCCTTGACTTACAACCAGAATTGAGCCTGGAGTTATGGTCATACGTTGTGCTAGCAGCTAGCTGTGTCTCTATGTGTCCATGCCCTACATTATGAACGTTTTTGCGGCCGTTGTTAAGCAAATCCGTTGTCTTCAATGGATGGTTTTTGTTGTTGTTGCTAGAAACCAGTGTCAAACTGCCGGCCCATGGGCCAGATGCGTCATACGGAAGCCACGCCCACCCCATTGCCGGCAATGGCAAAACAGTCCCAATACGTTGTGTGACGTCACATGACATCACGAGTTTGACATGTCTGGACTAGACAATTCTCATAATCGTTTCCAACCTTTACATTCAATGAATTTTCCCAAGGCTTAACTCTTTATTACTCTTAACGCACCTCCCTATAAAGCTTCTGTCTCTACAGCAGGGGTCCCCAAGCCCTGGGCCTGGCCTCTTAGGAACCAGGTTGCACAGCTGGAGGTGAGCAGCAGGCAAGAGAAACTGCACATGCGCAGGATCTACATTGCACACTCCTCCTCCACGGCCTGTGGAAAAATTGTGTTGCACAAAACCGGTCCCTGGGCCAAAAAGGTTGGGAACCGGTGATCTACAGAATCTGGTGCAAGAGGACTAAAATCTTTAACTCACCAGTTGTGACTTTCCCCTCTTCTCCCCCCCCCCATGCTGGCTGGGGAATTCTGGGAGTTGGAGTCCACCCATTTTCAAGTTACCATGCTTTAGAACAGGGGTCTTCAAACTTGGCCCTTTTATGACTCGTGGACTTCAACTCCCAGAATTCCTCAGCCAGGCACGCTGGCTGAGGAATTCTGGGAGTCAAAGTCCACGAGTCAGAAAAGGGCCAAGTTTGAAGACCCCTGCTTTAGAACATGCTTCCTACCCATCCTTAATTATAAGCCAGGGGCCTGGAGTTATGGATGTTATAAAGAAATTCTCCAGGGTCCAACATAAAGTTGCCGATCCCAGCAAATGCATAGACTTAGTGTGTATTGACTCTGTACAGGTAGCCCCCGGCTTAACAAGCACAGTTGAGCCCAATATTTCTGTTGCTAAGTGAGACAGTTGCCCCATTTTATGACCTTTCTTGCCACAGTTGCTTAGTGAATCACTGCAATTGTTAAGTTAGTAACACGGTCGTTAAATGAATCTGGCTTCCCCATTGACTTTGCTTTTTGGAAGATGACAAAAGGTGATCACAACCCCAGGACACTGCAGCGGTCATAAATATGAGCCAGTTGCCAAGCCTCAGAATTTTGATCATGTAACCACGGGGATGCTGCAACGGTTGTAAGCGTAAAGACCGGTCGTAACTCATTTTTTCGGTGCCGTTGTAACTGAACGGTCACTGAACAAATGGATGTAAGTCAAGGACTACTTGTATGTTCTTCAGACAAATATCTTGCTGAGAAGTAATTCTCTTTTGCCTGGTCTTTTTCAGAATGGGCGGAGCAGTTGACTCAAATGGGCCGAGGAAAACATTTCATTGGCGATTTTCTGCCACCTGATGAGCTTGATAAGTTTATGGAAACCTTCAAAGCTCTGAAGGTAAAATGTTTAGCATCCTTCTCTTTAGGACATCTTATACATATGCAGAGTGATTGAATGTTTTGGGAGGGGGGAGGAAGAGGAAGGGGATCTGTCTTCCTGATTGAAAAAAAATTGGGCAATACATTAGATCAGGGGTCTTTCAAACTTGGCCCTTTTATGACTTGTGGACTTCAACTCCCAGAATTCCTCAGCCAGGCACACTGGCTGAGGAATTCTGGGAGTTGAAGTCCACAAGTCATAAAAAGGCCAAGTTTGAAGACCCCTGCATTAGATACATGCAATAGGCAAAACATTTCAATCTGAAAAAAGGAGGTTTGCTCCAAATGGGTTGACATTCGACTCAAAAGTACACCAGTTGAAACGGAAAATATTGGCAGTGCAATTGGAACAGCATTTAAACCTCGAAGACGCCCCTTGAAACTTAGAAATGTTTCAGATTCAGAATGTTTTCTACCTGATGGTTGTACGTGTTCACACCAGAAAGCGCTGCTGCAAAAATGGAAAAAGAGCAAAGAAAGATAACCAAAAGTAATCAAAGGTACACCGAGGCACCACCTCTCTAGAGAAATCCTAAACCGTTCAGAGCTTTGCAGTCTGGAAATAGCTATATAAAATCATTCCCTAGAGAATACTCTTTTATACTCCTGCTTTAATAGTATTTCAACTGAAGGATTGTGCAAAAAAATAAACACCAATATCTGGAAGACCCACTCAAGGAAGCATTACTCATACTGTTGTGAGACTCTGCCTTCAGACAGATGGCATGGACCCTTGAAAGGGAACTGAAAAAGGTTGTGGAGGATACATCACTTGTCAGCCACAATGACAGCCTAGAGCTGTGTTTCTCAACCTTGACAACTGGAAGAGGCGCGGACTTCAACTCCCAGAATTCTTTGCTGGCTGGAGAATTCTGGGAATTGAAGTCCACCTCTTTTTAAATCGTCACAGTGGAGAAACATGGTTTTGAAGCAGATTCTCGTGCATGATTTCTTTTTAAACTATTCTTTTCTTCCTCCACAGGAAGGCCGTGAGCCTGATTACTCTGAATACAAAGAATTTAAACTGACAGTGGAAAACATAGGTTACCAGATGCTGATGAAAATGGGCTGGAAGGAAGGGGATGGTCTGGGATCTGATGGTCAGGGTATCAAAGCTCCTGTTAACAAGTAGGTGTCTGGTCCCTCTTTTGCTATTTCTTGATTTGGGGGAAAAAAAAGTCCTTCCTTTTTCGTCTGCTCAGAAACACACAGAGCAGCGAATAAGTTGAGTTTTTTTGTTTTAAAGTGTTTAGAACATCAGTGTAGAAAGAAAACAGTTACAAAATTGATAGAATAAAGTCTTACTTTTTATATAACGTCACCAGCATGTGCTTTCTAATACGGCATATTGGCTTAGCAGTTGAAGGCCCAGGTTTGGCAGTTTTAGACTAGTTTGCTTTTCAGATGCTTGATTGTCGACAGCTGAGAATCAGGGACGTTTCAGCAGATGGTAAAGGAGAGGAGAAGCTGCAGAGGGGAGACCAAAACAAGCATCTCTTTTTTTCTTCTTCTTCTTCCCTCTATTCATGTGGCCAGACTGAATGACATTGTCCCAGGGTGGAATGTTCGCTTCCTTCTGTGAACAGACAGGAAGGAGTCAGAGGTGGCGTCACATGGGCCAGGTCCACGGTCACGAGTCGGCCTGTCTCAGTGGTCATTCCAGATGATCTGCTGGGAAGGGATGACCTGCTAACCCCCTTCTCACACCGGAGTCACTATGAATGTTCTTTTTTTTTTTTAAGGGATGAGGGGAGACTGGATCATGATTGGGATGGCAGTCATAAGTTTTGGCTTGGTAGCAAGGGGTCCCAGTGTAGAAAAAAAAAATTAAGTGTATTTGCAGCTGGTCCTTGACTTACGACCATCATTGAGCCCAGAATAATGGTCATAAAGTCATGCCTGTCCTTAAATGGGTCGCCACATGTCCACGTCCAATTTTAGAACTTTTTTTTTTTTGCAGTAATTGTTAGATGAATCACCACGGTTATTAATTAAGCACTGTAGTCATTAAGTGAATCCAGGTTTTTTTGCCGGAAATGGAAGTTTTTTCCGCCCAAAAAACTTATCATAGATTGTAAGTCACGTGACATGGGGATGCTGCAAACGGCCATAACTGTGGTCCACTTGCCGAGCACCCAAAATACAGCAGGGTCCAGCCATCGAGACATCAAGCGTGGGTTGTAAGTAGCCCTGCAGAGTCTGTCATAACTTCAAATGATCGCTAAGAGACCGGTTGTAAGTCGAGGACTACCCACATTTTGTTGGATTTTTACCTCACATTTCATAAAGTTGCTTAGAGTGGCGTGTACATAGTTCCACTTCTATTTTTCCTCACAATAATCCTGTGAGATACTTGGGTGGTGAAACAAAGACCGGCCCAAAGTCACCCAGTGAGCTTCCATGGCTGAGGAACCCTGTCCTGGTGCCAGTCCAGCACCTTCACCACTCCAGCATAGCCCCTCCAGCTCTCATCCTTGGTTTTGAAGGGGTATGGGACTCCTACTTCAACTCCAAGAGCAAGTCACCGAGTCCAGGTAGTCCTCCACTTACAACAGGTTCATTTAGTGACCATTCAAAGTTACAACAGCACTGAAGAAACTCACTTATCACTGTTGTTCACACTTAACGACCATAGCAATATCGCCAGGATCACGATCAAAATTCAGGCGCTTGGCAACTGACTCATATTTACGACGGGTGCAGCGTCCCGGGGTCACGTGATCACCTTTTGCCATTTTCTGACAAGCAAAGTTAGCGGGGAAGCCAGATTCACTGAACAACTGTGTTACTAACTGAACAGCCGCAGTGATTCACTTAACATCTGTAGCAAGAAAGGTCATAAACTGGTGGGAAACGTACTAAACAACAGTCTTGCTTAGCAACAGAAATTTGGGGCTCAGTTGTCGTAAGTCAAGGACTGCCTGTAATAAGGTATAAGGACCCCTAGCTTGGACTAGAACAGGGGTAGGCAACCTTGGCTCTTTTATGACTCGTGGACTTCAACTCCCAGAGTTCCTGAGCCAGCCATGCTGAGGGGAAAGGGAGAGGTTTCCAAGCTGAGCCATGCTGGCTCAGGAATTCTGGGAGTTGAAGTCCACGAGTCATAAAAGAGCCAAGGTTGCCTACCCCTGGACTAGAAGATCTGCAAAGTTCCTTCCAGCCCTGTGAATCTATGATTTTAATCCCCCCTGTCTTAAAAGGTCTGGTCTATGGCAGCTTCCTCATATCCACGCCCAAGAAATAAACACAGCTTTTTCCCAACCAGGGGGGTGACAGCTGTGGATGGAGCCGGGTTTGGAATCGACCGTCCTGCTGATTTGAGCAAGGATGACGATGAGTATGAGGCCTTTCGGAAGAGGATGATGTTGGCCTACAGATTCCGGCCCAACCCACTGGTGAGAAGCCCCACCCCCTTGGGGCCCCTTTTCCCCATGTCAGAAATGCAATTGATGCAATTGATTTATATCTGAAGCGGGATAAATTTGAACAGCCTTTTTTAGCAATAACAGTAGCGCTTAGACTTATATGGTGCTCAGTCGTGCTTTACAGCCCTCTCTGGGTAGTTTATAATGTCAGCCTATTGCCCACCCCAACAATCTGGGTTCTCATTTTACCGACTTCTGATGGGTGGAAGGCTGAGTCAACTTTGAGCCGGTCAGAATCGAACTCCAGACTGTGGGCAGTTTGCCTGCCATACTGCATTCTAACCACTGCGCCACCAGAGCAGGCAAGGGGCAGGCATGTACTTTTAATTTCTTGACACGCTCTGAAAATGCCAGGACTGTGTATTTTTATTGGGATTTCCTGGTCTGAGTTGCCTTGACTACAAAAAACATTATTGAAGGGACTATTTGAACAGGCTGCCTGCTTCACTGTAAGTGATTGACTATATTCTGTTTTTGCTTCAAAACACTTTGCAGTACTTTATCATAAGGAACATTTTACAATACACAGGGACAAGGTGAATCACTTAAAACGCTGTATCCATTTACTCTGCACCAGGAATTCATGTAAGAATATTTAGGGAGGGGATCCAGCTAGTGGATCTATACTGATCTGTTGCAGAGAAGAGGGCTTCCCCTTATGGTGCCAGCCAGCTGGCCCAAGTTTTCTTTTCCCAGAGACTCCATTCTGTTCTCACACAATGCGTTGCTAGCCTATTTAAATCTCATTCGAGAAATCCTCCAAACACAAATCTTCAAAACTACACGCAGCAATTTTCTCTCTTTATAGCTCAGCCTCTATTTAATCTTGCATACATCACACAACGTTAAGTCCCTGTTAACGATGCGGACGGTAAAAATAGCAGTTGAGAAAAGTATTACAGAACATGCAAACCACAGTTATAAATGTAACACCAAAAAGTAGTAGGTTTGCGCGCCAGCTGCTGCTCTTCATTCTTGGGGTGAACCTTGACTGCAGGTACTCCCCGACTTGAACAACCATTCGTTTAACGACCGAAGTTGCAACGACACTGAAAAAAGTGTGGCCGCTTTTCACATGACTGTTGTAGCATCGTCACGGTCATAGGGTCAAAATTCAGACGCTTGGCAACTGGCGTGTACTTGTGACGGTTGCAGTGTCCCAGGGGTCGTGTGATCACATTTGTGATCTTCTGACAAACAAAGTCAACGGGGAAGCCAGATTCACTTAACAACCACATTACTGACTTAATGAAGTGATTCACTCAACAGTTCTGGCAAGAAAGGTTGTAAAACGGGGCAGAACTCACTTAACAACTGTCTTGCTTAGCAACATAAATTTTGGGCTCAATTGTAGTTGTAGGTTGAGACTACTTGTGAAGGTAGTCCTCAACGTATTGACAACTGGACCAGAATTTCCATTACTAAGCAAGATGGTTGTTAATTGAGTTGTGCAACAACGTTACGATCTTTTTTGCTGTGATTGCTAAGTGAATCCCTGCAGTTATTAAGCGAATTACACGGTCATTAAGCAAGCCCATGTTTCCCCATTGATTGCTTGTCAGAAGCCAGCTGGGGAGGTCGCAGATGGTGATCCCATAACCCTGGGATGCTGCCGCCCACATAAATATACGCTGGTGGCCAAGGGCCTGAACGTTGATCATGTAACTCTGGGGAATGCTGCAATGGTCGTAAGTGCAAGGACTGATCATAAGTCACTTTTTCCAGCTCCGTTGTAACTTCGGTCATTAAACGAACGGTTGCAAGTCAAGGACTTACAAGCATGTTGCTTGTTCTATTATCTCTTCCCAGTGGGAATTACAAGTAGATGAGACACACTGCCCTATCCCACATCAAGAAGGTGGTCCTTCTTTCTCAGTCTAGCCTAGAGGAATAGGATAGATAGATTGGGATACTCCTTGGACTTTGGGGCACCTTTTCAGGGACATGGCGATGGGAGGAATGCCAGCAGAATTTAAGATAGAGTCCGGATTCCCTCCTGGATTGCTTTTAAGTTAGTTTGGCCACCAAGTGGGTGATTTGCAGCATCGCTGACTCCGCAAGCAACTGCACTTGTGGGAGGTACCATGCAGGTTTGCAATTGAGAAGGCCTGTTTACTCGGGGGAAGTGGGTGGACCAGGTTCCCTTGGAGGTAGAACTTCGGCCTACTCTGGTTTTGCTTCTCACTTGAGTTCAAACGTAGGATGGCCGTATTCACACATGGCACTAGGGCAGGGGTAGGCAACCTTGGCTCTTTTATGACTCGTGGACTTCAACTCCCAGAATTCCTGAGCCAGCCATGCTGAGGGGAAAGGGAGAGGTTTCCAAGCTGAGCCATGCTGGCTCAGGAATTCTGGGAGTTGAAGTCCACGAGTCATAAAAGAGCCAAGGTTGCCTACCCCTGCACTAGGATGTAGGTTGTTTCATGATGTGATGTCAAACAATGTGATGATCACTTCAAGGGAAGGCATTTGGGTTTGAGCCTCAGATTCTGCTGGCCTTCTGTTACCAGGATGACTTGTTTTTCTCCTTTTCTCTTCCAGAACAACCCTCGGCGTCCTTATTATTGATGCAGCCGTGTGTGTTTTCTTCTCACCTCCCACCCACTCCCTGTTCCTTCAGTGACGGATTGTTTACTGTGATAAGTTTATTTAAAAAAAAAAAAAAGCCCCTTTCTTTCGTTTAGAAGGACTCTGTTTCAGCTTTAGCCTCCCATCTGTTTACCCACCCACAGATGTTGGACGTTTTTCAGTGTGGTTGCAGAGCTCACCCCCTCTTTTATTACGTTTTCTTTTTTTTAATGTGATCCCATTAAAGAAAATGAAGGAGCAAGTCAGAACACGAGAGGGTCAACAAATGCTCCCAAGTCATACACACAACAAATGCTCCCAAGTCATACACACATACATTTGTGAGAAGGGGAAAATTGGCATAAAAATGTTCGTTAAATGGTGCGTAATCTTCATTTTACTCAGTTTTGGGGGGGGAGGGGTTGAAGCCCTGTTTCTCTCCCCATGAACATAGGAAGTCTGGATTGCTGTTCCCTGTTGATGGTGGGGGCCTGCAGGGGAGGGGATGGGATATAGCAGGCGAGCAGAAGCACAGGCAGAAATAAGGAAGGTAGAGCTCCCCAAACATAGTAGGGTGGGGTCCCAGCTGCAGTTCAAAAGAGCAAGATTTGAATTGCAGCAACGTAGAAAAGGGAGGACAAATGGTGGGGGGGGACAAACCATCCCAGAGTATTGGGTCTCCTTGAGGGTGTCACTTTTATCCCAGTTCTGAGGGAATCTTGTGAAAACCTGCATAGCCAGCGTGTGTATCGGCCAGCCTTCTGTTTTAAAGGACAATCAGCTCTCCTTTTTTTCCTCACGCTTTAGTTATTTCAAAGAGCGAGGAAGTTTGAATTGCTTCTTAGACCAGGTCAGAGGCCAAAACCAAAACATATCTTTAGCGGGGTTTTCATTAGCCGATTCTAATAATCTTTCAGGTTTGTCCCAAAGGAGAAAGGTTTCAGAGGAGGGGGGAAACCCAAAATCTTTTTTTCTTGACACAAAATACATGCCCTGTCTACCAAGGCAATCCTCTCTCTCTTCCACGAATTTCCAACATCATCAGAACGACGGTGGCTCCTTCAGATGGGCTCTGAAACCATGCTTATTTTCATTTTTGTTCAATCTTAAATGACGTAGAGTTGATACGTTGGGCTTTTGCCAAACATGTTAATAAAGCTAGAGAAATGTGAAGAAGGTCGCCGTTGTTTTTTTCTTTTGAATGTCCTGACAGTGAGCTGAGTTTTTCAAAACTCCAAGCGTGATTGATGGGTGTGTACACGGCTCTCGATAGAGAAGGAATGGGAGGGGGCATCATTCTCTGCGTGTTTGGAAAATATTGACTTTCTTACCTGCCAAGGTTGGGAGGGGATGCACACAAGAAAACCTTGGGGCCAGATCCTAGACATGGGACCACTACTTCCACGTATGCCACAGTGCAAGTACAAATAGTCCTCGACTTACGACCAGAATTTCCATTGCTAAGCAAGACAGCTGTTAAGTGAGTCGTGCCCAATTTCACGACTTTTTTTTGTCACGGTTGCTAAGTGTAGAACTGTAGTTGTTAAGGGAATCTCATGGTTGTTAAGGGAATCTGGCTTCCCCTATTGACTTGGCTTGTCAAAAGCCGGCTGGGAAAGTCGCAAATGGTGATCACATGATCCCGGGATGCTGCACCCATCATAAATGCCTGTTGGTTGCCAAGCATCCAAATTTTAATCACGTCACTGTGATGGCCATACATGTGAGGCATGGTCATAAAGACACTTTTATTTTTCAGAGGCGTTGTAAAGTTTAAACGGTCATTAAATGAATGGTTGTAAGTCAAGGACGACCTGTACATCCTCATAGCTTTTGTCACTTGGAAAACAGATGGGTGGGACAATAATTTCTTCTTGGTTGCTGGGAGGATCCAGCGTGAAAACAGGCCAACGGTGCGCCTCACGGCGCAAAAGTGGGATGTTGCCGCACTTCGGTGCGCGAAAAGGGTCCGACACCACGCCTCGGGGCACAGAAAGAGGGCGCTGTGTACAAGAACAGGGCAGGGCTAGTGAGTATCACGCAAGCGCTAGCCCTGCCCCATTTGCGTCAACGCACATGCTCGCGGCCCTGGTAGAGGTGGTACATGACCACTAAGAAAGATCATAAGGACATCAGCATTATCCTGCTGGTGTCATCAGTCTCCCTATCCGTTACTTGTTCATCTTTCAATGAAGGTTATCTTCAGCTGTTTGTGCATTTATTAAACACATTTATATGGCTGCCTAAGTCAGAATGACTTCAGGCCGCTTACAACTTTAAAATTTCAAGATGTAAAAACCCATAAACCCCTCCCCCTCCTTTGTTACCCTTACTCCCTCCTCAAGAAAATAATTAACCTCTCAAAAAATCCATTGTTTTGTCTTTGATTACTTGATGTTCCACAATCCCGTTATCAAAATGTGCCTATACAGATACAAGCACCCTTCGGGGTCCAAATTATATTTTTCTTCTCTCCTTGAGACTGTCATTCTTTATAGAAATTATCCAAAATCCTTGAGGGGAATTTAAGCTATTCTGCTCTTGACAAATGTCTTAATTGCTAACAAGAACAAAATTCTCTGTACCCTTGCAAGATGAAGATTTTTTTTTAAAAAAATAACGATTACATTCATAATAATTCTTTAGATGTGGGAAAACCAGCTTCTTATAAGCACATAAGAATCCCACTGGATTTAATTTTCATCTCTTCTCATTTTTGGCAGCAGTTTTCACGTTTTCTGGGGCAGGAAAAAACCATTATATTTATGCTTTATATTTTATTGGTGTAGATTGGGGTAGGCAACCTCGGCTCTTTTATGACTCGTGGACTTCAACTCCCAGAATTCCTGAGTCAGAATTCTGGGAGTTGAAGTCCATGAGGCAAAAGAGCCGAGGTTGCCTACCCCACTGTAGAAAATACTAAGCAGGACCAATGTTTGGTCTGAAAGCAGCTTTCCATACAGGTAGTTCTTGACTTAACATTTACTTAGTGACCATTTGAAGTTACAACGGCACTAAAAAAAAAAATGACTTACGACAGTTTTTCATAACGACCATTGCAGCATCCCCAATGGTCACATGATCAAAATTCAGATGCTTGGCAATTGACTCATATTCCTGGGGTCATGTGATTCCCTTTTGTGACCTTCTGACAAACAAAGTCAATCGGAAACCAGACTCACTTAACAATCATGTTACTGACTTAACAACTGCAGTGATTCACCTAACTGGCAGGAAAGTTTGTAAACTGGGACAAAACTCACTTAACAAATGTCTCACTTAACAATGTAAATGTTGAGCTCAATTGTGGTTGTAAGTGGAGGACTGCCTGTATTAAGTATATCTTGCACTAGGACTGCAGTCTGTCTTTTAAGACGACCCCCCTCCTCCTAAATGGAGGCAAAAACACCCATTGAACAAGGCCCCTTTGCAAAACTATTTCATGGATCATTTAATTAATCACATTTTGCTGATTTATAGAAGGTCTGTTGTGGATCCCTATTGTTCAACAGGTTCATGGATCAAGTGACAAGTTTCCTTGGTGACAATCCCCAATTTGTGGAAGGGCCTTCAGGTATTTTAGAAAATACTGACCAAAGCAGCAATTGTTCTATCAGGTACTTAGTCTTCCAATGAAATAAATGGCATCGTTGATGTACCTGGATATTTATTTATTAGAGTTATAGTCTATCTTTGGGGAAGTTTTTTCTCCACAACAACATTCCTGCAAAGTAGGTCCGGCTGAGGGGGCAAGACTGGCTAGAAGACAACCAATAAGCTTCCTAGCAGAGATTGGAACCTGGATCGCCCCACTCCTAGTCCAGCCACTTCCCCACTACCTCTGATTGGCTCTTACACTGGGAGGGAGGGACTAGCCCAAATTGAGCCAATTAGCTTCTGTGGCTGAGGAAGGACTAAAATCTGGGTTGCCCCACTCATAATTCCAACACCTCCACTACTGTACCAATCTGCATGTCAGTGAAACATGTTTACGGGTTTCTATTATGTATATCTGTTTTTAATGAATTTTGCGAGGGAATTTGCTCAAGAGTCCATCAAGTCTGGGGCAGCCTATAAATCAGGGGTCTTCAAACTTGGCAACTTTTTAAGACTTGTGGACTTCAACTCCCAGAATTCCTCAGCCAGCTGAGGAATTCTGGGAGTGAAGTCCACAAGTCTTAAAAGTTGCCAAGTTTGAAGACCTCCACTATAAATACAGTAAAATCAACAAATAAAACAAATGAAGCACTTGCTGGTATATAACCTGCTGGGATGCCTGCCCCATGCCTGGATGGGGAGGACCTGCGACTCAACTCTAGCAAGATGGTTGTGAGTTTGGGGCACCTGGAGTTGTTATGATGCTGGCTGAGGGAATTCTGGGAGTTGACATCCACGTGTCTTAAATTTTAAAAACACCGTATTAAGATCTTTAAAGACAAAAAGAGCACCTTGAATTGTTCCTGGAAAAAGAATTACACCTTTCTGAACTCAGAGTGGCCCAGATAAAGTAAATACTTAACAACTTGCAACCATTTTTTTAGAGATCAACTGAAATTAGAACAGCACTGAAAATAATGATTTATAACTGGTCCTCGCATTTACAACCATTGCAGCATCCCCATGGTCACATGATAAAAATCCAAGCACTTGGCAACCAGCCTGTATTTACATGATTCCAGAGTCCCGGGGTCACGTGATCACCATTTGTGACCTTCCCAGCTGGCTTCTGACAAGCAAAGTCAATGCGGGAAGTCAGATTTGTTTAATGGCTGTGTGATTCACTTAACGGAATTACGCTTAACCACTGTGGCAAAAAAAAGGTCATAAAATTGGGTGCACCTTGCTTAGCAACGGAAATTGTCCCAATTGTGGTCGTAAGTTGAGGACTATTTGGAAACATAAGTCAAAAAGAGTTTATTTTATTTTAATTCCATGCACTGGATTTGTAAGTCTGCCCAGTTCAAAATGACTCTGCTCATTCATCATACAACATAAAAAGAATTAACAAACAGTTGATGAGGTAAATCAGCATCACTGATTTGGGATGAGATAACAGATGCAGTTTTATTCTATAAAACACTGGCTCTTAAATTGTGGGAGCCAATTATGCCTTTTCCTCAAATAATATTACGCCCATTTTTTTTTTAAAAAAGACTAGTTTTATACAAGAGTCTCAGCCACAGCAACCCCAAAATGGATCCTCAACTCGCAAATAAGCAATTACAAATTGCTCCATTACCCCCAGGATGTGCCCAAATTTCTCCCTTGGAGAAAATTCCCCCCAGTTTAAGAATCGCTGTTCTAAATTCAGAGTCAGAAAAGCATTATAGGATAATCTAAAGCTAACCAGCTTATAACCATGCAGGCTTTCCTTTTTTAAAAACTAATTTGCAACCCATCCTGTCTTCTGGTTCTTTTTTTTTTTTGTTTTTTTTGGCAATGCCTTTAAAAGCAATCTGCCAACACAACAAAGCTGAAACAGGGGAAGCTTGTACTGGAAATGATGGATTAAAAGGAAAAGCTCTGCCAGCTCCCCCTTTTCAGTAAAGCATTTTTAACACTGGCCTGATTTACAGCTGCAATCCTATCAAGAGTCCCTGCCAGTAAGCAGAGCAGCAGCGCAAATATATACCTGGTGATGACCCTGAAAAAGAGGACAGGCTGTTCCTAAATATGGGTCTTCGACCAGAGATGCTGTAGCAAATCCAGCAGTGACCAGGGGGTTGGACTGGATGACCTCTAGAGTTGTCTTGCCACTAAGGCTCTATGCCTCATTCTTAACCCCGGCTTGCAAGCCTGACTTGCTGAACGCTTGAATTCAAAAGGTCTCAGTGACAGACGGACAGTTTTGACCACGTGAAACCGCACAGGCACGTTTGTTTTGGACTTTGCAGCTAATTACGCAAATCTTAGGTCTGGGGAGTGGGGAGGCCCGCTGCTAGGGCTGTGTTATGCCAGCCAGAGGTTGAGCCACACTTGGCAAAGCGCGTTTCTGCTGGTAATTGACCCTATTGGCAAGGCGTCATTTGGAGCGTCTCCTGCTGCTCGGACCGGAGTCAACGCCGGGAGAACGCGCGAAATCACTTTTTTTTTTTTTTTTTAAGAGTTCCCTGCGCTTTCCAAGCCGGTTTGCGGGAAGGCCAAATCCACGATGCATCCCAAATCCCCGCTGGGGTGGCGGGGTGGGATGGGGGCGGAAGAACCAACAAAGGTGTGCCTTGCCCTTTTAAGAGGTGCGCCGCTCTCCTCGCGCCTTTCCTGGGATCGCTTGAGCAAGAAAGCTGCCAACAGTCACGACCTTTGGATAGGAAAAAAAATAAAAATCCTCTCCCTCTTTTTTTTTTTTTCCTTTCTTTTTGGGCGAGAGGAACGCATGAGCGGCGGGGAGCTTTGTGTTACTACCCGGAACCCGTCGCTTGGCCGATTGACTCTTTCCTGCTGGAGCGATCGCCCCTGGTCGCCCGTTCCCACGACCCTCTTCTTCTAGGTCTGCTCTCCGTGCCGCTGAACATGCGGCTGCATCCACTCTGGGCCGCCGTCGGCCTGTTCCTTTCCGCCTTCCCGTTATTCTACATCTTGAACACCGTAGCCGCCTTGCAGAGGTACGTACCGTGTGAACGAAGCAAGAAGAACACGGATTTGACCCGGGATTTTTTTCCCCTTCCCTGACCCTTTCTCCCCTGACCCACGACTTCTGGGGATCAGAAAGAAGGGCTTTAAAAGTTTGACACACCTGAGTGACTGTCACAAGTTGAGTTGTGGGAAGGGAACACAGGATAAAGAGCAAAAGAGAATTTGCAAAGGTGGAAACCATCAGGGGCCATCAGTGCCTTCCATAGTGCCCTGTCATGGCCATGTTAGAGTCAGGTTGTTGGCAAAGGCGCACCCTCCCTGTAGGGATGGACTGTTTTCTAAATAAGCCTGAAAAAACTCCTGACTTTTGATCATTTTAGTAGCTTTCAACAGCTTTAATTCCAATTTTACCCTGATTTAAAGCTGTTATTTTGTTTTAGTGTATTTCTGTGCTTTAAAATGTAATGTAGAGTGTTTAAAGGCAAGGAGTTTAATGGTGTGTGTGTGTGTGTGTTAAATAAGATAGTTTAAAATTTAATGCCATTAGGGAAAGATGTTTTGCATAAGAATAGTAACAACAACAGTCATAATAATAGGGCCCTGCTTGACATAGCTACAATTTTGACTGCCCATTTGTCCCAGTGCCTTCTCTCCTTCTGGTATAAGTGATCCTGATGATCCTATTTAAAACCACCACTGGGGACGGGGAAACCCCTAAATTTTGAATTTTCAGCAGGCTGAGCCTCCTTTAAAACCCCCAGATTTGTGTCTTCCCCCAATCTGATAATGTTCTCCAACTGCATCTGCCTCTCCCTTGCTGTGACTCCCAATCTGCCCATCGAAAAGTCACAGCGCAAACGGAAAAGCTTTGGGTCAGGAAGCGGAGAGACCTATTTATTTCTTGAAAATTATGGTAGTTATTAAAATGAGAAGCAGGGAACTATTCAATGAGAAGACAAATGAGATTGGGTTTTTTTGATCGGTCAGTGGATGAGGCGGCCTGGTTTACAGGATTGGCCCTCATTTTCTTCCCAATTTAGAGCAAGAGTCCAATTCAAGTCCAGGAATTATCATCATTATTATTTATTTATTTAGTGTATGATGAGAACATGACAGAAGAGAAATAAATATATACAGGTTGTCCTTCGACTTAACAGTTCATTTAGTGACCGTTTGAAGTTACAACAACGTCACTGAAAAAAGTGACATGATCATTTTTCACACTTACGACCATTGCAGCATCCCCAATGGTCACAGGATCAAAATTCAGCCCCTTGGCAACTGATTCATACTTACGACGGTCGCACTGTCCTGGGATCCCCTTTGGCGACCTTCTGACTAGCAAAGTCACTCGGGAAGCCAGATTCACTTAACAACCGTGTTACTAATTTAACAAGTGCAGCGATTCGCTTAACAACTGTGGCAAGAAAGGTCGTAAAATGGGGCAAAGCTCACTTAAAAAATGTCTGACTTAGCAACGGAAACGTTGGGCTCAATTGTGGTCATAAGTCGAGGACTACCGGTATACACAGTCCACGTAATTACAAATAAAACTTCGGGGGGGTGGGTGGTACGGCAATGGCCTCATAACCGGATGTCCAATTCAGCTATCCAGGCGATTGTCTCTGGCGTTGCTTCGTGCAGATCTTCTAAGGAACCAGAGAACGCACGCCGTGGGCAATCTTGCCCAATATGTTTAATAGTTTGCATATCAGCACCACAGTCGCAACAAGGCGAATCTTTCCATCCCCACTGATGCAGTTAGTATCACACCTAACTGTGTTCAATTTCAGCCAGACAGAGGGAGGGAGGTCAAAATCAGGTGGTTTGGTAGAGGGATCACTAATGGTCAGGTCACAAGAAGGTACCTTGATCTGCTCCTCTTTCCAGGCACTCTCGGGGTTAAACTGGACAGATGTTAAGTGAATAACTGTTTTCTACGGGATTTTGGTCTTATGATGGGCTGCGCATTACCCTGGTGAATAGGGAGGGCCTTGTGGTTCAGCATCCTTGACCATAGAGCAAGAGTCCAATTCAAATCCAGGGATCAACTCCCAGGAACACCCAGGATTCAGTGGCAGGGTTTGAATTGAAAGTTGAGCAATTTGTAGTTATTAACGAAATGCCACTGTAGACGAGGATGATCCATTTGATCTTTAGTTTCACTGCTTCTTTCCAAGCAGGCTTGCCAGGGCTCCTGGCCTCTTCTCCTTTGGCAGGAAATAGGGAAATTGTTAATGATTGTGCCTAAAAATACATTCCGGGGTCTGCCAGCCAATCTATGCTGTGGCAATTTGCCCATTGCTGGTGTAGAGCAACTCCAAAGGAATGCAGGGCAGCGATAGCTCCAATTTTATATTATTATCTAGAGCTTGACACTGAGGGCATTTCTAAGGTTGAAAACGCAGCGTGCCTCTTCCCAAAATGCTTTCATTTCTACCCACAGAATATGTTTGCGTGGCACCCAGGTTGGGGGATACAAAAATAAAAAATAACAGCCTAGGAATGACATCATACAACACAAATGCAACCCTTTCTTTCCCCCTTGGGCTGCCCCACAGTAGGTGTGGTCAAAAGGTTGCTATGTTTATGATGGTTTAATATTGGAAGCTTTCAGGAGCAAAATTAGGACCTAAAACTTTGGAGGTGATGAAGTCACTCACTGCAATCCTTAAAACGGGTGTCAAACTTGCAATGTCATGTGACGTGTCGTGAGTATCGCGACTTTTTTTCCATTGCTGGCAATGGGGTGGGCGTGGTTTCGGCATGACGCATCCGGCCCGCGGGCTGGTAGTTTGACACCCCTGACTTAAAAGATATGAGAACCTCCCCTTCTTTAAAACAAAACAAAAGAAAAAAAGAGCACTTTTGAAGTGGCCGTATAAAAATGCTACCTCTGTATTAAATCCTACTCTGGATGGGTGCCTGAGCTTGCATTAATGCATTGAATCTCAGCCTTAGCAACCTGAAGATGTGTGGACTTCAACTCCCAGAATTCCCCAGCCAGCATGCTTCAAAAGCCGCCATTAACAAATTTAATTCCACAGTTCTCTTCAATTTCCCATCCCCTTGAATTCCCCTTGAATTTTTCCACAGAAGGAAACATTCTGGGAGGAGAGTCTTGGTAGTCCATGGTAGCCCATAATCCAGCATTCCAAGTTTCTAGTCCACAAGCTCACTCAATCCATCAGCTCAGTGCTGATCAGCAAGGCTTTATTTTAGTATTTAATATTTATTTGCTATGTATATGTAGGGATGTGGGTCTATATATATGTTGTACATAGTATGTTTAGGTGTGTGTCATGTATATGTTTCACTTTGAGAGCGGGCAACTAAATTTCATTTTTTATGTGTGCCATTGTGCCCACAATATAAAAATGACAATAAAGGTTATTTATTTATTTATTTAGTTAGTTCCAGGGACGAACACTATCCCTCCCGCTTCTTCAAAGAAGGGATCAGCTGCCAGCCCATTCCAGCTTCTGTACACAAACTGGGGAGGGAACGCCATCTTAAATTTTGTTTTGGGTAGCTAGATATTTGGGGCTGACACGAGCAGCCTGTGTGACCACGAGCTGCCAATTTTGGAATGACCGGCTTAACTCAGCTGGATATTGCATAGATGGGTTGGAGTGGACAACTCAGCCGCCCTTTGGACCCTACCCTGTCTCTGACAGAACTTGCACGCTGACACAGCGTCCTGCAATTTTATAGAGACTGTTTTCTCCGGCCTGAGAACGGAGGTGCTGACGAGGTACAGAGGTACAGGCCTAATGTTGTCCATTTATATTACAGGTAATCCTCGACTTACAACAGTTTGTTTAGTGACCATTCAAAATTACAACAGCAGTGAAAAAAGCGACTTATGACCATTTTGCATACTTACCACCATGGCAGCATTCGTATGGTTACAAAATTCGGATGCTTGGCAACTGGTTCGTATTTATGACGGTTGCAGTGTCCCGGGGTCACGGGGTCTCCTTCTGCGACCTTCTGACAAGGAAATTCAATGGGGAAGCCAGATTCACTTTACAGCCATGTGGCTAACTTGTAATGATTCACTTAATAACTGGGACAAAAAAATAGTAATATGGGGCAAAACTCACTTACCCAATGTCTCACTTAGCAACATAAATTTTGGGCTCAATTGTGGTCGTAAGTCAAGGATTACCTATATTTTCATTTGTCCACACAGTGAAATATAAAAGAAAACCATCTACAGCAGGTATGTCCAATCTGTGGCCCAAAGACAGCATGCTAATAATGTGACCCCACAAAATAATAAAAAAATAAAGAAAGTTTGATACACACACACACACACACACACAAACACACAACTATAATATTCATTTTATATGCTATCCAAGACAATTCCTCTTCACTCAGTGGGGTCCAGGCAAGCCAAAAAGTTGGACAACCAAGATCAACAGACAGTCCTCATTTAGCGAACACAATTGAGACTGGTAACTTTGTTGTTAAATGAAGCGGTCGCTAAGTGAAACCACACCTGTGTTTATTTATTTATTAAATTTCTACACTGCCCATCTCACTTAAGTCACTTTTGGCTGTTTATAACAGCAGAATAAAACCAGATAAGTACATGAATAAAATTATAGATTAAACAGTTTTAACAGAGTTAAAAACAAGTTAAAACCTACAAGTAAAAATAAACCGGGTTAAAAATTCAAAGGTTATGAGGTTAACAAGTTATGATCTTACTTGAGCCTTGCTTTACAGACCTGTGAAGGTTGCAAATGTGAGGGTTGGTCAAAAAGTCACTTTAGCATCATCATTGTAACTGGGAACAGTTGCTAAATGAGACAATTGTTAAGCCAGAATTATTTTTGTTCAGGAGGAATCAGGTAGCAGCTTTTCCAACCCATATATTTTATTAAAAAAACAGAAGTTTTTGAGAGCTGCAGCTCGTGAAAGTTGATGCCTTTAAAAAAAGTTGTTAACTGGTAAAGATGGTGCTCTCAGTTTCTTGCTGATATTTTGGCTATCATAAATAGCACTCCTCCTACGATACCTCCATTAAATAATGATTGCGCAATGAAGAAAAAAAAATCCCTAAGTATGTTACAGTAATTAAAATGAACTGAACATAACCCCAAATTAATTAACAGATGAAACATCCATAGGATAAATAATATCTGTTATAAAATTAATGCATTTATTAAGCTTTTCATTATATCTTAGGCCATAGAGCAATATATGCAGAATGTATTTCAGCAATATAGTGTGTCATCTTGTTATTTATAGAGCATAGAGACTTTTAAGAGGCAGCTCACTGTTTTGTATTAGACTCAGCAGTTGAAGAGAAGTCTGATTTCTTGCAGAGGGTTTTTGTCCCAAAGCTACAAGGCTCTAACACGGCAAGGGGGGGGGGGGATCATTTTTTAAACCTGGTTATCAAGAGAGGGTCTGTGCAAATGACCCCAGCAGGGAGAAATTCCTCAAATGTTCAGCCTTTGACATCTAGTCAAAACAGCCTTTCCTTAACATTTTTTTTTAATGCCTTTGACTCAGTATTGACTCCTGGCAACTGCCTGGGCTGGTCCTTGTAGTTTTCTTGGCAAGAGTTCAGAAATAATAATAATAATAACAACAACAACAACAACAATAATGATGATGTTGGAAGGGACCTTGGAGGTCATCTAGTCCAACCCCCTGCTCAGGCAGGAAACCCTATACCAGTGGTGGCGAACCTATGGCACGGGTGCCAGAGGCGGCAGTCAGAGCCCTCCTTGTGGGCACGTGCACCGTCGCCCCAGTCCTAGGCCTTCAGCTGGGTTTTATAAAACCTTTTCGCTTTAGGCCTCCGCCACCGTGTGTAAAAAAAAAAAAAGGTTCAATCAGTCAATTTCAACTTCTCGCAGGAAAAAAAAAGATCTTGCAAAGTTGGAATTGATTGATTGAACTTTTTAGTCCCACCCAGTCTGCCGTTACCACTGTAGCCACACCCAGCCAATGGGCTACGCCCACCCGGCACTCGACGATGCATAAGTGGGTTTTGGGTTGCAGTTTGGGCACTCAGTCTCTAAAAGGTTCGCCATCACTGCCCTATACCATTTCAGACAAATGGCTGTTCAATCTCTTCTTAAAGACTTCCAGTGTTGGAGCATTCACAGCCATTCACAATGGTTTGCCATTGCATCCTTCCCAGGGCTGAGAGAGAGGGACTGGCTGAAAATCAACCCGTTGGCTTTGTGCCTAAAGCCGGATTAGAACTCATGGTTTCCTGATTTCTAGCCTGGAGCCTTAACCACTACACCAAACTGGTTCTCTTCCCTGACACAGATACACAGAACGTAAGGACTGGATGGGTCTCTTAGAGAACATCTAGTCCAGTGCATGAATCCATTACTACAGTATCTCCAAGACGGTGATCCAGTGAAGGAGAATCCATTATCTCTTCCTGATCTCCCAGCTTCTTCTCCTCTTTCTGCAATGACTCTGAATAATTCTGACTCAACTTCTACATCATTCTCTTCAAATATACAAACATGGCTCTCAGGTCTTCCTCTGGTCATCTCTTCACTAAATACACCCACTGTAGTAGTAGTAGCAGCAGCAGCAGTAGTAGTAGTAATGATGATGATGATGATGATGATGATGATGTGTTGGAAGGGACCTTGGAGGTTTTCTAGTCCAGCCCCCTGCTCAGGCAGGGAACCCTATACCATTTCAGACAAATGGCTGTCCAGTCTCTTTTTAAAAACTTCCAGTGTTGGATCATTCACAGCTTCTGGAGGCAGGTTGTTCCACTGATTAATTGTTCTAACTGCCAGGAAGTTTCTCCTTAGTTCTAGGTTGCTTCTCTCTTTGTATGTATCCAATCATTCCTTATCACTTTTCATTTGTAGTCCCTTATTACCTTGCTGGCTCTTCTTAGGACACGCCCCAATTTGTCAGTGTCCAAGACCTGGATGTAATACATGTACAGGCAGTTCTTGACTTACGACCACAACAGCCCAAAATTTCCATTGCTAAGCAAGACAGTTGTTAAGTGAGTTTTGCCCCCTTTTACGACCTTCCTTACTACAGTGGTTAAGTGAATCACTGTAGTTCTTAAGTTAGTAACACGGTTGTTAAATGAATCTGGCTTCCCCATTGACTTTGCTTGTCAGAAGGTCGCAAAAGGGGATCACGTCACCCCGCCGGGGATACTGCAGCCACCATAGCATCCGAATTTTGATCACATGACCATGGGGATGCCGCAACAGTCCTAAGTGTGAAAAGCAGTCATAAATCACTTTTTCCAGTGCCGTGGTCACTTTGCAGGGTCACTAAACAAACACTACCAGTTGTTCCTTGACTTACGACTATTTTTACGCTGAAAAAAATGAATGGTCCTTCCGCTTATGGCCATCACAGCATCTCCACGGTCACCTGATCAAAATTCAGGGGCTTGGCATGTATTTTATAACTGTTGCAGCATCCCTGGATCACCTGATCACCATCGGCCACCTTCCCAGCAAATTCCAGCCAGCAAAATCAATGCCGGGGGGGGGGGGGGGGGGGGAGGGGAAGCCAGATTTGCTTAACGACCGCCTGCTTGGTTTACAGTGATTCTGCAGTGATTTACTAACAACCGTGGTGAAAAAAAAAAAAAAAAAAAGCTCACAAAATTGGACACTGCTCACTTAACAACCGCCTTACTTAGCAATGGAAATATTGGTCTCGGTTATGGCCGTACGTAGAGGACTACTTGTATTTGAGCAGGGGGTTGGACTAGATGACCTCCAAGGTCCCTTCCAACATTATTATTATTATTATTATTATTATTATTATTATTATTATTATTATTATTATTATTATTATTATTATTATTATTATTATTATTAAAGTTGTATTGCAGAAAGAGAAAGGGGAAGAACGCAGCCAGCATAGCTTTGGGCCACGTTTAAGATACTACTTGGGAGGCGCTTTTTTTTAAGAAGCAGTTGAAAAAGGCCTTTTTCCTAATGCTTGCAGTAAAGAACAGAAAAAACTCTGCAGGCCAAAGAGAAAGCCGTCTCACGCTTAGCTAAATGCTTAGCTGGCTCGCTCAGCATTTGCCTGCTTAAAGGCATTTGAGCTTTGAGTCCGTCTAAAAAAAACGCTAGCACGGGGGTGGGTGGGTGGGAGTCTTGTATCCCCCCCCTCATGCCCTTTTTTGCCTCTTCAGCTGACAAATATTGATCTGGAGACCCCATGCAGCTCTGTGGATGCTCAGTGGCCTTTTCCCGACCCCACTAAACTGCCAGGCTCTCAGGCTGCATGAATCTCAGGCTGCATCTGCATTGCAGTTTGACACCAGGCGCCAGCCTGTTTCCTGCAGCACCACTAAGAGCTCGGTGCATCGGCTGCTGATGGTATAAACTGGCTGAGCCCTTCGGTCTGCATTCAGGGTGATTCCTCTCTGGTTTGGGGCAGTCAGTATGTGTGGGGCGGGGTGGGGGGGGTGGAAGTACCAGGGGATGTGCTACATGCATAAGCCGTGGCAGCTTGAGTGTCTCGCATTTTCAGTTAGAAAGGAGCCCTAGCAGAAAAGTCCCTCCTCTGCTTTTAGACTCTAAAAAAAATCAGAATTAGTTGGAAACTGCAGTTTTGGAGTACCGTGAATGGGAAAATATGGAACCTTTATATCAGTCAAGTAAGAATAAATACACAGAAATTTAGCACCCCCAATTCTGCAAAGCAATTCAGCTGATCAGTGGAGAACGAATGATTTTTTGCAGGTTTTGCAAGATGGCTAACATCAGTGCTCCCTTTTGCACTCTCCCTTCATGGTAGGGCCTGTATTATGGGCAATGGAATTACAGGTAGTCCTTGATTTGCAACAGTTCATTTAGTGACCGTTCAAAGTTACAACGGCACTGAAAAAAGTGGCCTATGACCATTTTTCGCTCTTACGACTGCTGCAGCATCCCCAGAGTCGTGTGATTTACATTCGGATGCTTGGCAATTGGTTCACACTTAACGACGGTTGCAGTGTCCCGGAGTCACGTGATCCCCTTTTGCGACAAGCAAAGTCAATGGGGAAGCCAGATTCACTTAACAACCGTGTTAACTAATTTAAGAACTGCAGTGATTCATTTAACAAAAGTGGTGAGAAAAGTCGTCAAATCCGGCAAAACTCACGTAACAAATTTCTCCCTGAACAAAAGAATTGTTAGGCTCAACTGTGGTCGTAGGTTGAGGACTACCTGTACCCCATGCCTTATTACAAACAAGCAAAATTGTACTATATAGTAAGCTGCCCAGAGTTGCTTTGGATCATAACATAGAAATTTAATAAATAAATAAATACAATAAAACATTTATTTAGAAGACCCCCTCCCTTCCCACTGTCCTAATCACCCCTGTAAAAATTACACAGAAGCAATAACATTATAACAATAATAAGAGAGCTATTCTGGTGGATTAAGGCACCAGGCTAGAGATCAGGAGACGGTGAGTTCTAGTCCCGCCTTAGGCATGAAAGTCGTTGGGGGACTTTGGGCCAATCACCAGAAGACGGTGAGTTCTAGTCCCGCCTTAGGCATGAAAGTCATTGGGGGACTGTGGGTCAATCACCAGGAGACTGTGAGTTCTAATCCTGCCTCAGGCCTGAAAGCCAGCTGGCTGACTTTGGATTGTTCACTCTCTCTCAGCCCAACCCACCTCACAGGGTTGTTGTGAGGAAAATAGGAGGAGGAAGGAATATTAGGTATGTTCACACCTTTTTTTCCCCACGTGTGTCGTGTAAAAGGGGCAGGGCTTTGAGCGCATGGGGGAGCTCTCCATCCTGACTGAGTTGACCTCCCCCCACCTCATGGACAGCCCTAAATGTAAGCCAAGTCTTGAGAGCAGGGGTCTATGATGGGAATGAAGATCTTGGCGGTTGCCATCTTCATTTTGTTGACCCCTCTTCCTGTCAGCGTCTCTGTTTGTGTTCTCTCCCAGGGAATTCCCTGCACTTTAAATTTAGTTTAAAATTCCAATGTCTTGAATCTTGTAGAGACTATGGAGAGCCCCAAATAGAGTGTTCCCAGTGGTGGCTTTTTAATTAATGACTTTAGCATTTGAACTCTGTGCTTGTTCCTTCTTCCCTACAGCCCTTTGATGACTGCAGTTCTCGGCATTATTATTCTGTCGCCTTTGTTTGTTCTGATCTATCTCCCAAACCGCTCCTACGAGGATCCTCTTTTATACGGTATGTTTATTTTCTATTTTACTTGTCTGGTTTGTCATGCATGACACTTTTCTTCGCCTCTCACTCCCATCTTGGTTGATCCTTTGACCACCAGGGACAAGTGGAAATAATCGCTGACTCCCTGATTTACCTCTTTCTTCCTAATGACTAGATCAGCGTTGCTCAAGCTTGGCAGCTGGACAATGTGTGGACTTCAGCTCCCAGAATTCCCCAGCCAAGTGTGCTGGCTGGGGAATTGTGCGAGTTGAACTTCACACATTGTCAGGCTGTCAAGACTGAGAAACACTGGATTAGATCACTGAACAGGAAAGCGTGGTTGAAATATTTGTACATTAAACCTCATTGGTTTGGGAAGTTTTCGCTCAGCGGTTTTGCATAAACAAGGCCCCTGAAGATAGCTGAACAGATTGTGATTACAGAAAGCAAATATGTACCTGCCAAATATCGAGATGATTGCCGATGGATAAACAAAAGGAGATTTCGGAACTGTGGCAACAGCTTTTTTCTACAGCCCTACCTTCTGCAGGTAGTTCTCACCTTACAACTGTTTGTTTAGTGACCGTTTGAAGTTACAACGGCACTGAAAAAATTATTTATGATTGTTTTTCACACTTACAATCACCCTGTGGTCATGTGATCAAAATTTGGGTGCTTGACAACTGGGTTATATTGATGTTTTCAGTGTCCTGGGGTCACGTGATCACCTTTTGCAACCTTGTGACAAGCAAAGTCAGTGGGGAAGTCGGATTCACTTAACAACCATGTTACTAACTTAATGACTGTGGCAAGAAAGTCGCAAAATGGGCCAAAACTCACTTAAAATCTGTCTTGCTTAGCAACAGAAACCTTGGACTCAATTGTAGTTGTAACGCAAGGATTATCTGTACTGTAGTCACCCACCGGGGAAATTGGCCTGCTAAACAGAACAAGGAAAGAGAGCTGAATTTTTTTTTTTTATTAGAAACTTAATGATGGGGGAAAGGATTATTCCATACAAAGTCACCCAGCTGGCTTCCCTCTTTAAGGGAAGACTAGAACTCACCAACTCCTAGTTTCTAGCATAGTATATTGGCCACTAGTCTCACTCTGCTCTCAGTAGATGGCGCTAAGGAACCAGTGGGAAATTTTGAAACACATATGATCTAAGCCTTGGAGCAGTGTTGCTGAACCTTGAAAACTTTAAGACAGGTGGACTTCAACTCCCAGAATTCCCCAGCCAGAATTCCCTGGACATATTTTTGATTGCATCCTATTGCTTTAATTATAAGGACAGCACCTGTTAAAGCAATGTTTTTCAACCTTGGCAACATTAAGACATGTGGACTTCAACTCCCAGAATTCCCCCAGCCAGCCGTGCTAAATGAACTAAATCAGGGGTGTCAAACTCGCAACGTCACGTGACGTGTCGCAAGGTATCGTGACTTTTTTCCCCATTGCCGGCAATGGGGTGGGCGCGGTTTCGCCATGATGCATCCAGCCCGCAGGGCGGCAGTTTGACACCCCTGAACTAAATGAACAGCCCTATTTTTATAGAGCTAGTTCCCCTAAGGCAGGGATCCCCAACCCCCGGTCCATGGACCGGCACCGGTCCGCAGCATGCCAGCAATTGGTTCGCGCAAACAAGCGAAGTCTCATCTGTGGGATACAGGCAGCAAACAATACCATGCCCCCCTCCAGTCCTTGGAAAAACGTCTCTCCACGGAAGCGGTCCCTGGTGCCCAAAAGGTTGGGGGAGCCACTGCCCTAAGGTTGTAGAGTTAGAAGAGCGGTTGAATATAAAATGCCAATTAATGAGTTTGTTTAGGAAATATAATGATCTCACTTCAAGAGGTCAAGGCCTGTGAAAACTAGCACATACAAGCGCAGCCACTTACTGACTCTTTCTCTTCCGCCAGTGTTCATGGTCCTTTGCTTCATTGCTGGAACCGACGCTGTGATCGCTTTGGAGAAAGACGGCTACACCAGCCACTTTGCAGATTTCTACATCAGAGAGGTTTGTCTGCAGGGAGCCAGCCTGTGCTTTTGGAAGTAGGGGGAACCCACCATTAAATTCTGTGTCTGCAGCCTGCCTAGAGAAACGGAAATCAACTGAATTTCAGCCACCCTGCCTTCTTTCAGATATTTTTAAAATCTCCCAATCTACGACACAGCTCTGGAATTTCCTAAGGATCTCTTTCCCCATTAGTTCCTGACCCTCGTTAACTTTTTGAGATTGTTTCTGCACTGTTGCCAAAGGGCAAGAAACCCACCCCCGTTGAGAGCAATCTATACCCTTGTCCTAACCTTACTCCTTGTGCTCCTTGACTGCTAATTGGCTGGTTCTGGATGCCATTCAAAGTGGTGCAGTTGAGCTGCTTTGCCCTTCCACATGGCACCAACTAGCTGATCTCAAAAAGCTAAGTAGGGCTAAAAGTGGTTAGTTTTTGGATGGAAATCTAAAACTGGGAATTAAAAAAAAAAATCCCAGAAAAAAAACAACCGTGTCAGACGATACGAATTGCCTCCGTGATGTTTGTCAAAAACTGAGCTCCATGCAATGGAGACTTTCCTGAGGAAGATTCTAGAAGACAAGAGAATGTCTCTTTCTCGTAGCTTCATCAGACACAGATCACTGCCTATTTTCACAGTTGGAGAAATTCAATAATGTGGAAAAAAATGAGGCATTTTACATTTTTCTTGCCAGGTTTATCTTGGCAGATAAACGTAAGTATAAGGTAGTCCTTGACGTACGACCAGGATTGAGCCCAAAATTTATGTTGCTAAGTGAGACAGTGGTTAAGTGAGTTTTGTCCCATTTTATAACCTTTCTTGCCACTGTTGTTAAGTGAATCGCTGCAGTTGTTGAGTTAGTAACACGGTTGTTAAGTGAATCCGGCTTCCCCATTGACTTCGCTTGACAGAAGACTGCAAAAGGGCATCACATGACCCCGGGACACTGCAACCGTCATAAATATGAGTCAGTTGCCAAGCGTCTGAATTTTGATCACGTGACCCTGGGGGTGCTGCAATGGTTGTAAGTGTGAAAAATGGTCATAAGTCACTTTTTTCAGTGCTATTGTAACTTTGAATGATCACTAAACAAACTGTTGTAAGTCGAGGACTGCTTGTATGTTGGCAGGAAGGAGAGAAAATTAACCAAATGCAAACAGTTGGAATTTTGGGAGCAGGTCACGGGCACATTCACAAAATGGCTATTTGAAGGCTACAGCCAATTACAGAACACTTCCCCAGCTGCCCTTTTACTTTCAGATTTGCAAGATTCTGTTAATGTAGATTTACGATAAAGTAGAATTAGCTTATTCATCACGATTCCTGTCTGGTCTACCTGATAAAGCTGGCATCAATCTTGCAAATACAGGTAGTCCTTGACTTATGACCAGCAGCTTAGCAACCGTTTGAAAGTTCGACGGACCTCCCCAGGACTACCTGTGATCCAAATTCAAAGTTCCAATGGTCCCTTCCTCTCCCAGCAATCATGTGATTACATTTTGGGCAGCCTGCATTTATGGCTGTTTGCATGTGACTGTAATTAGAACAGTTTTTGCCAGAAAACCAGCATTTCCGGCAAAGCATTTCCGGCAAAGAAATGCCCATTGGATACAATGGATCCACTTAACGACTGCCACATTCGCTTAATGACTTCCACAAAAAGTTTGTAAAATTGGATGAGGTCACATGGTGGCCCACTTAACAAGCAGCACAACTTAGGACCATAATTCCCGTCATACTTCTCTATGAAATTATATCTCCCATCATGTCCCAGGAAACTAGGGAGGGGCCCTCCTGAACTTTCTGCCCTGCTCGCTATCCAGTGGTGGGCTAGGGCCCCAGGGGTAGGCAACCTTGGCTCTTTTATGACTCATGGACTTCAACTCCCAGAATTCCTGAGCCAGCATGGCTCAGCTTGGAAACCTCTCCCTTTTCCCTCAGCATGACTGGCTCAGGAATTCTGGGAGTTGAAGTCCACGAGTCATAAAAGAGCCAAGGTTGCCTACCCCTGGCGCTAGGCTCTCTCTTATCTGACCAACAGCATCTCTTCTCCCGGCTCCCAAGGTCTTTCCCATAAACCATTACAGGCAGACCTCGACTTACAGCCATCCATTTAGCGACCGTTTGAAGTTACAACACCACTGAAAAACGTGACTTATGACCAGTTCTCACACTTTATGACCATTGCAGCATCCCCACGGTCACGTGATCAAAATTCAGGTGCTTGGCAACTGGCATGTATTTACCCTGGTTGCCGTGTCCTGAGATCCTGGGATTGTCATTTGTAGCCTATCTAAGGAGCTTCTCACGAGCAAAGCCAATGGGGGGAAGTCAGATTCACTTAACAATTGCATGACTCCCTTAACTGCAGTAATTTGCTTAACAACGGTAGCAAAAAAGGTCCTAAAATGGGGCGTGACTCACTCAATTGCCATGCTCAGTAACAAAAATGGGCGGCTCAATTGTGGTCATGAGTCAAGGACTGTCTGTACGGTATCATTGTGAAAATTCACTTGCCGAGTTTCTAACTGGCATGGTTGGTGTGTCGTGTGAGTTCCGATCGAGTGGAAAAGGATGCTCAAGAGATCCAAAATTCTGCTCAGGAATCTTGCAACCTTTGGTTTTTGATCTCAGCTTTGCGACTTCCGGTGGAGGAGAGGCTGCCGTCTCTCGAGGAAGCTTGTCCTATTAGGAGCTTTCTCCTAAATTTTACAGGGGAAGGCAACCTTGGCTCTTTTATGACTCGTGGGCTTCAACTCCCAGAATTCCTGAGCCAGCCATGCTGAGGGGAAAGGGAGAGGTTTCCAAGCTGAGCCATGCTGGCTCAGGAATTCTGGGAGTTGAAGTCCACGAGTCATAAAAGAGCCAAGGTTGCCTACCCCTGTCCTAAAATTTAGCTTAGCTTTCCTTTGATGCATTCCAGCCCTGCCTTTTGGTGCTACAGAGAACAGGCTTGCTGCGTTCAGCTGGTTGACTTGTTCTGAAGCCATCTGGGAGAGGACCGAGTTCAAGGTGATTTTGTTTTTACGGTGTTCCTGTTTTTTCCTCTGGGTTGTAGAGTGAGCCTTATCTGGGCACAGCATATGGCATTATGATCTCCTACTGGCATGCTGCGGTGAACTTCGCCATGTATCTCCTCATGATTGCAGCCATTGTTCAAAGGTGAGAGGCCAAGTCTCAGCCCTTTGAGATAGATCAGGTCAAGAAGTAGACCACAAAAACTCCTGGGACTCTATTGTATTTTTATACGGGATGATAACTGTAGAGAGAAAGGGAGGTGATCTTGATGAAAATATGCAAGAACTATAATCTGGGCAAAGGGGGATGAAACATATTTTAAGTCATGAGAAACAAAGTAATATTGTGAGGTGGCTCAAGCAAACACCTCCTTGATCCACTGAAGTATAAAAGGATGGGGAGGTGCAGAGAGTCCTCAACTTATGACCACAATTGAGCCCAACATTTCTGCTGCTAAGTGAGATGGTGGTTAAGCGGGTTTTGCCTCATTTTATGACACTGTTGTTGTTAACTGAATCATTGTTAACTTAGTAACATGGCTGCTAAGTGAATCTGGCTTCCCCATTGACTTTGCTAGTCAAAAGGTTGCAAAAGGAGATTACGACCACAAGGTCGTAAAATTGGGTGTGATCATGTGGTGACCCGCTTAAATGACCACCAGGACTTAACAACCATAATTCTGGGTTCAATTATGGTCATAAATTGAGGACTACCTGTAATGCTTTCCAGGATATCTGCTTGTTTTCTAAAAAGAGTTACCGGAACATTCTGCTTTCTAGAAAGAGTTATCGGACTGTTGGTCTCTATTGGACAGGGTCCTTCACCATGACACTTGTGGTCTTCCTGCTGGGCAATGTGATTGGTGAGTCTTGGTTTTTTATTTCTTGACTTGACAAAATCCCTTTCCCATTTCAGTTATGTTTTAAAATAAAGAAGTCCATTCCTTAGAATAAAAGATGTTGGGAGGGTGCTAAAAGAATAGAATGGACTGGCTATTATTGGAATTTCTGTTTTCAAAAATACCGATAGCAGAATCTATTGTCAAAATTGTTATTAGTTTTATCAGAATATAAAATACAAATAACAGAATAACAGAGTTGGAAGGGACCTTGGAGATCTTCTAATCTAGTCTAACCCCTTGCTCAGACAGGAAACCCTATCATTTCAGACAAATGGTTGTCCAATCTCTTCTTAAAAACCTCCAATGTTGGAGCATTCACAAGTTCTGGAGGCAGGTTGTTCCACTGATTAATTGTTCTAACTCTCAGGAAATTTCTCCTTAGTTCTAGATTGCTTCTCTCTTTGGTTAGTTTCCATCCATTGCTTTTTGTCCTGCCTTCAGGTGCTTTGGAGAACAGGTGGACTCCCTTTGTGGCAGCCCCTCATATATTGGAACACTGCTATCATGTCACCCCTAGTCCTTCTTTTCATTAGACTAGACATACCCAATTCCAGCAACCGTTCTTTATATATTTTAGCCTCCAGTCCCCTAAACATCTTTGTTGCTCCTCTCTGTACTCTTTCTAGAGTCTCAACATCTTTTTTATATTGTGGCGACCAAAACTGGATGCAGTATTCCAAGTATGGTCTTACCAAGGCATTGTAAAGTGGTATTAATACTTCATGTGATCTTGATTCTTTCATTCTGTTAATGCAACCTAATATTCCAAGATCCCTCTAGCAGTTACTGTTATTGAGCCAGGAAATGAAAATGAAAATAATGGGAAATTAAGGGTGGGGAAAAAGCAAAAATAAATAAGGGCATTGACTTATGACTCTTTTTAGCACAGTAGAAGATAGTAACATTACAGCCTCAACTTTTTACTCTTACACAATAATATATACTAGACCTTTCTATAACAATGAACCTACCTAATCAGCAAAATCAAAGTCAAAGTTTCATTTTTCCATCATAAGGTCAAAATCCAGAAACAGTTTCCAAATGAAAACAAAATTAGACATATTCTTTTCTTTAAATAAAGCAATCACTTTAACACTTCTACTTTTTTCTTATTATGGACAATAATATATATTTTTGCTTGCATTTATTAATCTTTATCATCATTTATATTAACAAAATTCACTATACTGTTTCATACTTTTTAACCTTAAGTGGAAAAAAACCCCTTTCTTAACCTCCATTTTAAACTTTTCTCTAAAAATATTTCAAAAATCAATAAATCCTGATTTTTTCTTACAGGAAAATACAGCTCTGACATCCGACCAACCTTTCTGCTCAGCCTTCTTTATCTCATCATACCCATCTGGGCAGCCAAAACATTCTTTGCCCAGCCCAAGACCTGCCCTTTGCCAACAGCTGATCAGGTATGAAAAATATATGTATAAAGGTAGTCTTGACTTACAATTATTTGTTTAGTGACCGCTAGAAGCTAGAAGTGGCACTGAAAAAAAGTGACAACTGGTCCTCTCACATCACACATCATTGCAGTATCCCCACAGGCACTTAATCAAAACTTGGGCACTTAACAGAATAAGAGAATTGCAAGAGACCTTGAAGGTCTTCCAGTCCAACCCCCTGCTCAGGCAGGAAATCTTATACCATGTAGAGTAGAGTAGAGTAGAGTAGAGTAGAGTAGAGTAGAGTAGAATAGAATAGAATAGAATAGAGCTGGAAGGGACCTTGGAGGTCTTCTAGTCCAACCCCCTACTTAGGCAGGAAATCCTATACCATTTCAGACAAATGGTCGTCCAATCTCTTCTTAAAAACTTCCAGTGTTGGAGCATTCACAACTTCTGGAGGCAAGTTGTTCCACTGATTTCAGACAAATGGTTGTCCAATATTTTCTTAAAAGCCTCCAGTGATAGAGCTCCCACAACTTCTGGAGGCAAGTCATTCCATTGATTAATTGTTCTAATCATCAGGAAATGTCTCCTTAGTATTCTAGGTTGGTTCTCTCTCCTTGATTGGTTTCCATCCATTAGAAACGAAACAAAATGAAACAAAACAAAACAAAACTTTATTATCACTTTAAATATATACTAATCAGCATACGTTAAAATGAAATTTTGTTACATTCAGCTCTCAAAATATACCATTATACATATGCCCACATACACACACATATATGACACAGAGAAACATCACAGTCTAGTTTGAATGTATACATATTTATGGCGGAAAAAAAGAATCCTGCAAATTTACAAGACGGATGGCATAAGAAGCAAAGCTGTTGCAGAATCTAGTAGTCCTGCTATAAATACTTCGAAACCTCCTCCCAGAGGGGAGCAACAGAAACAGACCGTGAAGTGGGTGTGTGAGGTCTCTAACAATGCTTCAAGCTCTAAGCACATAGGGCTTATAAGCAGTGTCCTGAATAACGGGCAGCGAGCTTCCTATAATCTTCCCAGCTGTCCTTACCACTCTCTGTATGGACCTTCTATCTGAGGCTCTGCTAGCACCAAACCAAACAGTGATGCAGTTTGTTAAAGCGCTCTCAATCGTACCTCTGTTAAAAGTGGCCAGGACAGAAGGAGAAAGATGTGCTCTCGTCATCCGATGCAGGAGATGCAAATGCTGGTTTGCACACTTCACTAAGGATAAAGTATGAAGAGACCAGGTCAGATTGTTAGTTATTTGCACCCTCAGGTACTTAATATTATTGACCACCTCCACCGCTGAAGCCTTGATACAAAGTGGAGTATGACTATGCTGGCTCTTTCTAAAATCAACAATGATCTCCTTTGTTTTATTAACATTCAAAACCAGGTTATTTTTATTGCACCAGTCCGCCAAAGCCTTCACCTCCTCCCATTAAGAATTTTCATTATCATCCCGGATAAGACCCACCATTGCCGTGTCATCCGCATACTTTGTTTCTTGTCCCGCCTTCAGGTGCTTTGGAGAATAGGCTGACTCCCTCTTCTTTGTGGCATGCCGCCCTTTAGATATTGGAACCAGTATGTATTTAGCAACCAGTGTGTATTTAGACCAGGGGTCTTCAAACTTGGCCCTTTTATGACTTGTGGACTTCAACTCCCAGAATTCCACAGCCAGGCACGCTGGCTGAGGAATTCTGGGAGTTGGTCCACAAGTCATAAAAGGGCCAAGTTTGAAGACCCCTGATTTAGACTGTTGCAGCATTGAGCAGGTCATATGATCTCCATTTGTGACCTTCCCAGTTGGCTTCCGACAAGCACAGTCAATGGGGGAAGCCAAATTTGCTTAGCAACTGCAGAACTCATTTAACAACTGCAGTATTTGCTTAACAACCATGGCAAAAAAAGCTCTTAAAAATGGGCATGAGTCACTTAACAACCACCTTGCTTAGCAACAGAAATTCTGATCCCTATTGTGGTTCTAATTTGAGAACTACCAGTAGTTCTTTTTATATATATATATATATATATATATAACAAGTTTTATTGAATTTTTTTGTTTTACAACCAAGTGCTTGGAACTCATTGTGGAGATAGGGCACTCCATACAACAAAGTAAAAAATATAATCATATATGGACAATTTGAATTACTTCTTTAAAGGTTCCCTCTCTAAGCAAAGAAAGAAAAAACAAATAGAAAAAAAAACACACACAATATCAATAATATTTCCACCCGTTTTCAGGCTTAACTAATTAACTAATTCACA
Source organism: Azemiops feae (assembly GCA_023970755.1). Taxonomy (NCBI): domain Eukaryota; kingdom Metazoa; phylum Chordata; class Lepidosauria; order Squamata; family Viperidae; genus Azemiops; species Azemiops feae. The sequence goes on along the minus strand of JALGBA010000907.1, from coordinate 1,656 downwards.
ATTAACATATTCCAATTTGGCCTTATATAAACATATAGTATACAATTCGGGTACCCATATAGTATAGATTATTATTAAGATATACATATTATTCCAATTATTCAATTTATACTTCTCTGTTTTAAAACCATTTTACATTCAAGCCTAAAATAATAAAACAATAATTATTTCTAAAATAGACTTATAATATGCCTATTATCTATATCTATATATATATGTGTGTGTGTGGACAAGAATATCAACCTTGCTGTCAACCAAAATCAAGCTTCTAATAGCAAGTGCCACACAAAGTGCACTAACCAAATAGGTGGTAAGAAATAGGGGAACTCAGGCACCACACAGGTTACGTAGAAAGTAAACACAGGGTCAGTCATAAAGGACTCAAATGTCTATATACCAATGCACAGAGTATGAACAGCAAACAGGGTGAATTAGAAATTCAGGCTAATGAGGGCAGATATGATATTGTTGCCATTACGGAAACATGGTGGGATGAAACCCACAAATGGAACACAAGGCTAGAGGGATTTAAATTATTTAAAAGAAACAGACCAAATAAAAGAGGAGGTGGAGTTGCTCTATATGTAAGAAATAACTACATCTCTACAGAACTAGAGCACTACAATGATGAAAACTGTCTTGAATGCATTTGGGTCAATATAAAAGGGGGGGGGAAATGACATTGCCATAGGTGTATACTACAGGCCACCCAACCAAACAGAGGAAATAGATGAACTTTTTGCTAGTCAGCTAACTAAGGTATGTAGGAAGCACATCACAATAGTAATGGGGGACTTTAACTACCCCGACATCAACTGGGAGACAAACTCTGCACCAAGTGGAAGATCAAACAGATTCCTTGCAAACCTAGCAGACAACTTTGTCTCCCAAAAAGTAGAGAAGGGAACTAGGGGATTAGCCATTTTGGATCTAATTCTCACTAACAGGGATGAAATGATAGAAGGTGTTGAAGCCACAGGAACCTTGGGAGGAAGTGATCATGCAATATTGGAATTCAACATTATGGAAGCACAAGCAATAGAACACAGTCAAACTAGAGTCTTGGACTTTAAGAGAGCTAATTTCAATAAACTTAGAGAGGGTTTGGGAAGGATTCCATGGATGAGAATCCTCAAGGGGAAAACAACTCAAGAAGCTTGGGAAATTTTGAAAAGTGAGATAATAAAACCCCAGTCTAGCACAATACCAACAAAGAGGAAAAATTACAGCTCTCAAAAGAAACCAGCATGGCTGCATAAAGAACTCTCTAATAAATTGAAAGATAAAAGGGACAAGTATAGAAAGTGGAAAGAGGGGCACATAACTAAGACAGAATATCAGCAAATAGCCCGAGCCTGCAAAGATGAAGTGAGGAAAGCTAAGGCTCATAATGAACTAAGGCTTGCGACCAAAGTCAAAAATAATAAAAAAAGCTTCTTTCAACATGTAAAAAACAAGAAAAAAGTGAAGGAAATGATTGGTCCACTAGTGGGTGAAAGTGGCAAAAAGGTGACAAGCAACAGGGAGAAAGCAGAACTATTTAACTCATTTTTTGCATCTGTCTTTACACAAAGGGAAAAAACAGACCAACCTACCAAAAATAGTGCCATAAAAAACAGAATAGAAATGCCATAAAAAACAGAATAGAAATGCAAG